>CM023360.1:38440059-38555886 GCA_013282895.1 Eriosoma lanigerum
ATTTGAAATAATATTATTATACGCTATTATACAGGCACTTAATTGTCTGTATACTGTAAAATTATAGTTATAATATTTATATATTAAATTATGTAGTTGTTAAACAATTAATATTTGCTAATTTTTTTATATTGTTATAGTATTACTTATCAAGACTAAAATATATTTAATGGTACCTATACTAAATTTATAAAAATAATTACGGTGTTTAAAATAATGATATAGTACTATAAAGATTATGCTACATGCGTATATAGTTAATTATTTCAATAGAAAAATAATAAATAATGTGATAATATGAATTTATTTATAGTGTACTGCATAGTACTAAATTCGTATTGATAAATGAGAATTATTAATAATCTACAGTAGTTATTAGTAATAAATAATACAATATTCAATATTATATCAATATAATAAATACATGTATTATATATACATACCTATAAGTATATATAAAAATTACATTCTACAGTCTCATCTTAGCACGCATTACCGATTATATTTATAACAAATCTTTAGAAATCATTAAATTTTATAAAAAAAAAAAAATATTTTCTTTTGTAAGTGTTATCATTGGTTATAGGTACTATCCATACTTGGGTAGTATACAGAATACTTTTTAAGTACCTACTCAACATAATTTTAGATTCTGAGCTAAGCTAGGAATGTAATAATTTTACAATTTTTTTTATGTCTACATTTTTTGAGTAAAAATAATGATCCGAGTATCACGAATAGGGTATGCTTTCAGTAACAAATTGCAGTTGATACTTTATTATATACTAGCTTAGCTCATTTTTAGCTCAATTATTAAAGTTATAATCTTTAGTAGAATTGAATACTATATTTTATGAAGTTTTAATAATCTAAAACTAATGATGATAACTAATGAAATTTGAAACGTAGGGAATTATTTGAGTAATTTAATAGATAATTTACACACGTTACTTTTAATTTTGGAATGGATTATCAGTATGATATATTGTATACCTAAATTTCATTCAAATTTTAATTATAATAAACTACTAATTTCTCCGAGGACCGAATGGACGAATGAGAAACGTCCAGAATCGACCCTCCCGCTTTTTATATAATATAATTATTTTCGAAAGTATTTAATACAATAGTTTGAATATTTTTTAAAAGTATTTTATTTCTTAAAAAAAAAATTATTTTTAAAACGCAATCATAATTTTAAAATTTAATTTATGAAATATATGTTGTCAAATTAAATTTCACTAGAATTCACTGTCCTTTGTACAAATTTGTATATAATTAGTGTATAGAGTATAGTATGTGTAGCCGTGTAGATAGGTTATCGTACATACAGGTAAACGGCGCACTATCGTATTAAACGAGTGACGATAGTGTTATTTAACAATAGCAAAGGTATATTTAATTCTATATGTATATAATGCTTATATATTTTAAAATAATCATTTTTTATACATAAATATTAATCAAAGTTAAAGCTAATGAATATATATTAAAATTTAATATAACAACTACGTAATATTGTAAGATTTAATATTTCAATGTGTTAATAATTATTAAGTTATAAGAAAAATTTAATATCCACCAACACACATTATAATAATTAAATATTAACAAATTTATTATTTTATATTATTTAATAAATATAAACTATTACATGAGAACTAATAAAAAAGATGTATTCTAAAAATACGTGGAATACTAATTTCATACATTTTTTGAGTACGAAGTCTAAATACATTTCTGTGAATATTCGGATTCAGAACAATACGTATTAAAAATAATTTTTACAAGTATGCTACTAACTATAATATGTCTTAAACATTACTACATAATTATAATTTATCATACATTTAGGTAGGTATTCCTATACTATAGTGAATAAGTCTGCCCATTTAATTTTATCAATCTAATAAAGTATTAATACTCTCATATGAAAAATTGAATTTTATATAAATAAATTCCTATAATATTAAAAAAATATAGTTTGCCGCTCCTCCCCGTTATCTCGGCCAGGATCCACCCCTGATCTCACTATCTGTATATTATATTTCTATAAAAATAAAGTTATACCTACATTTGGTGTTAAAATTCAAAAAGTTAACATTTAATTATTAAACTCAAGGGTAAATACCGGATAAATATCAAAAATGTTTACCTTTACCGGTTACCAATGGTTAAATACCTGTATAACAACACATATCCTCTATGCAGTATACACAATAATATTATGTAGATATGTTTTCAATGTCATTCCCATTATTTTGGTAACACAATATTCCAATCATATTTAATGTGACGACTGACAACATGTTTATTATATTATATGTTTATAAGTTAGTAAATATGTTCCAGGGGCAAATTAATTATGAATTTATGATTACAAATTACAATTTATAGATTTATTTGTACCTACCAACCTTAATTTAGGTATAAAAAAACACGAATGTCAAACAGGTATTTGTAAAAATACCTTATGACTTATGTACATTTTTAACAACATTTCAGGAAAAAAAGAAAAATTATTTTTATCCTAATTATAATTTGTACTTAAACAATTCATAGCGTACCATTTAACACATTATGAATATTTCAAAATAATTATGTATTTATACGACGAATATGATGATACAACGAAAAACACGTTTAAAATATAATTAAATGTTTATGAATTTTACATACAAAGATGAATAATTTATCATAAGAGTAATTTTGTTTCATAACAGTTTTTATTAGAGTGCAGGGGCAAAGTTGGATAGGCCATACGATATTTTAAACGTATAGATGTATAATTCAGAAATAATTGTATTATTATGTTGTACATTGTTTTAAATTAATGATTCGAATTACGTAACTGTCGCCTGTCAACTAATTAATATAAATTTACATTGCACAATAATAGAGATTATATTTTTTATAAATTTATATTTAATAGATAACAAAAGAGTTTCTTACAATGTTTGGAGGAACATTGCCTGTAGTTTGTACATTTTTATTAAATATTCATAAGTGTACAAATATTGTTAAGCTATATTAATAAACTAATCTTAAACTCCGTATAATTTATAACGTCAAACACTCAAATATTGAAATATGTATTTGTAATTTAAAATTTACCATAGTTCTATAAATTATATTTAGTTTAAAAGTGTATAAATGTATAATAATTATTATTTGTGTGTAATAGACACATAGGTGCCAATAGGATGAGACTAGATGAGGCTTATTCCATTCTAGTTAAAAAGTAGCCCCCTTTAATATGATTTGTTATTTATATATTGTAAAATATTGATTAATATAATTATATTTTAATATGTTTTAAAAATTGAGACTGAATCTCCCTCAAATGTTATACACTGTATACCCTTAATATTTGTACCTATGGTAATAATTCACACAGTGTGTAGTACTGAACTGCTGCAGTAACAAATTGAAACCGTCAGTGATACTTTGATAGAGAGAGTACGGTCCGAGGTTAAAGAAGATCAGTGGCGCCGAATAGATACTTCAGGTAGTTCAAATTAAAAATTAAAAATGGGGTCGGTGGGTCCCCAGAGAAATACCCCCTTTAAAAATTATCCGAACTGCTTATATAAACTTGATACTAATATAGATAATTAGCATTATTATATCTAATTATTACTTTGATGGGTAAAACTAGGAGAGGCGGGTATCGAATAAAATACATTGATCTGGCTTGTTTCTTGGGTTCTTAAATTTGGATAATAATTTGGTATATTTGAATGAAAATATAATAGTATTTATAAATATGATGAAATTATACTTGTAAAGTTGTAAGGTACAGATACCACAACTGTAATGACGTTCCCTGTTGATTTAATATTATGTACATGGTTGTTGTATAAAAATGTGTAATGATTCGGTGGGTGGGTCATTAGGAAATTTGTGACTTGCCTCTGGAAAATTATAAGTTCGCCACGCCACTGAGTTTAAGGTTAAACAAATTGTAAAGTGTACGATAGCAACATGTAGAAAAAAATAATATGGCCTATTGGCCTATTTTCTTTTCGGTGAACAATTAAAATTTTCTTTTCACCTAGGTAATAAAGATATATATATATATACAAAGAAAGTAAAATGTTTGAAAAAACACATCACGCAATCACAATAATTCTAAAGATTAAAGAAATTGGTACTTATCAAGTATGTACGCATTAGGTAAATATGTAAATATGTAAACTTAAGGGTTGGTAAAATTATTTAATCAGATCCAAGCCTCTACATTCCACATTTTATCATTTTTTTAAAATAATAATATACCTACTTTATTGAATTAACGAAACAAAACATATAAATAGACGTTTTACAAATATAACCTATTAACTTATATATTATTGAGAAGATGTCATGCACACATGCTCTGTTTCCATCAATCTAACGTGGAATATATGAAAATAACAAAAACGCAGAACTTTAACTGTGATGTTTAGGTCGAACTTAGAGTATAAACATCAATTAACAAATTTAAAGAAAAACATATTTTGGAGGGAATGTCATATTCCTATGTAAAATATCATCACACAATTCACAAATTGTATGTTTTTAATTTTCGGTAAGTTTTTAAAACGTATAATATCAAAAATAATATATATGTCATGGGTTTATTATAACTACATTTTTTGTTTACATACCTACTCCAATAACTACTAAGTATATACTTATACAATACAAGTTTATAACCAAAATATTTTTTTTAAGGAAGCTTCAGTAACGAATAAATAATTTAGGGGGGCTAAAGCTAAGTTTCCGTTAACCCCAAATCGGCCAAACTCGGGAGGTCAAAAAAATGTGTTTTTTTTTCATTTCGCTATTTATGTAATATCTGTAATATTATAATTCACACTTTCACAGTGTCTTTGTAGTTTGTAAAAAATTAAATTTTTTAATAAATATCCACCCAAAATTTAGGAGAAATTCTCTATCCCCTGTCACTCCCTGTGGGCGCTCATGAACTCAACCTCGATCACTACTGTCACTGGGAGTGCTTATTTGGAATGTGGGGCTGCACCTATATCTAGTAGCCACTTGCATATTACGATATTTTAATGAAAAAATTAATAGTTTGGTTTTTTAACGAAAAGTATTTGAAAAAATTCTAGGAAACCCGAGCCGCCATCTGTGTATAATTGTATGTGCTAGACCAAATTATAATAATGTGCTGCCTATTTGGTATTTTATTTACTTTTTCCATACGTGTCATATTAGTTATTGGGAATTTAAAATTTTCAAACATTTAACGTTTTATATACCGATGACGATATTTATTAAATAATTTTAAATAACATGTTCTAATATTAGATTATTAGTAAAATTTAAATGAAAACTTAGGTACCTACGTTATAATTTCTCATGACTTAGGAAATCACAATTAGCATTAAACTGTATGGAAGCATAATTTTTACGTTTAAAATAAATAAAAATCACTATTATTTGGATATCAGTAAAGAGTAATTGAGAAGTGGGATGTATGTCGATTTCCTCGTCATAGTTGACTTGTAGTTGTAATTGGTTAGGTTCATTGGTTTGAAAATTTCAATAAATAAATGGGGGAAAAAAAAGACAAAGAAATCATCGATATTATCTATCGATTTTTGCACCACTTGCCGGAATCGATGATATCGATATATCATCTATATAGATTATAGACTATATTACAAGTACAGATATATTATAATTTATAAGTACCTATAATAGAAATTAGAAATTAAATTTATATAATAATGTTAAATAAATACATATCTACCTAATTAATGCATTACTTATAAATTATAATTAATATTTAATAGTTTATACCGAAAAATAGTTACTATTGAAGTTGACGTTACAATTTATATTATAAATTATATAAATTAGTATACTTTGTCTCGTAGTTAATTCACTTTTAGCATACATTAAATATACATGTATATGATATTTAATGCTATCCTATGCTTTTAGGTTCTGGAATGAATGACTATCGATGTTTTTCCTCATTACCGATTGTTAACAAAATTGATAACGATTATACATCGTGTTTCTACTCATAGCAAGTAGGCGTTTTTTTGGTTCGCCAACCACCGTTGTTTGGAGGTTTTGTCCACATCAACACTTCGTACGTCGTTTACTTTGCATTCACTTCCTAGTTATTACAGTAGTAACTTTTAAACATTTGTCGTTTTATTTTTCTTTAAAATTGTATGCCATCTACTTATAAAATAATGACACTAGTAAAATGGGCAATTTTGCCTTTAGCCATTTTCTCCATTTGCGTGATAATGTACAGCCAAGCTCTAAAGAATCCGCAGAACAATGGTCCTAAGGTCACTGACATTGTAAGTTGAATTTTTCCACGTATTAGCGTGTTTTAGTACGGATAAAAATGATATTTTTTGTTCGATAGGTGTGGTTTGACATTAAAGTGGGCTCAGACCAACCTGAACGAGTTGAAATTGGTGTGTTTGGTGGAACTGTACCCATAACAGCAGACAACTTTATCCAGCTAGCGAAAAATCCAACAGGCAAAGGATACAAGGGTAGTAAATTCCACAGAGTCATTAAAGACTTCATGATTCAAGGAGGTGATTTCACCAATGGTGATGGTACTGGCGGACATAGTATCTATGGTGGAAAGTTTGCCGATGAGAATTTCAAGCTGAAGCATTATGGTGCTGGATGGTTGTCCATGGCCAATGCAGGAAAAGATACCAACGGATCTCAATTTTTTATTACCACCAAGCAAACCCCTTGGTTAGATAATCGTCATGTTGTATTTGGCAAAGTCCTCAAAGGAATGGTAATTACTTTCATAACATATTAAATATGATATTAATGTTTTATTATAATTGTTTTAATTATTATAATAATTTTTAGAGTTTAATCAGAAAAATAGAATCAACAAAAACCGATGCTAGAGACAAACCGATTAAAGATGTTTTGATCTACGATTGTGGACATAATCCCATTGATGTTCCATACTCAGTAAGCAAAACTGATGCTACAGAATAATTCAACTACTTATATTTTTCTTTTTTTAATTTGATGTATTAGATATATTTTAATCTACTTAAATAGGCTTATAATAATACAATGTGAATCAATCATAGTAAAGATCGAACAAAATATAATATTGTATTTCTGTTAATTCCTTTTTTATAATTATGTTAATTTGACATATAATGTAGTGTTCTGTCTTCTGTGTTCAATAGAATTTATTTTCATATAAAATTTGATGCCAATATAACTTTTGTAAACACATTTTGTATGTATATTTATATAATAAACAATAATGTATAACATGTCAATGTTTCTCTGTAAATTGATCAAAATCATTTCTATTGAAATATATAAAACAAAATCTAGTTTATTTGTATTAAAATTATTACATAACATTACAGTTTCAATCTACAGAAATAGGTTTAATACGTAAAACATAAATTAAAATTAAATGCACTACAATAAATCACTAATCCCTGGGCGTCTAAATTCCCGTTTTTTAAATGGTCTGCTAGATTGATAAGTAGCTATCATAGGATCTCTTCTATCGTTTTCTTGTCGTTCAACCATTTTAATTTCGGCACACAGAAGAGAATCAAGTGTCTATAAAAAAGGTTATGATGTAAATAATATTTTAAAATGTATATATACAAGGGTATAGATTAATACATAATATGCATATAATATATACAAATTATTTTAAAATTACTGTAATCATAATTAAATCAGTAATAATCCTTAATCCATGGTTTCAAATTGATGTTAAATAAGAAATAATTAATTTCTGAGCTACTTACAATATCTGTAATTAAATTCATTTCTTCTAGTTGGCCTATAATTCTTTCCAATTCCAATGAAATCTCTTTGTCATCTAATTTGTTAACAACAGATTTCACAATGTCAATCTGAAATTATATGTTCAGTTCAATTCAAATCAAAACAAATTATCTTATATAACATACATATAAAATTAATATAAATTATTAATAATAAACAATTGTTTTTATTATTTACAGGTTGAGGTTGAAAGTAAAACAGAATTATAGGCTATTTAAAAAACAAAATCTGAAAGTTTAATCCAACAGTAATATATCATTTAATTAACTAAATTAAAAATTATAGGTAATATATTTAAATATTTGAGTTCAATAATAAAAATTAAGTTTAATTGAATTACAAAACTAATAATTAATTATTTTTAATGTATGTCAATGTAAAAGATATCAAGTATTTTAAAAAATGATACTGTCGTTTTTAGGTAATCAAATAACTCAAATTGCATAAAATAATATATTTAAGTTATTATAAGTTTAAATTAAATTAAAATTAAGTTACTATAATTATATATTAACCTACAAATTTAAAATAGAAGAAAATAACTTTATACATATAGGTAAACTTTGGCAATTTACCAAATTGACAAAAATATATTTTTATTTAAATTTTGTATTTATTTTTAAACTTTTAATTCACATGAATTTTTTTGTTTAATTTAACTTATTTAAAACAAATCCACCCTATAAAATTTAACAATAATTATTCACAAATTTAATCTGTTAAAGTTACATGCTAATGTAATATAAAATAGATATTTAATTTTAAGGCAATCAATGTGAAATAAATAAGATACAATATACATATATGAGTATTTCAGATCTATTTACTACTACAATATTACCTTTATTACTTTATTAAAAAAGATGTCTCATAATTTTTTTTAAATAATAACTTTATTTTTTAAGTGGCTACGTTAAAGAATAATTTGTGTGTGAATTTGATGTGTCAACCTTAAAATTTAATCTAAATGTTGATTTTTAGTTAATTTTTTCATTTATTATTAAAATTATATTTCTGGCATTATTTAAAATAATTACATTTTTTAATACCATGTACACAAAATTTGTTGCTCGCTCATCATTTACTTATCAAAATATTGATAATTTGAATTTTACCTTCCACAATACAATAGATTTTCTTCTTTTTGGTCATCAATCGTTTGATTGGTTTGCTGCAGTTCACCATGCGTCCCTATCGTTATTCAATTCCTTTAATCATTGATAACTAGTCTTCCCATGTCAATTATGATTTGCTTCATGCACTCCATCCTTGGTCTTCATCTTCCGATATAGCCTTCAAGGTCGCTTTTCGATTGACTATCATGGCGTAGATATCCTATCATTTTAGCTCTTCTGACTTTTATGGTATACCATAGTACTCTCCTTTCCTTTATTCTATTTAGTACTGCTTCATTCGTTATTCTATCAATCCAATTAAACTTTAACATTTTACGATAACACCACATTTCGAAGGTCTCTTGTTTTCTTTTCTCAATTTTACTTATTGTACTTAAGTTTCACAGCCATATAAGACAATACTCCATGCATATATTTTTAAGGACCTTTTCTTTACCTCTAAGTCCACATTATTAGTGGTTAATAGGTGTTTTTTACTCTGGAAAGCCCTCTTTGCTTGTGCTATTCTATTTAAAATTTCATCTTTATATTGGCCATCTTCCGTTATTTTACTTCCTAAGTAATTAAAGTGGTGCGCTTGTTTTATGCGTGCGTTATCTATAATTATATTAAGCTGAATAGAGTTTATCTTGCTGCACACCATAACCTTTATCTTTTTTTTATTTAATCTCATTCCATATTTGTCCTATATTTTATTTACATTAGTTAAAATCTTTTGCAAGTCATCCTCTGTTTCCGCACAAAAAGCTATATCATCAACAAATCTCAGTGCGTTAATTGTTTCTCCACCTATTCTAACTCCATGCTTTACTTCCATCCTTAATTCTTTCATTACTTCTTCAATATACAGATTAAACAGCATAGGTGATAGGTTAAAGCCTTGTCGTACCCCATTTTTGCTACTTCTTCTTTTCCATCTATGCGTACTAATAAAGTTTGGTTTTTGTATAAATTATAGATATATCTCCCGTTATAATACTTGATTCCAATTGTTTTTAGAATATCGAATAGTGTACTCCACTTAACATTATCAAACGCCTTCTTCAAATCGACAAAGGCAATAAATGTATCTTTGTTTCTTCTGATCTGTTTTTCAATTAGTACTCTTTGCGTAAAGATTGCCTTCCCTGGTACCTACGTTTTTTTCTAAATCTGAATTGATCTTTACCCAGATTTTTCTTTATTGTTTTTCTAACCTGTTTTTAATTATTCTGGTGATGATTTTGAAAGCACATGTAATGAGGTTTAATGTTCTGTACTCTTCACATGTTTGTGTTATTTTCTTTTTTGGAATCAATACCACAATACCCTTCTCAAAATCACTAATGGTTTTTCACTTTAAATATATTTCATTGCATATTTTGTACAATTTATTACTAACATCTACATCTGTGTATTTTAGTAACTCGGCTGGGATTTCATCAACACCATACACTTTATTGTTTTTACGGAGGTCAATCACATGATTGAATTCTGCACGTATTATATAATCTCCTATATCCTTCGCATCTATATTGTCCTCTTTCTCAAATATATTTAAATTATCCTCGTATAACTCTTCCAGATATTCTTTTTCTCTTTTTATCAGAATATTGATAATATGAATTTTACCTTCCACAATACAATAGATTAAATAATTTTAAAAAATGACATCAGAAATATAATTTTAACAATAAATGAAAAAAATTCCTAAAAATTACACTACCTTAATTACATTAAAAATTTGATCTATCAATATTTTCATAAAAATTAATTTTTAAGCTGGTGGTTATTCAAATTTCACATAACTTAAAAATAAAAAATAATATTTTAAATTTTTATATGGTATTTAAAACTGCAAAAATAATAGGTGATGTACATGATAAATATATATATATATATATATAATCCATTCCCTAAATAATAATTTAATTATTTAATTAGAAAAACTGTATTTTTCACAGAAATATTAAAATTAGCAAATAGATATAGAGTACCCTGTGTATATAATATATATAATATTATATTAGCAATCATTTAATTGTATTTATTTCAAAATATATTTTAAATGGTTATAAAATGAATTTAAAATGAAAAAATGTATAATTTATTGAACATCATAATTTATATAGATTGAAAATATAAATATAAACTTCAAAATTAACTAATTAAGAACCTGAATTAATCTATAATTGTGTTCTTTCTAAAATTTCTATTTGAAATATTGTTTATACTTACTACATCTCTACAATATGTTTGTTTCGCCACCGAACCATTAGCAAACATAGGATTATCTAATGTCAAAACACTTCTTAGTAAAGGTAAAACATCAAGAATTCGACCCAAATCGCTCAATGCTAACACTTTTATATTACGAAGTGTCACATATGATTGATTCCGTACTGATGTTATTACTTCTAGAGCAATATGAGGAGCATTCTGATTAACCGCATTAGCCGCAAAAAAAGTTATAGTTTTTCTAATTGGACTATGGCCAGCTTCTTGTTGTTCACTCCACAATTTACATGCATATTCAAAAGATTCAGTAGTGTTCTAAAATATAATTAATAATTATATTTAAAATTTCAATATTTACAAAAATATTCTTTATTATTTTCAATAAAGTATAAACTTCAAATAATTTACTAAAAAATAATTATAGTATTCTAGTATATTTGTTGAAAATAGTAAGACTTATTTTTAATTTTGAAATTTTTGTAGTAAATGTATGATATGAAATATTAAATAAACTTTAGTGGTTTTTTTTAAACCATTGTCTATTTAGGTTTTATTTCATTGAATAAATCAAAATCTATGTATACACATATATAAATCTTACCAATTTATAACAAGCAGCAAAAACTAACATCATTACTCCCTTGGGAAATTTGGCTATTTGTAGTTGTCTGTCTTGTATTGATTTGTATACATTTAATATATCATCAAACTTTTCATTTTTAAATAATAAATCCATTAAAATTTGATAAGAACTTAAATGGTTAAAAAATCCATCCATATCCGGATCGTTAAATAACTAAACATATAATAATTTACTTGAAATTAATTATTAAGTATGTTAGGTACTTTATATGTATAAAAATATACATTATACAAATATTTTCAATCATATTTAATAGACCTTAATCGATAATTAATTTATAATACTTTTAATGCAATATCTGGTTTATTGAGATGGTAGTACATTCGCATAACTACTGGACCAAAAGTAAAATTTCCAAATCGTAATCCTTTGTTTTGTTGATTGTACCTATAAAAGTATTATAATAATAGTTTAAATGTATAGGTACATTTTTTAATTTTAAACAATCTAATGCACAATAATAATAGCTATATAATAGCTGTATAATAATTAATTATTAGTGATCAATAAAATAAATATATACAAATATATAGGTACTACTTACTTTTTCATCATTTGTTCTACAAGTGTAAAATCTGCTTCATTATCGTTTACTAAATGTACAATTTGTTTTAAATCTTCGGTAAAAACTAAACTAGATGATTCAGGATTCGCAAAAGACTTCATACGTTCTCGAAACAACTGTTTATCTGAATCAGAAAACTGATTTGCCAATTTTTCTCTGAAAAATACATACTTATCCAATCCTATAGCTGCAGCCTCATATAGATTCCGTTTATCTAAATATAAATAAGGATTTAAGTAAACATAAAAATGTATATCATAGTAAACATAAAATGTTTGTAATTTATCTATTACCTATTATATCTAATATATTATATAATTGGTATTGTGAAATGAAAACAATTTTTGCATATATTTTATATTGTTATACACCTATACTGTGTTTTTAATAAAACATATTTAGAAATTAAGGAGTAAAATAATAATGCATTATTATTTGGTTGTAATTTACATCAATACGAATTTTGGTTTAGATGAACACTGGATTTCAGAGTTTAATTAAAATAATAAATAGGTACTATTTTGGTAGTGTTTTTTTTTTTTATCCAATTTTAATATGTTTTCAGAATTGTAGCATCAAATACCTATTATTTTAATACTACTATTATGCAGATTATAAATAAAATTGTTTTCTTTTCTGAATCTTTTCTTGATATAATAAAGTTTAAAAGTATAGTTCAAGTCAAAAATAATGGATGAATAGCCACAATGGAAACTTACGATACAAACCATAACGAAGAAAATATTAAGTTTATCATAAAAATTATTCCCAAACTTACATAAAACGTTTTGAAGTACTTTTGTAGAATCCAATCCTTGTCTGACAAACTTCATCAAAGACTTCGAATACATATTTCGTTTATATAATGTAATATAATTTTATATACTTGAAAATGTATAAATTCACGTTTTCCGTAGGAAAAATTTAGTGTCGATGTTGAGTTAAAAATTAAACATAAATATTAAAACATCACATATAAAAATTGCTACTTGCTTGTAAAGTTGAAAAAGAGTAAAAGTAGGATTTCGGCAACTCGGAATTTAAATTTGAGGTTAAAACTTAATAATTTTATCACTGTTATCAACACATGCTATCCCAGTCTAAAATTGTATTTTATCTATCCCTGGTCCATGGTTGATAGATAATGGATATCATTGATTTTGTGGGTGATACCACAGAACAGAACAATAGTCAATATTACCCATAAACTAAAAATTTAAAGAAATAAAAACGAATACCTAATACCCATATTATACTTTTCTAATGTTTCTATTTCTATTATCGATAAAACTAAAATACCTAGAATAGTTGAATCTAGATAGAATCAATATATACGGTTGCGACTTAGCGAGTTGCATTTTGCATCAATTGTGGCGTTGAATGGTGATGAAGTGGGTAATTGGAACGGATTGAAATGGTTTGAGCATGTCATGACTTTATGATAGATGATTTGAAGGCAGTGAGAATTATTTTGAAATTTAATTTAGATGGTAAATGGTGTAATATAGATACTACCGGTGCTCGAATTTTTTTTGTGGTGGACACAGGTATTTATCGGCTATCAGGTATGCTGAGTATCTAAATCATAATTTTTCAGAAATTTTTCCGTAATACTGGTTAGTATTTTTTTTTTACTATTTGAATGGTGGTCTCCTCATGTTATAATAGCTTAAAAAGGATTTGGGAAGACGTTCTTTCTTCAAAGATGAAAATGAGTCTCCCCACTTTTTTTTTTATCTTTTCAAGTACTGGGTACTAAGTATCTATACAAACATTTTAATTGTTCCACAAAGAATACAACATTCTATGTAATATACAATAATAACAAAAATTAAACTATTACAATTTACAAAAAAAAATCTTGAAAATTAATTCCAATTATAATTTGGATATGAAATAAAAGTATAGTATCTACCGTAAAGGCATATTTATATAAATAATTTTTTGTAGGATCAATAAAAATCTGTAGTACGAAAATAGCAGCCAACTTACTATAAGATGTAACTAGTAGAAAAAATTAAAATTTTAAATAGTGAAATGTTAATTTATTATATTTTCTGCAAATGTTCAAAAATCTGATGTCATATATAAATAGAAAATAGTATACCCATGGAACAATGCAAATGTACTGCACCCACTATTTCAATATTTTATATTATAAATACAATTTCATACAGAAAAACTACGCTTTTTCAAGTTTCTTCATATCCTGGTTCCTGGTTAAGTTTTACAAGCAAATTTTTCAAAACTTTAAATGTTATGTAAATATCAATGACATAAATTATTAAAAAATAGTTTTGTTAATTAGTTATAATTATAATTTATAATCATAATAATATATCATAATCACTAATCATATAATATTTAATACCATAATTTGTGGTTTTATGTTGTGTCAATCAATTTTTGTCAACTATAATAAATAAATTATATGTTATTAATCAATAAAATAAATATAATATATAAGCAATGACATTCATCAAAGATTGAACATTCTAATTCATGTTTTTAAGTTAGGAACATACTATTTTCTTAATATTCATTAATCAGTCAGCCAAAAATTAAATGATTGCCAAACAATATGACCAATTATACCAATAAAAACAGGAGGAAAATTCCATATTTATATATTTGGCATTTACAATTGAACCAGTCAGTAATATTTTGAAAGACGTCCATGGATCACATGGTATTAACAACTATCTATAGTTGGAACTTATCACTTGTTTGAATTGAATATAAAAAATCCTAAATGTATTATTGTAAATATTTTAAATATTAACAAATGTAATATTTAATATTTATACAAAATCAAAATAATATTCAATAAGTATGACAGAAGCACATGGATACATAAAAATAAAATATAAGTTCTATTAAACATATTTTGTATTTTTAAAAATGTTTTCTCTTTTCTATACAGCATACAAAATAAAGAGATAAAGCTTAAAATTATCAATTATAATAAATTGCCTTAACATAAGGCCAGTCTACAGTACACAACATGTATGCTTACAAATTAGTTTACATCACAATATTTTAAAATGGCAAGAGATCAATAATTATTGCTCATGAATTTGTTAAGCAACTACCACCTACAAACAATATTAACATTATGAAATACTATATCAATTTTGTTTGATTGCTTATATAATAACTAGCTTTGCAACATTATTGTTCCATTCACATTTTTAATATAATGTTACGATTATTCTTGTAAGTCAAATTAAGTTAATGAATTCACATTCCTAGCTATGTTATATACTAAGTGGTTTTTGTTGTTGTTTCACATAATCACAGACATTATTTACTTTAAAAATATCCAAAATATTGTTAACATTATTAAAAAAAAAAAACAAAACAAAACAATATTTGAATATTTCATTAGAAATACTAAATTACAAAAAAATAATAATAGTAATAAGTAAATTTAAAACAATTGTATGACAAAACAATTGTTAAGATTAAGGTAAGTTAAACAAATTTAAAATAAAAACATTATGTAGTGAATACTGAATACCATTGAATTTAAAACTGATTTTGTATGCTGATATTATTAACCGATAATATAATTATTAACTGAAAAACATTGCCAAAAATGACTGTAAGATTTTATACATGGTATCAAACTGGAAATTTATTGTGGACATTATAAAAACCCGAATTTAAATCAATATCTTTCATGTCGGAGTCCGATGTTGAACTTTCTGCCTCTAAGAAATCATGTTTCTGTACAGATAAAATATACAAAATTATAATTAAGTTGTATATGCAGAATGATCAGAATTTTGTGTTACAAACTTAGTGGGTATTACCATTGATTAATTATACATATTTGTATAATTAATCAATGGTATTACATATGTTTTCAATATTATTTCCAATATAAATATCGGAATAAAAATAATATTTATTATAATGACTTACCTCTGTTGATGAATTTAAAGAAAAAGAGTTTCCATTCAACTCTTGACAATATTGTGTCTTTCTGTATCGGCGTACTCGTGAACCAGGACAAATAGGTCGTCGGCAAGCACTTAAAAGAAAATTCATAATTTTAAAAGGATCAAAATAAAATTACAAGTTTTTACAAGAGTTTATTACCTTTTTCTTCTGAGATTAAAGTTATTTATATTAAGTTCAACATCTTGATAATAATCTGACAAATTAGTCGTGTTTGATGGTCTATTATTATTCTGTATTTCTTTAACTTGTCTGCCCAGTCTATTTAAATGTTCATCATCACTAAGTCTTACACCACTGCTACAAGAACTATCTTCACCCTAGACAAATTTAAAATAAAATATACATTGTAAATCTATTATATATTATATAATTAAATATCATTAATTACCTGAGAATGAGCAGAATCAGATAAGTTGCCATTGAGCATGTCTTGTTGAAGTCTGGAATCAATGGTTTCAGTCTGTGTTTCACTATTAACTTTATTGGTATTTGTTTGATAACAGTTTTTCCAGTTGATTTCTTTTAAAGTATTACACTGTACAAAAAATATCATATTCAGTATATGACAATTTTTATATAGATATTATATGGTCTTACCTTTTTATTTTTGTCTATTGGACATAGAATTTGAGCTTTCCTAGAACGGGATTTTCGTTGTGTGTATTTTGGTACAACAGCAATTGATTCTGGTATGTTTGATTTACTACTTACTTGAGCATAAAGTGTAGCTTTAGGTAAATGCTAATACATAAAATAAATAAATATATTAAATAATTTATGTACAAAAAATTCATAGCAAAGGTAAGATACTTACAACATTGTTTTTTTGACAAAGTTTTTCTGGTGATTTACTATTTGTAGAATCAGATATATCCTGTTTGTTCAGTTTCTCTTGAGCTTTTAATAAAGGTCTTATAAGTCGTTTTTTGTAAGCTTTTGATATTTGTTTTTCTCTCCTAATACAATAATGATAATACAATTGATAATATTCTAAATAAACTAGTTTTACTTTATTTACAGTTATACTATAAAATAGTTTAAAAATAAACTTACCGAATTAAATCTTTTTCTCGTTGTTCTAATTGTAATACTACAGCACTTAATTCCATGTAAAGATTATTGGTACGTTCCAATTTCTTTTCATAATGTTCTCTAATATCTTGTGCGTGTTTTAACTCCATTTTTCTCTTTTTAATCAGATCTTCTTCAAATTTGGGAATATAACTTCCATTAGTCTGCATTTGTAACATGTGTATTTGTATTTCTTTTTTCCATTGTGCCTAAAAGATAAAATATTATTTTTCTTAATATTAAAACTGTAAATAAAAATAACTTGAAATATGAACTTAGATACTAATTATTTGTTTTTGTTAAATACCTGTGTTTTGAAATATTCATCAGGTGTACTTTCTAACACTTGTGAACTAGCAATATCTAAATGCATCATTATTTGTTTAAAAGATGGCCTGTTGCGTGGTTTTGCAGCCCAACATTGTTTAATTAATAACCGAAAGCCATCTGGACATGATGAGGGAATTGGTAAGTGTAAAGAATTACTACCTACACCCCATATAATAGCTGATGAGTCTACATCTTTGTATGGTGTTTCACAAGTCATAAGTTCCCATAAAACTACACCATATGACCTATAAGTATACAAGTTATTAAATTATTATAAAATGTATTAAAATTAATATTATAAATTTAAAATTATTTACCAAATATCAACTTTTTCTGAGCAAGGTTCATTTCTAATGATTTCAGGAGCCATCCAAGCTACTGTGCCAGCAAAACTCATTTTAGTACTTATCTCATTCCATTCTCGGCTAGTACCAAAATCACTGATTTTCACCATCTCCTGCCGTCCAATCAAAACACTTTTATAAAAAAAAAGAATAAATGACATTAAAATTTAAGCACGATTGATGAGAAAAAATTCAATCCACATACTTGGGACTTTTAAGATCTCTGTGGATTATTTTGTTTACATGTAAATAATGCATGCCAGAAGCAATTTGTTTGGCCCAAGATACTAATCTTATGGGCGGTATTTCTTCTCCATCTCTGAGCAAATTATAAAGTGGTCCGTATGGACAATATTCCATAACAATGCAATAGCATGGTGCTTGAGTGCATACACCTCTAAAATTGAAGAAAATAAATGTTAGAAAATTACATGTCAAAAAAAAATTCTATTAAAATATCTACCTAAATTGTACTATATTTAGGTGATTAAGTTTTCTTAAATGTTTGATGTCAGTTTCTTTTTGTTCGCGCACCTTTTTCACTGCTACAATTTCATTTTTTAATTTTCCACTAAATACAGCACCTTGAGCTCCTGAGCCTAACCATTGCAAATCACTAATTGATTCAAATGGAATGTCCCAGATATCTATAAAAAAAAAATAATAATTAAAAACATAATTATATAATAAAACTAATTTCCATGATTTTTTTTTTTTTATGTTACAATAATTTTGAAAGTTATTTAAATACAATTTTTCTAAAAAATATAATTGTTAATAATGTATACATTGTTTTAAGTTTAAATATTTTTTGGTAAAATGAAAACATACATAAATATTAAAAATATCTCTGCTTAAACCCACAATAATAATTGTTTAATGTTTACCAATTATATAGTGTTAGTGTTAATGTTCAATAATAAAAATTATTAAAAATATACATTCTACTAAAATGTTTTATACTATTTTGTTGAAACAGTTAATATATTCTATCAATTAAAAAATATAATTTATGGTATAAAGAATAATAATTTTATGTAAATTATCATATAACTCATAAATGATGTAATGTAAAATATTTCACTAATTAATGTATAGGTCTTATTTCAACTATTACCTTGATAAGATTTATGATCATGATTGTTTCCTTTTCCCATAATTCCTAACATCGGTTTTAAACATCCTATCAATCCGTCCAACCATCCACTTGGTTTCATTACATCAGATTCCAATTTATTGTTTCCAGCAGCATTGTCTTTAACTGATTCGTTGCCTTTTACACTTAGGTTTCCAAGTTCTTCTTGAATGCATAGCATACTAGAAAATAAACAATAATTTCATTAATTAAGATTAAAATTGAAATTTGTATATTATATTTTACCAAGTTAGGCCAGTATTAAATCTTGAATAAAATGAAAAATAATTATAATATTAATTAGTAATTGCCATTATATAGAATATCTTACAATTATTAAAAAATTATAATCAATTATAATCTTTACTCAATTGATTGTTCATGAATTAAATTTTCAAATATCTTATTCACCTAGATATAAATTGTAAATTTGTATATTTATATGAATAATTTCATTTTTAAATTTGAATATCAAATAATTATTACCTATTATTGTTAATACTATATTAATTATTTACATAACCTGTAAAGATAATTAAATAATGATTAACATTAATTAAGAATAATAATTTACCTATTTATATTATTTCTTACAGTGTCTTCATGTATGATAACACCTTTAAATAATATCCAATATTTTATAGATTTTTTTCTAATAGGAAGTAATAACAAGTAGAAACAAATCATTTTAAAAACAACTTGTTTAATAAAAAAATTTTAACACATTTCACAATATTTTAGGCTAATATTAAATTCTAAATTTATTAAACTGTATAATATTGTATCTGATCGGAGATCAATGGGGTCCTGACCTTACCCCAATCGAAATGTATTTATAAAAATTAATTTTATGTGTTTTATCAATTATTATAATATATTAGTACAAATTTTGGACTCCTCTTAAAAAAACCTAAATAGATATATCCTTATTACTTTTACTTTTAAACTTTAATAATAAATAGGCATAAATTGGTAACCATTGTCCATTTGTCTTCATATAAAAAGATGACCATCATTATAATGGTTAAAAAGTATTGGGAATTAGTTAGGAATTAATGTAGTAAGTCGTAGAGGGCCATAAAGACAAGACGACGATAAACTTATAAATATGACGTGTTTCACTTTCACCATTATATTTAATGAAAGCATATTTTTAAATCTCGCGTTCGCGAAAAGAAATATCGATAATTGGACTTAGTGAAAAACTCACTTTTTTTCTTTGGGCTTTTGCAAACTCGGTATCGTCTTGACGAGCATTTCGCTCAAACAGTATCTCATGGTGCTCTGCAGAGGGAATAAAGAAATTGTAACTGCTCGTTACCGAATTATGTTGTCGGAATGTTGCGGAAAGAAAGTAATAGCGTATTAAACTTGAAGCCGCGCGCCAATTGTGCAAGAGAGGAAAAACAAAATAACGCAACTTCAAACCCGAACGTACAGGCGCAACGCGTGCGCGCGTTTACGGGGAAAAAAACAGAGAGTCCAAAAATTCTCGGCGGCGATATCACGACGGATCACATTATCCGATTATCGTTTCGCCGACCGCGGTGGAATGTGGGACACCATCATACAATACTTGAAAATCGCATACGAACATAAAACTTAAACCGACAAAAGTTTAAATGCGTTTTATGGGAAATTATGATGACACGATGTCACGACAATTATTATTATTGTATCTTATTGCGATGTCAAAGTCGAGCGGCGACGAGAAACGATTTTATATATTTTATGACATATAATTGTGTGACGGTCGACGTAACGTAACGGCGCACGAGTGTACTTTTTCAAGTTAAAAACAACAATTTAACGTGTACCGGAGAACGACAATTAGTTTACGAGTACCAACTCTGCTACCATATTTTATTTTTTATATTATAATCTGTGCCGACGTCCAACGCACAGTTGTAGGTAATGCACCAACAAACACTGTTGAACGCGCGCACGGCCGGGACGGCTGACGACCTTACAGAAACGCCGAGGCGGCCTCCTTCTACCGGTCACCGCGGATTCTCGATTTTAAGCGGGGTCCAAACTATATACCAATGTTTGATGTTACAAAAAGCTTATTTATAATTATTACAATACACAATCGTGCGTAACAGGCCAACCGTAATGTCTTCAGGCACAGTTCACGAACCCATTCCATCTCGTATTATCTCTATTATAATATAATATTGTCGTCGTAATATATTATTAAATAACAGATTATGCGCAATTACCGACGCGATAATAATATTCTGATAATAAATATCGTAACAATTTTATGATAATTATCGTTATTCATTCCTACGCGGCGATGCTGGAGTTATTAGTAAAACGCGCACGCAGTTCCAATTGTAATTATTAATTATCACTAATTAAATAGGACCGAGTAATGTCGTGCCAAATTTTAGCATGTATAAGTTACACTTAAATGTTAAATTTTATTAACACGTTTTATTTATCTTTGTATGCTTCATTTAGTTTTTATTATGTATTGAACCGAGTACTTATTATTAATTGAAATTCAATTTTGCTTGTCTACGCAATGACGGTTATATTTGAAGGGGACGATAATTGGATCGCCTCACCATTGGGCTCTGTTTTTATAACATAAAAAAAAGCACATGTTTTTATTGTAATTATAATTTTAATATTTATTTTTAAAAATATAGGTAATTTCAGATTCTCAGGGCCGGATTTGACGGGGGCATTAAAGGTGTAAGTATGCTTCGAGTCGCCACATTTTTAGAGACTCTAGGCTCAAAATATAAAATTGCAATGGCTCCCATTTTATATTTAAAAAAAAAGAAAATGTTTAGAAAATTTGAATAGTAATGAAGGATCCGTTGCGAGAAGCGGCTATCTCCACTTTTTGAAATAGTTCAAGAGAAACAAATAACCAAATAATTTAATTTCTAATGGAGGTTAAATATAACAAAAATATAGTTTAGTTCTTCATAATATGAAGATATAACTGTACATATATGTATGTAAGTATATATTTACATTATTTAATTCATAAAAGTAAAAAAACATAGAGATACCTGGTTATTGCACCGAAAATTTTTTTTTTATGTAATATCAATTTAAGGTGAAAATAGAAGTATAAAATAATAAAAAACTGTAAAACTTTAAAACTATATATTTAAGTTATGTTTTACAACATAGTACAAAACAATGCAACATTTTCTTGATCTTTAATAATTAATTCACTAAAAAATGTGGAGATATTTGATTATTGCACCAAAATTCATGCTTTATTAAAATTAAATAAATAATATTCGCGTGTTTTCAGAATATTGCTCATCATTAACAGCTTCAAAAACTCGAATGTTATAGAACCATAAATTATTAGGTGGGACGTATTTCGCTGCCAAATTTTGGACATTCGGAAATTAAGCTTTTTTTATTTTTAAAATTTCTGAGTATAATAGAGGCAGATTATTTCCTTCGAGGAACTTCAATACCACAGATTTTTTTTGTAAATGAAACTTTTCGAATCCTACTGAATTTTCGTATAGACTACAAAATAAATCTTCTTTTCTAGACCTCTGCAGGTTTTCAATACATTTTACCGTTTTCTTAAATAATAGTAACCGATAAAATAATATTATGTTATCTTACCACGAGACGCTGTACAGTGTTCAGTGTCATGTCATAGAATATAATATTAAAATAATTTTTATTATAATATACATAATATTATATTCTATGTCCATGTCTCGGTGCAATAACCGGCTAACTCCGGAGATAGCCGGTTATTGCACCGTTCACTGTATACCAGACATCTCCATTTGTATGATATTAGCTAATGATCGGACATATCCGGCTATTGCACCGAAATGTAGATAATATTTTTCTTTATCAGAATATATAAAAACATGCATTTCGAAAAAAAATGGAGATAGCCGGTTCTTGCACCCCGGACCCTTCTTCAATTAGTATTAATTGGTGGCGAAAAGTTGGTGGCGGGGGGACGATAGAAACGATCGCCTCTATATCTTATAAACTGTCGTTTTTTTATTTTTATTTTACTAATCTACTATTTTTTTTAACAAATGTCACTTTTTGTTTGACGTGTTTTCACTAATGTTTTAATTCATGATGTTTTAAATTTAATTTACCTAAATATTAATAACGACAGAAATCGAAAATCAAAATAATTCAAATGTTATCAATAATACTTACATTGAAAATATAATAATGAAATAGTAATTTTCAGTCTTCACGTAAATTATTTTTATCAATAACACTGACGTCTGACACAAGACGAAATTAGTATCTTTCAATAAAATGTTCCAACAGAAAAAGTGATATTTGCGCTATCAATCGGTGAAAAATAAAAATAGAGATTTTACATAACATATTTATGATATTTATTAAATATAATGTGCTATAAAATAAACTAGAAAATAATGTTTTTTTCAGTTGTGTCAGTCTTTAAGTGGGTGTGCAACATATTTGATATATTTTTAAAATTTAAATTGCATATTGAACATTGACAATTATTTAATAAAGATTCAGATTTTAAATAATATTTTTTTTGTTAAGGGTATTTCAATAAGGACGATCAACTTTTAAATGTAAATAAAACAGGTTGTGTGTGAAATATTCAATCAATTTTTTTATTTGAAAGAATATTATATGGCAGTTTTGCTTGGTGGCACGTATCCTGGAGTCCAATTGTCGATGACTTTATCGTATAAATCTAGCTGACTTTGGTTAATGGCGTTCATTATATTGGCTTAGAAGGTATCAATTATTTGCGGTTTTTTTACATAAACCTGAGATTTCCGATAGCCTTAAAATAAAATCTAGAGGTATTTAATCGCACGATCTTGGTGGCCAGTTCACGTCGCCACCACGCGAGATAATTGTACCCTCAAATCGCTTCGCAGAATGTCATACGCTGTATTGTAATCACACATTCACATGTCATCGGTATTCATATAATCCAATTTAGGTTATAATAAGTTCCTTATCATTTGTCTGTAGCGCTCACCGTTGGTAATTATGGTAATGCTAATTTCGTTTTGGAAGAAGTACAGATCCACCAAACCAAAATCCATACCAGACAGTCACTTCTCAGGATGTATTCGTTATTAATGTACCTCCTATAGATTGATATTGTCCAAAATCCGACAATTTTGCTTGTTTACAAAACTATTCATCCAAAAAATGAGCCTTGTCACTAAAGATGATTTTTTGTCAACATTTTGGTCAACTTCCAACTACTTCTCGAACAGAGCATTGATTTTCAAAATAATATTTAATAATTTGTTCACGTTGTTTAACGCTATAACCATTTATAGTGATTTTCTATACACTACTTAATAATCTACAATACATTTTACAGATAAAACTTTATCGACATGACCGATATAGCCTGATTTGTACAACTGTATTGTACTATTACTCAGTTTTAAGTTAAACGAACCAATACTCCAATATGTGTTTGTGATAATATGTGTACGTATACTGTATGTACAAAATAATATATATATTGTAAATTGTAAAATGTTAAATTAAAACGGATTTAATGAAAGTACCGGACGATAAAAATTTTGGAAGTTCGCTAAAGGTATTAATGACAGATTGACAGATATACACTTAATAACAATATAAGCACTCGACCATCGACTGGTTTTAAACCCGAATTAGTAGTTGTATATTAATTAGTTATTAAAAGGATAATATAATACATCGAATCAGACATTATAAATCCTATTTCTGAGTATACGTTTACGTGTCCACGCCTTGTGTTATTAGCAGATGATTGGTATTGTGGCATAAAAGCATGGACGTATGGAGTACATACTACCTAAACAAGTATTAATATTTCAAAAGTTTATTGGATAATAAAACAGAATAATGTTAAATGAAAGAAAAAGTAATGTACCGCAGCTAGCAATATTCAGTTAGAAGGTCAAGTCATTAAATGGAAAAATTAAAAAAGCAGATCAGCTTAGTTTTAATATTATTATGCTAGGTACGGGATTACGCCAGACTATATTTATACGCTGCGATCTCATAGTCTACGGGTACGTCATTTTTTGATACAATATATTTTTAGACTAGTGTCCAAGAAAAACGAGTTGTTTTTTCGGCGATTTTCTCATACTACTATTTTTACAATAATATGTAATCATTTTATTACAGTCTATAGAAGCATAAATATATTATAAATTAGTTGAAATTTAAAATTTAATATAGATATTTTATAAAAACTAAAACCATTTTTGCGTCCCCTCATTAATCTATAGTATTTTTTCCAATTTAAACTTTTTAAAAAATTTTAAAACAAATTTTAAGTTTATAACAAGCTTTAAAAATTAACATTAACATATTACTGGCAAATCGTTTGTTCTTTGATCATGTTATAATATTTAATTAATATAGTTTAAAAATATTTATAATACAGTTTTTATAACTTTTGTTGAATCTTTCATGGATTGATATTTGAATTAAATTGATTATTTAAATTGAAAACAATTATAATACTGTATTATTTTTATTTACCAAACTAGGTATTTAGGTTATCTCAATATATTATGTAGGTACTTAAGTTTTATAATATTTATAATAATTTCTACATCTCCATTTTATTCCCAATACAAAAATGTTGGTATTTAATATAGTAATGTTATGTATATAGCATATCGATATCACATATGTTTTTATTTAAGTGTAAATAGAAATTAAAACTAACTAAAATATTAAATAACTGTGTAAATATTATACAATAAAATATAATAAAAAACATAATGATATTATTACGTACCTATGTATTTTATGTTTATCTAAAGTTTTAAATTTAATTGGTTATACAGAAAACTAACAAATTAACATTAAGTTAATTTTAATTTATTCTAAAAAATGTAAATGTTGTGAGGTCCGTTAAGGGCAATGTTTCCAATATAAAGGTATTTGAGTTTTTCATTGTTGTGAATTGGCATGTTTGCTTATTAAAACATTGGTTAATAAACACAAGCAATAACAATAATTAATTCTGAAAAAAAGTCAAACAACAGTACATTATATGAGTTAATTATTCTTTTAATCCGACAAAGCTATAAAAGAGTAATAGGTTATCTGTTGGCTTTTTTGTTTTCAAGTCGGGTTAGATTATTGTTTAATATAATAATTGATTTTATTGGTGAGTTTAACCTGTTGTTATTACTCTGCTAGACTTTCTGACTGAAATGTAATAATTAATGATTAATGTTTAGAAATTATATATGTATAACCAATGATATATAGAATAATTATTACTATTAAAACGTAATATAGTATATACCAATAACATAATATTATAATGTAGAGATAATTTGTGTTTACCTCCTTTTAATTTTGATTATACTATTTACAGGCTACGGACTTACGTTACGGTTATCTATTATTTAGAAGAAAATAAGAAAACATAAAATTATAATATTAATTATTGTTTATAATAGATAATATAGGTATTGTATTATCTAAATAGGTAATTATATATCATTTATCTGTGATGTTTTAAAAAACAAAACATTTATTATTATTATTATTATTTTTATTAATTGTATCTATAATCTATAGCTTATTTATTTTAAAAAAAAAAAACATGTATTAAGGACTAAGGTACCTTCCAATATAAGGACATTAAAAAACATTATGCTCATACAGCATACGAATATATTGTAGGTATAATTGAATAAATTATAACATATTAGGCTATTGATTGTTTTCTATACACAACTATATATTAAATACTTATATATATTTATTATCTGTTTAAAAAAGTTATAGACCAAATATCAGAAGTTAACAGCTGGGATATAGCTAACAATTGAGGTAGGCCAAAGCCGGGCTTATGTTAAAGCGAGGCCCAGGGAAAATTTTTAGGTAATTTAATTTGTAAATTATATTTGTAATATACTAATATGTATTAAATATTATTTTAACTAGGTATAAAATTAAGATTTTTAAATTTTTTAAATCATTCAATTAACAATACATTATTTATAAATATCGTATTTTAAATTATATTCTATAAAAAAAAAAGATTTTTTTAGCTTTATACTTTGCAAATTAATTAATTATTCCTTTACATTTAATGTTTTAATCAATTTTTTTTTTAATTATAGTATAAGGTATATAATATATTTGTATAATTTTTATAATAGCAATATATATTCAATTTTATATTTACTTTTCTCATTTCACTAATTTGTATAAGTATCACTTTAAGCCTTCATTTTTATGAAATATTATAATATAATTTATATTATCATTGCGAGACCCATAACGTTTTACAAAAGCGCGAGAACCGGGACACGAGCCCTGTTGACCCCTGCTCAAGGTTGGAATACTTATAAATATAATATAATTAATTTAATCATTATTTTCTATATATGTATACTGTATAGTATATATTGTATACACACAAAACACTACAGTAATTTTTAAAGGTATTACTTTGATACTTTAAATTGTTCACGAAAATAGTATAAATAAATCGAATTGTTCTTCCTGTTCCCATTATAAACTGTCGAATGAAAATATACGTCACCAGCCTCCCCTTTAGGTATATATAATAATGCATTGTTTAATTCTTTGTATATTATAATAGGACACGATCATTATACTAATAGAATCAGGGGTTAAAGTAGGGGGGACGCAAGAAGACTCAGTCCCCCTACCTCGAATGGTGGTTAAAAAGCGTTCCCTTTAACAAATTACACGTTACAATACACTTTGGATTCCACTTGGAGCCAGAACACTCCAATTATAAATAAACATTAGTTAATATAATTCAGAATTCTATTGAGAATAAATCGGTTATTGTAAACAGCTTTAGTCTATACTGTGATTAATAGGTATCCGACTAGCCGATAAGTGATAACATAATATAATATTATGTTATATGGTTCTGTGGTTACTTTATGGTATTTTTGTATAATTTTTCATGAAATAAATTACAAATTTGAACATTATTCAGGGATAAAAGTGAGATGAGTATATTACACAATCACTGTTTATACATTACATACACTATATGCATTAGATATTATACATAAAATGATGTACGGAACGCTTAAAACTATATGGAGACATTAGTCCCCCCTGGAATTTTTTCCCACTTTAAGCCCTGAATAGAATATTTGCTTATGAAATATATGATGTTTAGGTTATTGGTATTAATGTATTATAACTCGCCTTTTAGTAAAATACTCGCTACTCGACGACTCGTTGCATACCGTAATGCTGCTGCGAGTAGCGTCCTGATCCTTATGGACTTCGTGCTGCTGCTGTTTGGCGCGTCGGCGAAGGAACAGCTTCCTGATGAGCATGACGCGACGTGCCGTTTACGCTTAAGGCGTAAATACCGGTGTATTTTAAATTTTATTGTACGATGTACAATTCACTGTATTAATACGTAAACTACGAATTAAATTATAAATTATCATAATCACAATATAATACTACTTTTTGCTATAACATAAACTAAAGATGCGAAAAATAATATTCTATTTGAATTGTCATATAATATTGCGAATATGTATAGTACGAAATTTTCAAATGTATTATATCACATTTTATATTTAATTATATACTATATGTAATACACACCGCGGCAGTACAACGCGCGCTCAAACGCCACACCGTTAACTGCTATATTAAACGCGTTGGCAATTATATAGACGAAAAGGGGAAAAATTTGTTTCGACTACGTCACAGTGTACACATACTATATATATGTCTGTGTGTGTGTATGTTAATAGACATGCATATGTGTGGTACATACACACACGAAAATGGTATGCGGAATACGGAAAATTTTGTTCAGAAACGTCAAACAAATGACGATAATATATAATTATAATACGTACACGTGTTGCTCGGAGCAGACGCGCGTATTATCATTTCTATTATAATATTATTAAATATATTTTGCGCGCGTACAATTAACGATATATGTAGATATAGTAAGTTAGGTTGTATTTTTTTAACATAAATACAAATTATACTTAATATACCTATCATAATGCTTATACTCGGTAACAATGTACCGGTAAGGTATGTGTATAAATATTTATTACAGAGATATATGGCATCTCCCAATTACCTGTATCTATAACCACTCTATCAGCACTATGGTTAAAATGTATGCAGATTATTGCATTTATATTCTTAAGACATATTCATTTTGATAAAAATCGAAAATATATGATCATCGTGTATTCTGTATATGATTATAATGATTTATGAACGATTAATAGCTTTAAATCTTAAACCCCAGTTTATACGTACGTATTTGTGAACAGTAACGATACATAGGGACATGAGAAAATAGCTACAAAAAAAGAAAAATCCAGCGGAACGAATAGAATAGATGACCTAAACTTTTAGGAGCGATGGTCCTATGGTCAGATAGGTTTGGTAGCTCGGTGCTATTTGAATACAAACAAATTAAAGAAAAATGAAAAAATTACTTAAATTACATAAGGTGACCTCTGAACAGCAACCCAAAACTAGAATTATTTTGTCGTTTTTATATAACAAAAAGCTTAGTTTTCAAAAAAATGAAATCCAAAAAAATTCTGTCCAAAGACTAAGTTCATTGGTTAGGTGATTCAATTCGACAGTGTGATGGTCTTGGTAACTAGGATCTATAGGCTAAGTAGAATGTCACATTATCCATATAATATTATATTATTATACATTTATGCTATGTGTATTATACAAAACACTGATAATATTATAATATGTGATGTACATGTTTGAACTTAATATAGACATAATAATATCGATACGCTTAAAATTGTACAACGATGAAAATTTGAATAGGTACTTCCAAATTTTAATATATACACAAAAATATCTATCACAAAAATGTATGTATAAAAAATTTAAAACAAAAATATTAAGAGGTATATTGTACATGGATTAAATTATCATATTATTTATAATCAATGTTGACGGAGAAAAGAGACCAAGGGTTTCTGTTAAGTCCGACATTATTATCGCGAACTAATTATTACCTATTACAAAATATTATTATTTTGTAAGTTTATCGCAATTCGAATCTGAATCTATAGGCTGAATGTAAATTATTGTTATTATGCAGAACTGGTTTTGCACACAGAATAAAATTAATTTAATTAAAAAAAATAAACATTATGTTATTATTTTATATATTTTTATTTGTATGTGTGTAATACTAACCATTATGTGTTTATAATTTATATAAGAGCAATGGCGGCTCCAGGTAATAGTTATAGGGGGAGGGGGGCGAATTGACGAAACACATTATAGATGGGTATATTTATATACTATAATTTATGTTTTTTTTATTTCCAATTACAAACAAATATATATGATAAAAGACTCTTTTAGGGGGAGAACAATCGCCCCCATCATCCCCATGTAGATAGACGCCTGTATAAGAGGTATTTACCAATGATTAGATTAATATTTGTTACTTGGCTTAGCGTAGTCTAAAATCTTCCAGGAAACACAAATTTATTAATAATCGAAATAAACTCATTACAAAACTATTTTTTATGGTACCTAATAATTTACCATGATTAAATATAAAGTTACGGTATGTCTAAAATCAACGCATACTATTTAAGATAAAACTAATAGATTCAAATTGTATACTATTTGATTCCTGGGTGAATAATTATGTTGTATTTGCAATATCCCAGAAAAAGAAACATTACCCGTCCAATTAAATATTTTAATAGACTTTTAATGGACTGTCTGTAACTATAGTTACAAGTTAAAAATTGTTTTTTATTTTTATTGTTATTTAGTTATACAATGTAAAACAATATCAATATTAATAAGACAATCCATAGGCAGGTTCATAATAGAGGCAATTATCCCCTCTGGGGTCATGTTTAACTTAGAAATTTAAAATTTATGCTTAAATATAGTTGAAAATGTATTTCTTATTTTCGTACATATTATTTACATATACCATTAGATATTATTTTAATAATAATATTGTTATTATCAGTCGCTAATTCGTATTGATATTGTCTTCCTCGTAAAAAAATATTTAATTCCCCCCAATTAACAATTAACCCGCCCCTGGACAATACGTAATAATAATAATAAATAATAATAATGCTAACATTTTATAAAAAACAGATTTTACAAATTCATTAATTTAAAAAATATAATAAACATAAGATTATATTTGTACAACTCTAGTATTACATAATAACGTAAATAAAAGCCCGGATAAAATTTCGTACACTATTTAGAACGAAAATTTAAATGCAGACACGAAATTAGATCAATCGCGTTTGTAATTGTTATAATAAAAAAGCCGCGCTTAAAAAACCATGTAGTTTTTTATTCAAATAGATGATTCTATTCCTTAATTAATTTAATGTTTACACATTTTTACAGCAAACAGATACAGTTAGATAGATCTTGAGCAAACACAATGTGCTCGCGTGTTTATATTAAAATACAAAACTCCGATTACAATTCGTTTATAAACCAAATATATCTATAATATTCAATACCTACGCATATTATATGAAAAAAAAGTTTAAAGAGTCTTTCACGCGAAACACGTCGTGTCTTCCAATTAAAATTTATACATTATCAGTGGCCCAGACACAAGTGGTCTCGCGTGAAAGAGCCTTAATTCTTAATTTTATGTCGCTATTTAAGAATAAAGAATAAGAATGAATTTATAACCGTTGTGTGGTGTTCCTTACCTTTGGGTGAGTTTTTCGCCCGATTTTGGCATCTGCACGTTTATCCTGTCCGTTTCGACGTGAACGGTCAAATTCGGCGCACTTCCTGCCCGCATCGTGTCCATCATTATACCGGAACGACCACCGACGAATCGGCCGCTGACAATAATATTATAATAATAAACACACTTCTATGCGTTTATTAAAAAATATAAAAAACAATTTGATCGAGAACTGAAAGAAAACACTTGTAAAACGTACGAAAAATGTATCGTATTTGCACCGTGCGTTATGACTCGGGAGCTAAACACACACGAAAACGCGATCTTGTCGCACTAGACGACGTGCATCACGGCAGGTGTAATGAGAAATTATACGGACACGTTCGCACACGCATGTTAAGACGCGAGGAAACCGGTATTCGGCCGCCGTGCGCGTTTTTACAGCCAATCCGCGCACAAGGACCGCGTGATGACTAATATCTTCGGCACGGTCACTGCCGCAGGTATGCGTACAGTGCCATAGCCCATAGGTATACGGTACGGTTTTGTCCTCTCTCACACCACTCCACCGCCGTCTTGTTCTTATTATTATATTCGACCGCAGGTAAAAATCTTCTAGTCCGGTGTGCTCGTCGCACTCCTTTTTCTCCTTCCATCCGCCGCCAACAACCGACGACAACAATACAACACCAACAACGACAATAACAATAATAATAATATACGCGTTACACTCGAGACCGCTACCTGTAAGTTTTTTCCCTTTTTTCGGATCTTTTTCGGTCGGGACGAATCCGCTCGCTCGCGCACCGTCAATGCGAAACACACTTATATACTTATACTGTTGCGATATTACAATAACGATTCGTTTTATTCGATATCATCACCGATCACGCGGACGATCTTGGATTTCGCTATGCGTAAACGTTAAACGTAATTATATTGCGATGTCATTACGTACTTATCGACACGATTTTATGATACAAGTACCGAGTGGGTACAAACGTACGTGCGTCGAACGCGCTTCGCCGACTGCTTTTGGGCCGTGGTAGTGTACGCACGCCAATAATGTAGCAGAAACAAGACGGACGGACGTGCGCGCGTGCAACGCGATAGTAAACGCAATATTATATATTATTGTGGTGTATGGTTCTCCGGTTTCCGCGAGGGTGAGGGTCTCGTTCGTCGGCCCGGTCGATCGTGTGGCGCCACGCAGTGGTCGTCAAACCTCCGCCGCGGCGGGGTTGCAATGACGTCACGTCTGCGTGGGCGGTGTTGATGGGTTGGGGGGGGCAAAGTTTTAGGGGTCGCGCCGCAACGTGCGATCGGCTCCGCGGTCCAATAGGTTCTGTGTAGTTGCTACAGCAGGTGAGATATTACACTATACAGACTATACGAGACCCTAACGAGCATTTCGCACCCTCGTATTATAATATCTATACTTACATGGTTACATTGTAGTGTGTGACGACTTTGGTCATGAAATCAAACTTATATTATATTATACAATTTAACGTAACTATAGTATACTTATTAGTACAGTGTTATTATTGATAACACTAACATAATAGGTGATTGTTATTGTTTTTTTTTTACATAAACAAATTAATTATTAGAGTTGGTGCTGTAAAAAATACAATACCAAAAATCGCCAAAAAAAAAAAATAACAGTTTCGTTATGGATGATACGATATTATTAATTAACTAAACAGAGTACTTTGATAAATCATTGTATTAGACGGTGGGGCTTTAACATTTTCGAACAAATATTGAAATAAAATATAAATGAACGATAAGAATTTAAATTTAGAATCAGAATTTAATATAATTAGAAAAAAGTTTTAGTGAAATCATATCTTGTTAGAAAATTAAACTAAATTATGACTATATTTTCATATAGCCTATGGTTTTGCCATCACGTGTATGGTGTATTATCGACACAGACTACTATAGTCTACTTATATAAAGTAATAGAACTAATTTAGTAAAACTAAGTTATAGCTAATATTAGTATATTGTATATACTTATAGTAGTGTAGTACATATAATAAGACTTCAGTAGTCCGTGATTATCGAATAATGACATCAGTTTTGGACCTTACACATAGATAGTGCTATACACATAAGAGACATATATCATATTTTGCCATCACTTGAAATTTTAAATATCGGATGTAACCACGTGTTTCAAGTCCGTGCTTGAAACACACGATTTCTCAACTATTTACATGATAATCCAAAAATCGATTAAATGATTTATCAGCTGTAGAAGATGATATATATCATTCAGCGTTCCATCATAAAAATATGGTCCCAATAATTTACCATCACCAAGTTAATTACACCAAACGTTTGTTCCCCATCATGCAAATTTGTTGTCAGTTTCAAAAGTCCAATGTGGATCATCCCAATGCCGATTCTTTTGCTTATTAATTGCACCAAAGCACCATTATTAGTAAATTTAGATTTGTTGGTCTATAATATTAAATTAAAAATAAATAGGTTTTCATCCGATTTGGTCATCAACCAAACAATAAATTAAACTCTACGATTTGCATCGCCCTTACTAAAATGTTGAATAATATCAGATCAATACGGATGCATTTTATACTTTTTTAGAATCTTATGAACCGCGATATGTGATATTCCAAGTTTCCTATCAACGTGACTTACGTGACGTACAGAAACTGTTGGATTTACTCAAACGTAGTCTAATACGCGTTCTTCGATATCTTCACCAAATGCATTATTTGGTCCTCGTTGATGATTTTATTAACTCTTTTAGTAAATGCCCCCGGGTTCTAAGATTTATTTCCAAATTGCTAAAAAAACTGTGAAGGATGTTCTCTACCTGTGCATAACTATATTTATTGTTTCTATGCAACATTTATAAGAACCAGTGACCGCCGAAGTCCATATTTACGTATGGTAGTTGACCAGTGGTGGATGGTAGATCCAGGGGAGAGCGATCGCCTCTACACCGTTCTATCAGAAAAATTGAATTTCACATATGGATATTTTGCTGATTGTTTATCTATATAAGGTGTCTTATATTAGTGTGTTGTACTACCCACAAAATTACAAGTTCGCCCCCCCCCCCCCGTTATCTTGGGTCCCCACCGGTCCCATGAGCTAGATCCGCAGTTGATATACGTTTAAAATTTGTTTTATGGGTGGGTGTCTATCTGAGGATTCTTAAAGAATATTTTGAGCATATTTCACTGATTTGTAATTGAATATTTTAAGATTTTGATTTTAAAAACCTAATTATCCGCTTTCTAATGATAAATAATATGATAAGAACACTTAAGAATTGTAATAACCAACTTACACAAGTCAAATAAAAATACAAAATTTAATATTATTTATATTATACTACCCTAAGAATTTAGTGTAATAAATTATCGTTTACATTGTAAAGTCTGTATATAAATATAATATACTATTATATTATGATTTATCTAATCTCTTTCCCATTTCCTATTTCAAGTCACAAACGATATAAAATTATCTGTGGCTTAAGTAATTCAACTACCTTAACCTTAATTATAAAAATGACAAATACATCAAACATTTAGGTTATAAAACAGACGAAACGATACTTTACGCACTACGCAGTTGTTTCTTTTGATTTTTATCGGATAGTACGATTGAATTTGTTCATTCTTTTTGAAATATATTATTTATAATACAATTTTGAACGTAAAACTTGGTTAAGCAAAAATGATTAAGGTAATTTTCACTATATTTTTATTATTTACAACGACGACTTATGCTGGACCCGTTGCATATGGAATTTGCCAAACGGGATGCAACGCTTTAGCCGTAGCGTGTTATGCTGCTGCGGGTACAACATTCGGAGCAGGTACCTAATTAAAACAATTATTGATCACAATTTAATTAATATATACCTATAATATATATTATATTATAATTGTTATATAATTTTTAAAATAGTAACTTTTGGCGCTGGTACACCGTTGGCTGTAATTGCATGTGCTGGTGCACAAGGTACATGTATGGCGGCATGTGTGGCAGCTGGATTTGCGCCAACTCCATAATATTATGTATACATTTTAAAATTACACAAAATAATGTTATTATTCTGAAAATGTATTAGTTTTGTGATTATCATTAAAATAGTAAAATATTATTAATAAAAGTTTTTAGATTACTATCTTTATAGCAGTTTTTTTATTTTATTTATTTCAATGAGCATGTCCCAATAATTATATTAAACATATACTACTAAATTTTCTAATTTGACGAAGACAAAAAATGTAATTTGATAACCATAAGGGTGGTTATTAGGAGATTTAAGAATAAAGTTTATGTTATTAATACTAGTACAACTTATAGAAAACTATTACTAACAGAAAAGACAATTTTTTGATCTAGTATTTTAGAGTTCTTTTTTAGAGCCAAATTTTTTTTTTCTGGACAGTTCAAATCCGTGTAACAAGTTGAAACGACTACATGAAAATAATTAAATATTTTTAACTATACTTTAAATATTTAATTTGTTATACTACCGTTTGTTATTTAGTTATAGTTGGATAATTTTTTATTTAACATCATTAATTAAGACACATTTTAAAAGATTTTTTCTGTTGAAATGCCTTCCAAGTTCCATTTTGTAGTAGCAGTATGTCATTACATTAAATAAAATGTCTATTCTTTATTTTAAATATGTGAATTAGTTAAGAGTCAACTACAACATTCAGTAGACTCATTATTTTGTTGATCTTTGTAGGTAAAGCTATAAAGCAGGTAATAATTTATTTTAATAAAATACCCAAATTGAATCATCATTTATAATATACTGTGTAGTTGGGTATTTAAACTTTCAAGAATTATACAAAATTAGCAATACCTATTTATTATTTACTATAATTGCACATACATTGTCATTACTCATTATTGTCTACTACTGTAAACGTTTTAAAAACATGCTGCAAAAATAATATTTATTCATTAAATGTATATAATTTAGACCTACCAACGCTTTTTTTTATTAACATTTATGAACAATGTTTGAAATGGAAAAAATACAGTAAACGTATACAAAACAGTACCTATCAATAAAAATTTAAATGCATTAAATTTTTTTATTTAAAATAGATATACTGAATAACTTTTCCAATAATTGTCTAAATAAAAAAAAATGTTTATTAGTGATTATTTAACTAATTTTATTGAAATTGTTTTGTTGAAGAACAAGGGTTTTTTTATGAGCCTCAAAGTTCTTTATACTCATGATTATTGTCTACAACTTGCAAACATCCTATACATTTTACCATATAAATTAAATTTACTTAAATATTAACTACAAGAATATAAAATGTATTCTTTAAATTCTTGTCAGTTGTTGGTAGATAATATTGTCTCAAATTGCCAAATAACTAATTAAAAAGTATTGAGAACTGTTGATCTTGACAGTTGACATAATAAATTTACCTTGGCATTGATTATAATCGAAAATATGTTTTACCTTGACCGTTAATGATGGCACGATCATATATATTATATTATATGGTATTTACTCTATAATACTGACTTCAATAATCCAAGGTTAGGTTAGGTTAGGTTAGGTTAGGTTAGGTTAAAGTATAGTATTCATAATCAATGATACTTTAATAAATTAGTAATTAACAACTATTAATATTTTTAATAATCTTTTTCCTGGATGGTAATTTATAATATATTTTGTTTTGTAACAATGATTATACAGCTAACACGATCTAGTGTTAAATTATCAAAAATTATTTCGTCTCGTGACCCCGAAAAATTAAGAACTTGGTGGGACACCACGATAACGTGTGTTCTGTGATGTCACGTTTATATGGTTGATTCGTTGACGTTGGAAAATGGAAAGCTAGAGTCTAGATTTAAGATTTCTAGAAACGTGTTTGAACATTGAACTCACTTGACACTCGCGGCTTGATTCACTGGCGGACTAGTTCATTGTAAAAAAAGTGTTATAATATATTAATAGATTGTTTTCTTAATTCTTTCCAAATTTAACTTTTAAATTATTGTTTTGTATACCTACCAATTGTTATTGATAAATTACAATTTTTGTAAGTGAAGATAGTTTTTTATTAATAGTTTTTACAATTATATTTTATTAATATATTATGATGCAAAATGTACAAATTACTACTATATTGTTACAGAATATATATTAGGCTACATTAAATATAATTTTTTTTTAAAATGGCACTTTCTAAGCCAGTGGAATTTTTACAAAGTTTAGTGTTGACTTATTTGGAGCGTTTGAACACAAGACCTATTCGTACAAAGTCAATTACCAGGTTATTTTGTTATTCAAATTATTATTAATTGTATTATTAACATAAATTAATTTTTGTTTTTAGTTGTATTATTGCTTCACTCGGAAATATTACTTTACAAAATATTGCTGGAGCTAAAATGATTGACCAGGATAGCGTTGTAGCTTTTGGATTATTCGGGTAATTTATTTGTATTATTTTCATCGAAATATTAATTGAAATATATTAATTCATTTGTATTTCAGATTATTATTCGGAGGACCAGTACCACATTTTTTTTATGAGTCTTTGGAAAATAAATTTCCAGAAAATTCATCTAAAATGGTTTTTTTAAAATTTGGTATTGAACGTTTATTGTTTACACCATTTTATCAATTTCTATCTTTATATATCTTATCAAGATTTGAGGTATGTGCTATGAAGTTAATTAAGAATTTATGACTTTAAAATAAAATACAAATAATTACAGGGAAAATCACACGAAGATACAATGAAACAAATATATGCTATCTACTGGCCAATATTAAAAGCAAATTGGCAGATTGTGTCTTTGATACAATTCTTTAATCTAAAATTTGTGCCTCCAATGGTAAATAATTATTTTTATTGCATTTTTTAATTATTTTGAAATCAAAATAACTAATAAATTTTATTTTAGTTACGAGTGCTGTTTCATAATATGGTTGGTTTTTTTTGGGCCATGTTCTTAACATATAAAAAACGTACAGATGATTTCAGGCGTGCTAATATTGTTAAATAATCAACACTAATTGTTTGAAAAGATATAATATTTCTTATGTAAATTTTTTTCATTTAAATCATAGACCTAATATAACTATTTAATAGTTAATATGGTACTACATTTATGGTATTAATGTATCTTAATGTTTAATTTTAAATAATTATAATTTTTTTAAGTGAAACATAAGGAAGAATACTCATAAAGGTAACAGGGTGATGATAAAAGATCAAAATTAGATGTATTTAAGTTTTTATTATCTAAATATTGTTGTAGTTTTAAAATTATTATTGATACAATTGTTTATTAAATGTTTTTATTTATACTTATTTTTATTAAAATATTTTTGTAGTTTTAGAATTATTATTGATACAATTGTTTATTAAATGTTATTATTAATACTTATTTTTATTAAAATATTTTGATTAATAGTCATATTTTTATAATTTAAATAATATGTCTATTATTGAGTTACTTCATTTATGTTATTGCTTTGTTAATATTTTTATATTATGAATGCTCATTTAGTTTTATTATATTTGAACCATGAACTATGAGACCGGTTAAATCATGCATATGCATCATATATATGTAAATCAGGGTTGACTAGAATAGTTTAAAATTACAAATTATGTAATATGGATAATAGTTGATTAGAATATGATTTTTATCAATTTTTAAAATTAAATATATTACATTTATAAATTAATCTTAAACAAATATAATATACAATTCAAGTGATGCGTTTATATACAATATTTTTATATAGTTAATATATAATTATTTCAAAGATACAAAGATATATTTTTTTAAAACATCATCATTATTAATAATAATTTCTTTTTTCCTAATCAATAATTTTGTAATAGACAGAAAATTTCTATGGAAAATGTGTAAATTCTTGAAAATAAATACAAACTTATTTTAGTTTTGTAGAAAAAGAGTAACCCTAACATTTAACATATGTAGTGGCATAATAACCTAAATTTCTGGGGTTGAAATTTGTAAATTACCATATTTTATTTTAGTCTAATGATTACCTTCCCAAACCACCCTTTGCTGTATACCATAACCGTACACACAAACAATTTAGTACAGTATAGGATTGTCTGATGAATTTAATGTTTATTTTTTGGAAAAATACATGTTGTATATATTATTAGAATATAAGTTTGACAAAAATTAATGTTTTAAACATGAAATAATTATTTTAAAAGTTTTGATATTTCAGAAGTCGCAATATTATATCTTTGCCACCCCGACATTTAATCAGGGGTTGCAGGTGCAACTCTCAAATTACGGCACTAAATATATGAATAAAAATCATTTAGAAACAATTATTTTACAAAATAAGAAATAAAATCTTGTGTTATGGTATTTTTAAAACATGATTTCGTTTTTTATTCATGGATGAAATAGTTTTAAATATTAAATGTTATCATTTATCAATGTTGATTAGATATAATACGAAAAAAATTCCACTTTTGTCAACAAAGGTATGTAACAAGACTACAAGCCTTACAAGTACCAGAGTAGTTGAATTTTTAAAATCGTTTACTTTTAAATTTTATTATTTTAATTTAATTACTTACGTTTACAGTTTACAATATTTTATTATAATTTTTCCTGATTTATAAACTATAATTATGAATTATAATTATGTAGTATAATTTGACATTTTGTACCGCTAGAGGCAATTAAACTGAAATTTAATTAGGATAGATGTTCAAAATGGTATTAATAGTTAAATCATTGGTGTTCGTATTATTTATAGTTGAATCGTTGAGTACTACATCAGAAGATGGAGTTAAATATGCTAATAAATGTGAAGGTTTGTAAAATTAAAAATATATTTGTCAATTGGTTATTAATAGTAGAACAAAATATAAAAGAATAAAAATTATTTTTCCATGTGTTATTTAGTTTGTAAAATATTAGCAGTAGAATTAGAAGGCCGTCTACAAGAGACTGGTAAAACTAGTGAATACTTAGAAATTGGGTATTCAGTAGATCAGCCAAAAAAGAAAAAGGAGTATAAAAAATCGTGAGTTTTTACAATGGTATAGGTAATTTGTTGGTTTTTTGTACAAACATTTTCATTATGTTCGTCAGGGAACTACGATTGGTTGAATCTCTAGATGGTGTTTGCGAAAGAATTTTAGAATATAACATTCATAAAGAAAGAACGGATAGTACACGATTTGCTAAAGGGATGAGTCAAACTTTTCAAACGCTACATGGTCTTGTGTGAGTGATGTATCATTGTATATTTTGTATGCACTTTTTAAATTTTTTAAACAATATATACAATTTGTACCATTTGGGGCTTGGGCATAATAAGAATCAATGATCAAAGTATTAATATATCAAATAAGTGTATCTGATGAATATAATGATGGAAGAAAACTATCCAGTGATAGCACTACCTTATTTGTTAAATTACATTTTTTAATTGCTCATTTAACAGATCATGGTACCAGTTCCTTTTGAGCCTTTTTTGGGGGTCATCAGGAATTGTGAATGTGGCTAAATTAGGTATACGGAAGTTGGAATGGGAAGGGAGTAATTTTGTATGCTAATTTTATTTTTTTGTCGTTTATAGTGATAAAGGAGTAAAAGTTGAACTTGGAATACCATATGAACTTTGGGACAAACCTTCAGTTGAAATAACAAACATGAAAACACAGGTAGTATAACACAACAATTTATCAAAAAATATCGAAATTTATTTATGTTTGATTTATTATTTAAAGTGTGAAGACTTATTGGAAACATATGAATCAGATATTGAACATTGGTATTTTAACGACCAGACAGACAGTCTGAAAAATTATTTATGCAAAGACCGTGCATTGAAACATTTTGATATATCTTGTCTTAATGAAGCTTTATCTAAGGAAGACCCAAAACAAGAATTGTGAAGATTGATTTAAACTGTGAAATGTATAATATATTGCATTAATATACAAAATGTACAATTACAACTTTCAACAATGAACTAAGTTAATATGGATAAAGTGAATGAGTCAATTGAAAGTGAATGTTCTAGGACTTAGCATATTTTTAGGTGATCTGATAGAATTGAAAGGGAGCAACAAAGATTCCTTTCAGATTGATATGTTCTGGTTTATAAAAGTTTAGAAAATAATTAACCGTAATTAAATTTGTCAAGATTCTGTATTATCAAATATTAAAAGTTTATTTGCACTAAAACATACATTTCACTATGTGCCATAATTTGTATTATATAGCAAATTTTATTTTAGATTTCATAGTAAATCAGTCATTAATTTTAATATGAATGTATGACAAATAATAAAATTAAGCTCATAAATTAAGGGCAGATCATTAACTTACACTTATCAGTTATCTAAGCAAATTATTCACATTAATATCTTCTATCGGTTCGACTATGAATAATAAATTTATTCTAATTTATACAAAATTATATGTTTTTGATTTTCTAGTCATCACTTTTAATTTTATTTAACATTTTCAATGTATGATTGTATAACAAATGATATAAACTATTCTTGAATTTTCTTTTCTTTTTTTTTTTTTTTTTGATATATAATAAATATCAATTAAATATTTTTATCAATGTTATTTACCTAATTATAAACAACCATCAATCTATTATTAACTATTGATATAAAATAATTTGAAATTCAGAGGTTTCATTTGACATAATACAAAATACAAATATACATTTTAGATTCTAAGTGAAGTGAAGAAGGCATTGGTTTTACAATTTTTTTTTTATGTATGAAAACACTTTCAGGTAGAAATAACTACGATTACCACAACTATGGTATACTTTCAGTAGTAAATTGCACCTTAGTAGTACTTTATTAAGTTCATTTTTTGAATTATTCTAATGAAAAACTACAAAAATTAATAGAAAAACAGTAAAATTCATGGAAATTGTAATTTTGACGAATTTGGTAGATTTCATGATAACTAATGTAATTTTGAATCCAGTGACTTGTAAATTTTGGTAGGGATTATCAGTATAACATTGTATTATATTAAGTTTTGCTCAGAATCATATTTTTAAATACAATATTATTGCATTCAAATCTTAATCATAGAAGGACGAAGGTGATATGTCCAAAATTGACCTTCCCGCGCTTTTCTTTTTACAGTTATATGACGTACACAGGAATTTTATAAGAGGAGGGGTTTAAAAATCATAAATATTAAATTAAATATAATACTAATAATGAAACACATATAAATGTAGTGATTCATAAAAATTATTACACCAATTTTCTTCATCAATTTTAAATAGTTTTGCATTTTTTAAAAATACTTTTTACTAATTAGGTATAACCCTATATTTTTGAAAAATATATAATATATTTTTTCTAAATTTGTATTTATATAATTATAATTATGTTATAACATGCTATATTTGTTTTCTATACAAATAAAATTATAATAATTAAAAAAAGGAGATAGTTTTCAATTTTATTAATTTGTTTTTTTAATAATTATGTTTGCTGAATGTAATTAGTTTTATTTTTCAATTGTTATAAAAAGTATTTAAGATTTTAAATAAACATTTTATAAATACATAAAATTTTAATTAATATTCTAAAAACCACTGTATAAACTATTAAACATTTCTTTAATATAGAGAAAAAATAGTTACAATAACACCATAAATAATTATAATTCAACAAATGTACCCTAATATATTAGTGTATTCCATAATATTAGAATTAGTTGATAAATAATTCATACATTTTTAATTTCACATTAGATAAGAACAAAGTTTTAAAACTTAATTCAACAAGATAAAATTTAAAAATAAATACATATTTGTTTTGTTGACATATTAAAGACCTCTATGAATGAAATATAACAATATTAACGGCGTACATAAAATATTATATTCTATAATATTATCATACAGCGTGTATCAAAATTATATTTGAACAACAGTAATGCAGACTGTTAATGTTTCAGTTCATGACTGGTGTCTACAATTATGAATAACGCATGACATAAATTCTATTTGGCATTAACAAAACTTATTTCAAAAAACAAAACAAAAAACACTTAAGACAAATTGGCTTACTGCCTACACTAAATAAAGTATAAAGTGTAAAGATAAAGTTTTTGAAAACATAATTTGTAATAATATCTAAAAAAAAATCAAAACTTATTAATAAAATCTTAGCGGTTGTAAGATTTTTTTAAAAAATAATTTATGACTAGAAATGGGTAAAAATTGATTAGTTATCATTTAAATTAGATTTCACAACCGTAAATAGGCTATTATTATAAATTACTTTTACCATTCTTACTAAAAGCGTAAATAAATTATGGTCTAAAGAGCTGTAATATTTTATTTTCAGTACTCTACTATAGTAAAATTTTCATCTATCAAAATTAACGAACTAAATCCATTAAAAATTTGAACAAAAATTTTGATCGTTTAATTTAATTTTTGGTTGACGTACTGTATGTTCTATTGGATGTTTATAAATACTGTTTTGGTGGCATGCTTCATAAATGGTTTACTGAATAATTCCACATACGACTATTAACAAATTAAATTCATAAAAATATAGAATACTAAATAAATAGTAAATATATGTGTATTAATATATTTGAAATTTAATAAAATAGAATTATATGCTTACTTATTATATAATATTACTGTAACCAAACAGCGGGTGCCCATAATGGTTCAGTTTTTAATTTATGGTCAGCTTCAAGTAATTGTTCAAGGGCCAATTTAAAATCATCATTTACAATTGTTTCGTCAAACCAATGATCATAAAGAAATTCTATTCGTTTGGAACTCTTTAAAATCTCATTAAACTCGTCATCCTAAATGCAGTGTGAATATAGAAATCACAATTGTTTTATCTGAGAGTACACTAATTTACTCACTGTAAAACCTCTAGAATTTGTTTCATCAAATGTGGACATTGCAAATGCTGCATTTCTAGTTGATTTTAATATTTCGAATGATGGTGGTTTGATATATATTATATAAGGTTTTATATCAGGTGTTCGTAACATTTTTAATGCCTTAAGAAAAAAATCATTACAAAAACTGCATTTCAATAAAGTTGTTTGTAAAATATCTTATATTCTACCTGATAATGTGGATTTATTATACATGTAAGTCCAGAACGTATGATTGATTTAACACTTTCTAAAGATGTACCATACAAATTGCCTTTATATTCACCAAATTCTAAGAATTCACCTCGAGCTATTTGTTCTTCCATTAATTCTCTTGACACAAAATTGTATTCTTTACCATTTATTTCACCAGGTCGAGGAGATCTTGATGTATCTATAAATAATAAATTATTGGTTTGTCACATGTCTACTAACAATATATTTTATAATTTGTTTAAAGTAACAGTATTTTTGATAATTAATTTAATTTCAAAAGTGCTAAATATTTAGTATTTATTATATTATGAAAAATGTAAAAAATATAATCTGTTTTTATATTATAAAAAAATGAGTAATTTGAATACCTTTTTATGGAAATTTAATATAATAATACTTATTTTCTTAACTTACGTGGTACGGGTGTATGATATTTATCAGGATTTAATTCCATAATACGCCTCTTCAACTCATTTCTGCCAACACCAGGTGGACCAATTAAAACGATGGGTCGAGGAAGCTCAGGTCTTGGATAAAATTTTACCACTTCTTCATATGTAGCGATATCTTCACGATCATAATCATCACTTTCAGCTACGTCATAGATAACTTTTTTAACACGAGTACGTACCGAACATTCAGACGCCATGTCTTCGCCTAGATCGTTCAGAGCAGCCAATGACCCACATAATGGGTCCTTGGCTGTTGAACGGTCTGGCAAACATGTCATGCCGCCCCCACTAATACAACCCCCATTAATGGTATCCATGACCCCTGTAATCCGCAAATATAGCCAAGTGTTAAATCACAATACACTACTAAACAAATAAACATGTTAAATAAAAATAAAAACCAAAAATAACTTAAAAAAAATATATATATATATACATAAACTACAAGCTAATAAACATTTCTTTATTACTTTAAAGGAATAAAAACATAATATGTAGAAAACATGGATCAATGTATTAGTGAGTAGCAATGACTTCAAATCAATCAAATCAATTATTTAACAATTAATACACTTGTATGTGTTTTTATTTATATTAATAAATAATTAAATTACTACCTAATTTATGTTTCTTTTTTAAAAAAAAAAAACAAGAAAAATTAGTTTAATAATATATCTATACAATTAACATCATTTGTTTCATTGTAAGTTAGGTTAGGACCCGCAAAAATCCTTGAATGATTTTATGAACCATCCATTTGATTTATGTGTGCTATGTAAATACATTACATTTTATTTTAGGATTAGAAGCCTAGATTATGTTATAGAAATATGTACAAAGTACATAATATAAATTATAAATTATGAATAGTAAGCATATATTGTCATAGAATGAATGTGAACCACATTTACATTATTATTCAATTTATTATAAAAATGTAATTGATATGGCCAAATTATAATTATTTTGTTGTAATTAAAATTGTATTAATATTACATTATATAAATTTAACTTACATTTCTTTTTTTGATCTGCCATTGATAATCTTTCATGTATAATTTTACGTTCTTGTAGAGCTTTACTTGGTATGAGTCCAGCTCTCATATTACGGTCACCTTCTTTTCGAGCTTGCCACCTATACAAAGAAAAAAATATAAATTGTTTAATTATTATGAAATTTACCATATTAACTAACAACTAAAAGATTATAATATCGTAATAGTAGTGGTGCAACCCTCGAGGTGAACTTCATGTCCGGATCATATAAATGTTTAAATAAAACAATTTTGCGAGTTGAAATGATAAAAGTTTCAATTCATGAGAATTACTTTATATATGATATGAAAATAATTTCTATGATTGGACATGGTTCTTCTCATTTGTGTCACTATGTAATAGTATTTATATAATGTATATTTTAATCAAATTACCAATATGGATCATCCTGACTAACAATGTGTAGCACTTCTCCTTTGGTAAAACTAAGGCCAGCTTCTTTGCATGGAATGTAAGGATCAACATCAGTATTAAAATCAAAGTGGGCTTTAACTTTCATTTTGCTTTCTCGAGCTCCACTTTTTGGATCAGCCGGAATCAACTTAAATGTTATTGTTCCTTCAGAATGTTGCTAAAAGTAGAAAAACAAAATTACTCGATATTTTTTATAATTAATTTTAATATTATTTAAGCATACCAGTATTTGCAGTACATCAGCTGGAGATTTTCCTTCAACATTAATACCATTTACTTCACATACTTCATCACCTACATTGATCAAACCAGAACGATCAGCAGCACCGCCGTGCATAATTCGTGCAATAATTATTTTCCCATTTTCTTCATCAGTTTTTATTGTGGCACCCTGTAATTTTTTATTAATTGTATAATTAAGGGGATATTCTAAAATTGATTTTATTATTTCTCATATTATGTTAAAATAATGTGTTCTATATCAGCTTTAATTGTGATCATTATAGTTGAAAACTAAGAAAAAATATTGTTCCCCAGAATTGAATTAACATATTGTTAAAAAAATAATAAATAGATAAATATGCCTAACGTATTATGTATATATCAAAACCATTAAGATTTATTTTTAGATCTGGTGCACATGTTGTATCATATCCACATTTTATCATTCGTTATTTATTTTTGAACTAAAAATATTAATGTATTTAACACTTCACACTTTTATGACCGAGAGGTATTGTAAGGTCATTTCAAAAAAAACGTGTTACTATTGGTTTATTGGCAAAAATCGTCAATTTAATTTTTTAAACTAGGCCACGAAAGGTTAGAACATTATAGTAATGACGCAATACCATATGTGGCTACGTAAACTTTTTAATTGATCACACTTTACAAATTGTCTACTATGTTTCATTATCTATAAATAATATAGAAACACTTCAGACAAAAGTCAACGATGAAATTATCTATACTACTGACAAAATGTAACTTTAATTGTGATTTAATATTTTTGACATATTTACAGCAGTTATTTAAACCTTTATTCCATACTTACCACTATTGGTTCAGCAGAATCGGGTTCCCCGTCCTTGTGAAACGCAAAACAGTTAATATAAAAAACAACAGATTAACCACTAAGAAGTTATGGTTGTATAATATGTGTGTGTGAGATAGAAATAAAATACAAACAAAAATAAAGTAAAAATGCATTAGGTATATATTAGTATATACATCAAAATTAAAAATAATAATATACAAACACGTAAAATAATAAATAATAATAATAAAAAGATCATTTGGTATTTAAAAACAAATAAAAGCTACAAGCAAAATGCCAATTAGTAGTGAAAGACAAGCTTCTAAATAAACAATAAAAACATTTATTTACACAGCGATTTTAAAATATTATCATGCTTAGGACGTTAGCTACATATCAGTACCAATGGTTCAGTGCTTTTAACCAATTGTACAATCTTGATTGTCTCTTCATCCTCGTCCATTTCTTGAGGAATGTCTGGCAATCGAGGCAGATAATCTTTCTGAGCCACTGCATCGTGCGCACACAGTAGCCCCTAAAATAATCGTTTTAACGTCAATAATACAAATTATGAAATCGTCGGTCGAGACGTTTTACGACGTACCTGTATGTGAGGGTTTTGCAACAGATGGAATAGTTGTCGGGACGTATCGCTGAGTGCGATTCGAGGTATCAGAACATCCATTACGTCCAGGGTGATTTGCATAGAACTGGAGAGCACGGGCGAGCAACGACGGTCATCGCGCACTCGGTCTATGATCGTGTTGTAAACTTTGAACAGGGCGTGCAGCTCCTTGCTGCGCAATAGGTTGGACAGGAAGTCCAGCTCTTCTTTGGAAGCGGATATGGCATCGCGCGACCCCACCAACGATTCCAGTAGGCCAGCTAGAGCTGTGCGGGGACAAAACGACAGTAAGAAATACGTCAGAGTACAGGGCCACCGTTAGAGGGACGGGTGGTGGTTGTGGTGGTTGTGGGGGGGGAGAGAGGGGTACGGCGATTAGAGTCTTACCGGGATCAAAGGCTCCTGCGTTCCGTTCCATCGCGACACTCATGCCTCGACAATACAACACCTGTACACAAAGCGGTTTCACAATTGAATTACGTAACAGTAACCACAAACGAGAGTAAAAATTAATCGTCTTACCCGCGTTACGCAGACGGCTGCGGCTGCGGCAACAGCATCAGAACACACACTTCATCTGTACCGAATCACCCGCCGACACAATTGGATCATGTTAGATATTGTGGAAAACGATTATTCTCCGTCCGACGTGCGAAACGGACGAACGGCGTCGGCATCAATATCGCTATTCAATCTACCGCCGCGAAACGCACGCAGTCACGCCGTCGTGATTGATTTCATTAGACGTTTTTTCAGTTTTCTCGTTTTCCCGTCTTCTCGCCCGCGATCCGATTCTGGGTCAGCTGAAACATTCGCAGTGCCGCCAACGGAGGGCGCCGCGGCGAAACGTATCTATGCAATATTGATTTAATGTTTTCCCGTCCGGTACGTAACGCGCGATTCGAACGTTCGATGATATCGGCGGCGGACTATCGCGACAACATAATCGTTCAACGATTAAATAACATTTGAAACTCTCCTGTCCCGGATATCCGCGATTATATATAAGAAAAAAATAGCACCTACTAGTTTTAATCGCTTTGCCGTTGTATGTTTTTTTTTTTTTTACTCGTCTAATTTGCATCACGACGTCGATCCGCCGCGTCTGCGTTTCGCGCACGATAACCGTCTCAGTCGGGAGACTGTGTGTTCTACGTAGTTTATGAATAGAACAATATATGGCTCGCCAGCCCGTCCCGTACACAGTGAATCGTTTTTGTTTACCGGACGTCAGCTGCGGCGGCAACAGACGTCATCGCGTGGAAAAGCACCAGAAATAACGTGACCGCGGTGTCTGCGAAAAATTATTTAATTCTCGCAGCTATACCTATACCGGATTCGATAAAATAATAAAATTGCCAAATCGCTCGATTGCCGTTTTCTGGGAAAAACTCCGAAATATACACTTGTTAAATGTAAATTAGGGATATTGTGTTTTTTAAACTTTTTTTCGAAATTGAAACATCGATAAAAAATCTACAGTTGGGCTAACAAATTTCAACCGAACGATAAAATAAAATAAAAGCAATTGATGTACATGAAGCTCTGAAGATGACATGGCTCATCAAAAAATACAGTGATACAGTGGCGTAGCCAGAAAACAATTTTTAGGGGGATTTTAAATTTGAAATTCTCTCTTTCATGAACATCAACTTTTTAATTTTAATAAGTCGATTAAATATAATTTTTTTAAATTCGAAAACATTTTTTTTTTTAGGAGGGGGGTTATACCCCGTTGACCCCCTTCCTTGGTGAGTGACCTTACACGCGGATAAGGACCGGAGTCTATACAGAGTGAATAATTGCGAAGAAGGTCCCATAATTGCGATTCAAAAATAATTGTATTTCTTATTTATAATATAATTATAATACCGTATAAGTGGCAAACCACTTAAATTAACGAGGAAAATATAACATTTTCCATTAAGTCAATATCGATTTTTTAACAAATTCGAAAAGTGTATTTGGTACCATATTTTTAGCTGCTCCATCACGAAAAAAGCTATAAATTCGAACGAAAAAGATTAAAGACAGTACCTATACCTATATAGAAATATTCGGATATATATTATCCAGAGCAGGCACTTATGGTTAGCGATGGGTTTTTAAATTAGCACCTCCAAAATTTGCTCGCGTTTATGTATTTTGCCCGTATATTATGATTTATTCTCGAAACGAAACGAAAAGTTGTCAAAAGTTTTTAATTTAATTACGCTTTTACCGTATAGTACCGCAATATCCATCATCCGGGAAACAGCCTCAAAATTATTTTTCACCCCTAATTATTTTTGTTTAATGTAAAACATTAAATTTTAAATGTATTTCATGCATCAAAAGTCCAGAAAATTTAATGTAAATAGTTAAGCAGTTCTTTCCGTCTACGTACCTATTCAGAATTATTTCTCGAGGGAGGGAAGTTAAAATATTTTTTAATTTAAAAAAAAATTTTCTAACTTTAAACAGTATGAAATAGAATATAATAAAATAATAATAAATGATTATATATAAATTAAATTATATAATGGCAAAGTCTAATTTTCGTGGATATCTAGAGGACTAGAAAATATATTTTTTATAATTTCTTTTATATTTATTGGAATATTTCGGTGTATTGATAATAATGCTAAATCTGTTGGACGATTTTCGTTAGTATTATCTATTTCTCAACTGTGGTTTCAATCTTCTAATTGTAGTAAAATAACATTCAGTGGACGCAGTCGACACTGGGAGTATTGAAAGTATATTGATATTAAACATCAAATGTTTGGAAATAAACTCTTCGTTATACCATCTATTGTATTAATTGAAGATCTTAAAAGTTCTATTTGATGAACCGATTTCCATTTATGCATCCAACCTTTAATTGTGATTCGAATGTTTCATAGTTTAATAAAATGTTTTTACACCAATCTATACATTTTTAAAGTCATTATAATTAGGTTTAAAAATAATCAGGAAACTTGGAAGCAGGTTTTGCAAACCACAAATAATATTATTGTATTTTATAAATCTTTTTATCTATTAACTTTTAAAACTGTCTATGGATGATAAAAAATCGATACTTTAAAATTAAAATACACTTCTAATGATTTTTTTGAATATAATTAGGACTATTATTAGGATTATTGAGTTCTATAATGAAAATAGATTTTTAAAATACAAAAACATTAGAATTTGATAAAAACAATGCATTACTATTAAGAATACACAATATAGGTAATATCATATTTAATAAAAATTATACTTTTTTTAATAACTTAATATAAACTATAAAACTATAAAGAAAAAAATTAGGTATCTATTAAATTACAGTTTTATTTTTATTGAGTGTATTGTGTTTGTGTAGAATGTAGATATTAAACAAACAATAATATTATATGACTTGCATAACCATATATTACCTATTTAGTTCATAATTTAAAAAAAAAAAAAACTACTAAAATAGATACTCAATAAACATTTACTTATTTTACTATATAGTCGATAAAATATAGAAATATAATCCAAATATTATTTAATTTGTTGGAATATTAAATTTACAACTTTTTAATACGACAATAATATATACGCAGAACTGCACATCACATAATCCGGATTATGCACTCATTTTAATGAAATTATGTTAATTAAACATTGTGCCTAAGGCTTAGCGTAGTTTTTGGCTTTTCCTTTTATATAAAAATATATTTTTGCGGAGGTGGGTTCAAAGGTTTCAAAAATCGTAATTCTGTTATCGTTATACCTATTTGTAGTGGCGTCATGGCTTTACTTTTTTGGGGTTATTGCTACTTAAGCTTTATGGATGGGTGGATTGAGTTTTAATGGATGGATGGATGTTTTTTAAGAATAAAAATAAATTTAAATACACATTTAGTGATAAAAATCTATGAGGAAAGACAATACAATATAAATTAAAATTAATAAAATAATAATTAGGTAAAAAGAAACATAACTAGATTATATAAAATTTCCAATGAAAATACAATTTTAAAATCTTTTGAAATGGATACTGGATATAGTTTTAATGGTTATCCTTTTGACTCAAACGTTCATGAAGCCACTTATTAATTAAATTTTTTTTTAACGAAGAGACGTAAAATAATATAGGTAAGTATATAATATTATATAGCATAAAATAAATAATTTAACATACTTAAATTGTAATAACATTATAATATTATATCGTATTTTTAGTTTTGTGATTAGATTATAATCTTATTTTACGCGTTATACCTCTTTTGCTATGTGGCATCTTTTCTAAAAGATAATTATTTCTAAAGCAAAAATAACGATATTATATTAAAAATAGAATTTAATAAGGAAAATTGGAAAAAAGAATTTATTAGGAAAAATGGTATTATATTATGAATGTTTATCCCCCCCCAAGGTCCCAAAAAATTAAGGTATTTTAGCGTAATATTTCTAAAGGGTATAGTTTTATACTTATATTAACTGCGGTTTATAATGAGTAATCTAAATGTATAAATCATAAATACAATTTTTTTAATTCAAATAATTATGCATAATATACATGTCAGTTGTTTTTTTAATGATTAATGAATAATATTACATTATACTCATATAGGTACATATTATATAAATTATAATATGGTATACTTCAAACAAATTATATTAAATACGCTTTTTTGTTCGTTTCGCATCCTTTTTTTCCATTTCTAAACCCACCCATGGCCTTAACTTTATCGTTATGATCACCATATATCATATACTTAAGCAGTGGCATGCGGTGGTGTCAGGGTTAACTTGGTTAATGTTTATTTATTCCACAAAAACTATATAAGCGTCGCGTTTAAATAACGTTTTTAATTTTCCAGACGACCGTTGACGTCGCCATTTATAATCGCATTATTTGTTTTCGTTGTCTCGTCGGTATATAGTTGCATATAAAAAATATGCTATTATAAGTACGTACGTAAGTTGTAATTGAAATTTTTGGAATATTTTCGATGTACAATAATTACGCATAATTCACTACTATTCAGTGTGACGTGTAAGTATCGCCTACCTACGCAAAAAGTTCGCCGGCTGTTTATTCTTAACTAATAAAATTCGGCAAAAAGTTAAACAAATTTCAGAAACCGAAATGGAAGACAGCTCAAAGGTACATTTATACATTTATATCTGTATAGGTGTTTACAGGATATTAAGATAAACTAATTTATGTTTTAATAAAAATTGCAAACGCGCTAAATTCACGATTATTTTAATTTTTTTTTTATAGATATTGGGTTCTTAACTCAAAAACAATAACAAAATACAAGTTATAAATAACTCTTAAAAATAAACATAAAATGTTTTAGTTAGCAGATTTTATAAATTGCTCAAAAGTCAAAGCTTCGGTCTTCATTCGCGAGACACATTAGTTTGTTGTATAGGCATATAACATATTATTTAGTTAAACTTAACTGATCAACTGACAACCTTAACCTACAAAACGTGTATGCCAAAACATTTTCGGCTGTCGACAAACACCAATTAATGTTTCCAAATTTTTGCCAACACATTACGTTTATAATATTTTAAGTTAAATAATATATTTCATATACATTTATCATTATTTTTTGTGTGGTCTTTAGATCTCACTTTCGGTATTATATACGTCTAGTTTCCTTTGAAACTAGCACACGAAATAGTGTATGATAATAATAACCACGGCAACCGCATTATCCAAGATAAATCTAATCATATAATATGTATAGTTAACAAGTGAATGATTAATGAAACTTTTTTTTTTTTTACATTTGGTTTTGTTGATCTAGAATTTCAATTTAATAATGATCATTTCTTCTTTGGATTTTATTCGAAATGCATATAAAATAACATATTACAATAATTTGAAAGAACAATTATTTTATTTTACACTTTAAGTTATCCGGGTCGTAAATCATTCCATTACTCATATCAACACATCATAAAACATGTATGTAGAAAAATCAGATATCACCTCTTACTCTGCAAAAATTTTAAAGGATAAATGCATTTGTATATTTTTGTTATAAAATGTTTTCAGTCTCATAAACAATTTTAAAATTATTATATATGTGTCTATGCTCGCATCATTATGTCATATTACTTTGGTAATATATGTAGCAGACTAGCAGGTTACTTGATTCTTGGTACTTGGTAGACATTATAAAGGTCGGATCATCAAAAAGGCAGGTCTCTGTGCAAGAGAAAAAAAAGGGCCCCTTTATCATTTAATACAATATTACAACAAAATTATAAAAAGTATTTTTATTCTAAATTAATATAATTGTATACAAATATTAGTAGGTAGGTACAATCTATTTTTATTAACATTTTAATTTTATAAATTCATGAAAATTACATAAAATGTTATAATATTATTTAATAAAAATTTCTTTTGTGTGCCTTTTTTTCTGCTATTGTTAAATCTAACTGTCGTGTTCAATCGTTTTCAATTGATAACATTCCAATATCGCTTAATATTTCTCACGCATTGTCCTTCGTAAGTAACTTTTAATTAAATTTAATTTTAAAAACGAATGTTTTTATTGGACAACACAATTATTTGTTCATTTTTTTTTTTAAGGTTTTTTAAAATGGGGCCGGTGCATGGGTGGGGGGGGGAGGGAGCAGGGTTGGCCACAGCTCCCCTATTTTTTTATGTATTTTATCGCGCCGATACATAATATACAAATGTCACCTTCATAATCTACAATAACGTGGGCTTATTGTACTTTTGTATATTTGTTCCATTTTATCTTTTGTATATTTTTGTATCATTGTGGTTTGTTTAGCAGTGAATAATAAATAATAATAATAATAATAATGATATATTTTAAATAAAATTATTACTAAAACTTTGTACATTCCTAAAAACTGCATTGTAAATGAATTTGTCAGTTACTAACATAATTTTAATATCAAATAAAATTGGCCTGATCGGTGTAAAACTTAGCTTTCTTCAATTTTTGCTCCTTTTATAAAAATACTGAAATGGCGTCCCTATAATGGGGCTTTTTTAGCCAAAGGCCCGTGGCATTTGCACACATTATATACATGTGTAACACGTCACTGACTTAGAGTTAAGTAGTTATACTTACGAATTATAATAATTAAATATACTATTTAACATGTGCCTATACAGCTATACCCTATACGCTATACTTATAAGTGTATAACGTATATGTATAATTATAATATTATACTATTATAGTGTTAGATGTCTATAATTAATAATTTGATTTTATTAAGTAAGAAATGTTATATCTATAATAAATTTAATATTTAATGTGGATAGATTATTACAACATATCTATTACCTACCTATTATATTATTTTAAATGATAAATTGTTGAATAAAAATTATCTTGAATACGTTGTGTGTTAATGTAGCATTAAATGTATATTTTTTATTTATTAACAAAAATTATTATTAATACTTGTAGGTTATAGGTATTCAACTATATTTCAGGTTTTAGTAAAATACTTTTTTTAACAGTATTTCTCAAGTATTTAGAACACTTATATTTAATCCAATTCAAATTTTAATTTTTCAAAAGTTGTATAGAGTTAGCTAGATCTCTTTCAAGACTTCAAACTTACAACAATTAAATAAATCCAACAGATCCAAGTTAATTTCGTTTAAAAAAAAAATTGGTTTGGGGGACTACTGAGAAACGTAGAGGGTCTTGGCCTCCACAAACCCCCTCTTATTTACGCCTAAGGACGTATATAATGTGTAATTATTTGTGTACGTAGTGCCTGATTTGAGAATGTGGGGGCCTTAGCTGTACCCAAAATTTGTGGTGGCTACAATTTTAGATTTTGAGTGAAGCAATGAATGTATAAATTTCCAAAGCATGTGGTTTTATTTTATTATGTTTGAATACAAAATAAGTAAATAAACCTGTTAAAAAAGTATATACATATTTGATCATTTAGTTTAAAATAATAGTAAATACTTGATTTATTGTATATTTTCATCTTATTATATAAAATGTCTCAAATTCACCATACTTTCTTCCTCTTCCAATTGTATAAGAAAAAACTCATTACAAAATATTTAGAAAAAAAAAAAAAACATTTATTATGTTCTTTCTTGTCAAACGGGTAATAAAAAAAAATTTCGGGCCCCCCCTAAATCCGACACTGCGTGTACGTATATGTTGTGTCGTCATGAAACGTTCACACAAAAATAAAATAAAACTACTTAAACGCTCGGGAAAACGTGACGACTGGAGTGGGCAACGGCGCGTAACGATTTTCATTAAAATGGCTTTTCACGTCGTTTTTGTTTTCGAACGCGTTGTAAACGGAAAACGTTTCCGTCTTTTCTCGCCTCGCGGCGTATAGAAATATTTAATCGCGTGTTTATACGGATATAAATCTATATAATATTGATACGATATAATATCATATCATAATTAATCGCGTAAACAATAGTTAATACGTTGCGTTTTTATATCATCGTTTTATGTTAGTAAAAAAAAAAAAAAAAGTAGGGGGGGGAAAAAACATTGTTTGAAATTTCCCCGTTATCCGTCACTGTTGTAGTTGAAATTGCATTATTTTATATATATATATATATATATATATATATATTGTAATACGTTATATGTATATTGTGCTCCCACCGCGAGAATCCACCCTTCGGACCGATCGACTGGATAGTGTTAATCACGCAAACGCGGGATGACGGCCAAGTTTGGAACAAACGCCTCGTGAAAACGTATATTTTATGTTATTTTTCTTTCCGTTCGCATTCGGCTTTTGTCGGGCGCCGCGTACACTGCGACCGCCTTATATAATAGTGCCGACCGGCGTGGCCTACGCGAGAATATTATAATATTAATAATAATAATAATAATAATAATAATGGATATTATACCCGTGTAACGTCATAAATATACGTTCGTAAACGCGAAATCGTCGAATGTCCATTGTTTCGCGGCGATGGATATTAATATCGATCTGAAATATATTATCGACACGATATATTACGATTTACTTGTTCGTCGGGTATAAAATAATATTATATATTTCACGTTAAAATGTCATATTATATATTTTACGCCGAAAACGCGATTCCGTATTAAGTATAATATACAATATATACCCAACGGTGTCGATTAACATTGGTGTCGTACAACATGTATGGTTTTACCACATATAAACTACACACGGTCACACCAAATCCATGTGAGTATATACTTTTCAGCGAACAGTATATTGCGGCTTTTTAATTTTGTTTTCTACGCGAATTACAAATAATTATCAACATATATATACATAGGTTTACTGAGAGTTTATTTTTTGACGGTTCGCTTAAATTTTTTCCTAAAATTTCAAGCGTCTTTATTATAGTTTGGACCGTATAGATAGTAGTGAACTGGTGACCAACCTTATTTTATCGATAAGGCCATAAAAAAAAAAATTCATGGCAAGCCAAGAATTTAAGAATTCATTTTTTTTTTTTAAATTAACAGAATATTATATTTTATTTCAGGTACATCTTAATATTGGTACATTAATTATTAAAAACGAGGAAAAAATATAAAGCAGGCATATAAAAACGTATCGTTTTTTTTAATGTAACTGACAATAAGAAATGGGAAATATTCATTTTTGTTAAATTTTACAAACGTTACATTTTAGTAAATGTAAATTACATTTTTTTTCCAATTTTGATTTAATACTTTTGCTGGCTGATTAATTATGTGATCGTACGCTGTAGTTGGCCACTTCGGATATAGATGATGTGGATGCCAGAGCTAAAACGGTTATGAATTGTCTTATAAAATTATAAGTATAACCAGTAGCGTATTTATATAAATTTTGTTGGGGAGGAAGGCTGGCCGAAAAACTCACCTTTTCGTATAATAAATTTATAATTATTATTAATTAATGTTCTTGAAATTTCTGTGGGGGGAGCTGGAGTCCCTTTTGCCTTCCTAAATACGCCCTGAGTTTAACTTTATTAATTCAATTTTTACAAGGCACTGCAAGTGATACATTTGACTATTTAAGTGAAGATGAATATAAAATAATATAATTAATAGTTATCATAAAATATTATTTTATATTATAATTATTCACTTTTATTTTCATTTTCACTTTACCGTCAAATATATAAACTATATTAATGAATGAATTAAATATTGATTATTGTAATTAATACCTAAAATTCTTATTAAACCGAAATGGTAATTGCAATTTGCAATACAAAATAATATCAAATAGGTATATCGAGACATTATTATAATTTATAACTTATATACCTAAGTTAAATATATATAAATAAATAATGCATGTAAATCAAAAATGTTTTACACTATACGAATTAATGTTTTTTATTTAACTTATGATTAAACTATCCAACTGATTTGATTAAAAATTATTTAAAATTAAATTACAAAATTATTTTTTATAAAATTAATAGGTACTTATTAATATAACACATTAATACATAAATTATACTTGTTTTAAGTGTGCATTTTACTAGAAAAAAAAAAGAAGATATTTATAGAAAATACAGAGCATAAGCAATTAAATATATTTTTAATTCATATTTTAATTTTCAACTAACATTTAAACAATTTTCGCTTAATTTTGCTTGCTTATACAAATTTTATTCATTAAAATTTTTTGTTCGATAACTATACATAATATTTACACTATGTTTAATGTGCACAATGTAATACATGTATACAATTTTCTTTATTAAATATTTGTAATAAAACTGCGATTTTGGTGACATAAATAACACGACAAAATATCCTAATAGTGAATTATACCAAAGTAATATGATATTATATGAAGGCAAATATCATAGAATTAACATAAATTAATTAAACAAATTATGACAAATTTGGATATTTTGGATTAGGGATATCAATGATCAATTCATATTTTTTTTCCTAATGATCACTTTTCCTACAAAAATTATATGTTTAAAATTTAACCAAACATTTTACTAATTTACATGTATTTCTCATTAAGTTTTCTTATATAACATCTTGCCAAAAATTTACTACACCGTTAAGTTATTTTTTTTTTGTTCAATATTTTCAATGAACATTAAATAAATAACCTTCAAATAGAAATAACTTATAATTTTTTCCTTTCTTACTTTTAACAAATTCTAATATTTTCGTAATAACAAAATCGGTAGATAATCTACATTTAGTGCAAATAATAATTATTTGTAGAAAAATGTTGTTTATTAATAACTGATAAGTACCAATTCCAGGCTAAAATTGGACCATTTATAAAATACAATACATTTTATATTTTTACTTTAAATTTTATATATGCACCTTATACGAGTGCCTATATAATATTATGATCGACATTCGAAATCGACTAAAATTAAATACTTTCGTTGAAGACGTAAATTTTCAAAAACTTTATTATTATTGATAATTACAACAGGAATTTAAAGTTTAATTAGATATTTAGACAGTACAATTGATTAAAGTTGGGCTTATGATTACTAAACTTATGCAATGAATACTAATTTGTAAAGGAAATCAAAGTATATAGGGTATAGGCTCTATATAGGGTGTTTTTTAAACATTTTTATTATAAGGATTTATACAATACAATTTGCAACTTATTATATTATCCATAAATTATTACAAACAGTTGTTTCGGATTAGTTGTTCGATCCGATGTAATTTCAGTTTAAAATCAAAATCGCTAAATATTACTACTAATAGGTATATATCATAGGCGTTTTTGATTTGCGTGACCCCAATATACGCCTATGGTGGCTATGGAGAGGGGAGGCAGACATCAAAATTAATCTTTAAATTTAAAAAATAAATAAATACTTTGTTCACCATGTAATTACTAATTGTTATTATATATCATGGTGCAAAAATTTCGCTGAAGGGGCAAATGCCCACCCTAGCACCACCCTAGACACGCTTATGGTATATATTCTGTAGTTTCTGAACTTTTAATATAAGTTTTTATATATAATATATAATATATATATATATTTATATTATCATTGTATTTATAATGTAAAAGGTAATATTTTTAAAATTGTTAACATTTAGAAAACAATGCAGTCTCTGTAAGTCAACCTACATATTTTTACAAATATTTTTAATATTATAAATAATAATTTATTATTGAAAAGTCAATGTGTTATTCTGTCTATTATTAGGATATAATAAATAGTTGAGAAAATTAAATTTAGATGCCGTGTAATAAATACCCAGACACCTTTTATATTTTTCATATAAATTATTACAATTTATGTAAATAAACACAACTTGACCTTTAAAATAATTGTTGTTGAATTAATGACCTTTTGTAAATATCGTTAAAATAATATGTGACTTTTAAGAACTTTATAGTTTATAGTTTACTATAACATTGTCATCATATGTGAGATATTCGCAAATACATTTTTTTATAACATAAATATATAAAAATTATATAATGTGTATAGTAGTAGTGGTTAAGTATTTCAATTTGTGTATACATTATATTAACGAAGATACTGTTTTGATATATATATAAATTTACTAGTGTACGGTTGTATTATATTATGTTTCTGTCTCATATGAACTTAAAAGGCACAATAATAAATGTTTTTGTTTTCGAAAGATTCTGTATGATAGTAATAACGTCGTTTCATTAGTTTGCTTTGTTTTGTTGTTGCCAAATTTATATTCTATACTAAAGTGACATTCGACGAAATAAAGTTGTGAATCACAATATTATGTAAGATGGAAATTAACAAATCAAGTTTTTCCGTTGGAATAATGAAAATACATTTATAATAATATACTATTATCATTATTTATGTTAACACAGTTAAACATAAAATAATTAAATTTATTACTTATAGACATTTTTTTTTTTAATCGTAGGCATTAAATCTTAATTTAAACGTAAAATGTGTATTTCTGTATTTAGTATTGGTTGAATAGGACATGACAATAAACCTTTTTTACGAAAACAAGTATGAAAATTATTTTATCATTTTTAACGTTCAATGTTTGATACTGTAATTTGTGTATTTAATATTTAATATTTAGTTGCACGGGTATTGTGATTGTGGGTAAAACAAATAATTTTAAGGATTAGTAAAGACTGAAGAGTACAAATTATAGATAGGCAATTTATTTTAATTTAGAAAATATAAATTATCTAACCTATTAGTTTTACGTGTTGTTTATAATAGACTGGCCAAATGTATAAATAGGCAATCAATATTTAAAACACCTAATTATATAGTTTCTGAATGAACTATTTTTTTTTTTTTTTTTAAGTAAAATTTATATATTTTATACATTTTGCACGAAAAATATAATGTTAAATATTGAACATGAAATGAAAAGATAATATTAGGTTATGATTAATAGAATATTGCTTATATTAGAAAGATTACTTTTCCGAATAGGTTTTGTATAATATTTAAATAATATTTAATAGTTGGTGATAGCTAGCAGATATTTTTATTTCGTAGACGATTTTTTAAATATTTGGAAATAAATTTATTTAATTGTATTTTTAAACTATAATAATATTTTATGTGTTATACTTGGTTTTTATATTTAATATAAAATTATTTTCATACTATGTGGTCAATAATATTAATTTAAATTAAACTTTTTATAAGTAATTCAAAAATAAAAATGTCATTATTGAAAATTGATCTTATAACGTTAATTGTTTTTTCGTCCTTGTTCGAAATTTTGATAGTTCATGGTTTTCTATAAAGCCAAGGTTATTAGTTTGAATGAAAAAATGAAAACATATAAAATAATAAAATCAATAAAATTGATTTTAAATTGTATTTCTTATTTCATATAACTTTAAGGCTAGTTTAGTGACACTTCCTAATAATTAAATTTGTATTATTTTACTTAGGTATTCCATACGTATTGAGTACACTCAATAGCGTATTATAATTTGTTTGCTCCATCTGCAGTCATCTTTTATTGAATAATTATTAACCACTAATGTATAGTTGCTTCAAATAATTTTTACCTAATATCAAATATTGGTAGTTGAATTTGCTGGTATAAAATAACTGCAACATCCTCGTGTCATACATATAGTTTATTTATTTCTACATGTTAATTTTGAATATAAAATTTATATTATTATATTGGATCTAAAATCTAATTAATTAGTAAATATATAAATTAGTTTAATTAGATACTAAAATTAATATTTAAATAATTATAGCAATTATAAATATTGTAAATTTTTATACAGATATTTTATGTAAATGTGTCACACACAAATGTTTTTTTTAAAAAAAAGGGTGGCTATGGCGTAAATTTGTTTTAAACTTAATGATAATATGATGTTCTATAAAATTATATTTTAGCAAAGAGGAAATTGTACTTTTTTTAAACTTTTTTTTACGGGTTAGACATTAATAATTACTTAGGTATATTTTATAAACAGTAGATAAATTTATTTTTAAGGAATATTTTTTCAACAAGATTTTTTCATTTCAAAATACTCTACTAAAGTGCATAGTTGATGGACCGTATATTTTGTTTTGTTCAAAAATATATTGTTTTATTGATTTAAAATATGAAAAATATTATAAAACAACTATTGAATTTTTAAATACGCAAAGCTGTAGTGGGTAAAATATTATAATATCATAAAGAATGCAGAGTTATTGATTCATGAGTGCATCGAACATGTAATGTATGATTTACACCTTACCGTCATCATTTCAATTTGAATAAATTAATCTATATAGTATGTGTATAATACAATATATATATATATATATATATATATTATGTACATTTTGCAAAAAATGTATATAATATACATCCATTTAATTTGAATTTGAATTAATTCAGTTTATTAATGTTTTTCAGGTCGGTCGTCTGATACGGGACGAAGGACATCTGCAACCGTTCATTTTAATTCAAAAATCCCGTTCAACAACACGACTGATCATGTATACAGATCAAAAGACGTGAGTAGACTATCGGTTACAATTTTCTTTTTCTTTTCATCATGTAGTATAAATTATAAAAAAAAATAAATAAAATAACGTTTGTGTATAGTATATGATATACTTAATATATAAAATTTTAAGTGACGCCGTTAAACTTATATCTAAAACTATCTAACGTATATATTTTGTTCTATAACTTCTTGTTTAAAATCGATTTCAGTTTAGGATTCCATTGTGTAAGAAAACGTTTGTGTTTATATTTAATTATATTTGATCCATAAATATTGTATAATATTATTAACGGTCATATCGGTAGAAGGTAATATGTTCTCATAGTATAAAATAGTAGCATATATGCCAGATTTCTAAAAGGGGGCTGTAAAATTTAGCATTAAGTGATGATTAAAAAAAAAAAAAACAAATAAAATAGTTATTTAATTATCATATATATTATACAATACATTATTATACGAGCGTAAAAAGGATTTATTTAAACAGCATTAAATGTATAAACTGTCAAGTTTAGAAATAATATCTATAGACTATAGTTATTAAAATATATCTCAAAGCTAATGGGGAGGCTTCAGTCCCTTAGCGTACGCTACTTGTACTATATAAGATGTCAAGGATCTGGCGTATATTTCATTTATAAATATAATATTCTATTTTATAATTAATTGTCAACATTACACAATATGTAGATAATACATTATTAGTATGCTATTGTTCGACAAAATACGTTACTTACTGGAGTTTACTCATTAGTTTTCACTTTTACTGATAGAGATACGTTTTGAAACCAATCACTACAGTAAGTAATTAATGTTTTTAATTTTAAATTAATTTGCTTTACGAATTATATAATAGTATACAAACAATATTAAACGTAAAAAGATATAAGGTACTTAGTTGAATTATATTTATTATAACTTAGATCATACTTAGTTTTATATTTATTAACAAATATAATGACTAAATAAAATATAAATAAGCAATCAAATAATTAATATTATTAGTTAGGTATGAAAGTATTACTTCAGTTGGCGTAAAATATTTTTTAATGTTTTCCTTATAAATATTTCATATTCAACCGAGTTTGGGCATTTGTCATCAATTAATTATTTTATTAGATTTATATTCCATAGTCATAAACTATAATAAATAATAAATATGAACTAAAATTGTAGTTTAATTGTATACACATTTGGCTGATATTATATGCGTAGTTAATAATGTTTAGTAATTTAAAATCTAAAAACATAATATACGAGATTATACTATAATAATATTGGATATTTAATTAACAATCAATAATTACATTTATAGTATATTTGTATTTTGAGTAGATGTGTCTTTTTTTTTAGAATATAAATAAGTTTATCTTGTATACGAATTAAAATGAAAATTTCCAGTGTATCAACTTTGTTCTCCAAATGTCTATTTACATGCCTTTTGGGTATCCGGTTCATTTGTTTTTCCTTTTTTTTTACAGATTTATTATCAGACACTTCGTGTGTCCTTCATCAAAAAACGATTCCCTGGGGTGGATAAAAAATTATTGTATCATGACCTCTATAAAAACAGCAAATTTAACTTGGGATGATTTTCTGTGTGCTCTTTATTGACCTAGACTCCAGAGGGAGAAGAAGAATGTCGTAAATAACTAGCGAATTCCGTTTTGTCTTATTTTGATATTTTATACGATTTATATTTGATATTATAGTTTGAACTATAGTATATGTCATTACTTTAATCTCGTTAATACGAACATTTATAATATTTAACTATTCAATATTAATTGTTGATATAGGTGTATAAATTAAATTAGTTTAATATATAATACTATTTGAATAATATTACAATGAAATAACGACCATCAGAATAATATTATTATACTAATTTCATGTAGTAGGTATATATTACAAACTAATGATTAATAGATATAATATAGATTAAACCATTATAATTCATGTGAAATGATAACAATTATCTACTAATTCAATGTTATGTTTAATAATCCAAAGTATATAATATTCTATTTTTAAAAATTAAATAAATAAAAGCACTTAAAAAATACATAATTATGTAATCCTTTACAATTATAATAATGTTTACTGTGGCTCATCATTATCGTTAATTTGTACAAATACATAATTTATTAATAATAATGTAACGGCAAATATTTACGATGCATAGGTAATTTAAAATTTAAATATTATTTTATTTTAATTATTGCCTGACTTTGATGATAATTAATTTTTCGTTATATTATGTAGCATTATGTGTCTACATACTAAAACTACTAATGGAAGACCATAGTAATTATAAATTAAAATTAAAAAAGTATGTTTATCAAACAATGTAGCTATATATATATTCACATTTAATATGTTCTTTAAAGAAGTTATATTTTTTTTTTATAAATAAAACATATTAAATCATTAATTTATTTTATAGAATTCTATTCTATTTCTAATTCTATTCTATTCTATTTCTAATATTCATTATTTCTATATGATTATATTTTTATTGATATTAAAATAAAAATAACTTTATCATGTAGGTATTTATATAATTATAAATTGTGTTTCCAGCATATCAATGAAATATAACAAAACTATTTTTATCATTTATATACACTGAAACGGTTTCCTTTAAAAATTATGTCCCGATCAATAGTTGCAAAGTCAGCTTTATCGTTTCTCATGTCTCGGAGGACTGAAACGAAGGAAAAACTATGCGATCACTGTATATAAAACTAGATCTAAAAATGATAATATTTAAGTACGATAAAATAACCAATACCAAGTAGGTTAAAATTAATCTGTGTTAATGCAATTTTAAAATGTATTTTTTTATATAGTCCTATAGTTAATCAAGTTCCCATTTACAATTCATATTTATATATACAATTAAATTATTAGAAAATTACATTGTTTATAATAATGTTATATAAATAATAATAATATTGTATAAACTAAAAAATACATTAAAATTAAAATTTCAATATTATCTTCTATTCTCTTATAATATTTTGATTGAACAACAGATTAAAAAATATAGTTCTATAATGTTAAATACTGAATAATATTTCGTGTTTTTTTTTTTCTATGTAAAGTTTATAAACCTAACAAAATGAGACTATATTCAATTCAATATTAGTTTGCCCGATCAACTATGAGTAATTTTTTGGAGGGGGGGGCAAAGCCTCTCTCCCCCACTAGTTGCGTTTATGATGAGCGGTAAAAACGATAGTATATTTACCTCTTAACTAACCGTACCGCGAACACCACCCGCGAACGTAATAATAATTATTATGATCATATGTATAATTGGCAGCGGCCGCCTGACCGCGACGAGTAACGACTACACATGTCGACCGCTGCAACCTATCACAGAGCAGCCGGCTCAATATGCATGCGCCAGTTAGGGCAAACTTAATATATTGAATAGACTATAGAATAATAATGTATAATTTTTTTTAAAAAAAAACTACTTTTAAAGATGTAATTTTTGAAACAGCTTTATTCTTTATAAAAAATTAGACAATAGTTTTTAATATAGTCACATCTCAGAAAGTTTATTCAAAGTTACAATATTCTAAATAACTTAAAATATAATACTTCTATCTTTATATACTGTATAACGTATTTTGTTAAAACAATAACAATAATATGATTATATCTAATGGCTAATGTGCAATACCTACAACTACTACCACCCACATTTGAAGTTATAATTATATATTCCTAGGATGATTAATTTTAAACATCAAATTTATATTTAGAAAGATAATGATTAATTATATTAATGATTAATAATAATACTATTATTATTATAAAATAAGTATAATATATGTATATGTTTGATGTAGAAATTAATTGTTTTTGCACAATGCGCAAAACAAATATCTATACGATTAAAAATCAATACAAACAATTTAAAATCCATAATAATTAAGAACCATATTGTAATTTAAGGTTTTTACTTTTGGGTCCGTAGGTACCTATATACCAGTATAAAAGTTGATTCATTCGGTTTCTGACCTTCAACTAAGTTAACTACCACCGTAAAACTGTCGCTGTCATAACGAAGTGGCCGGTGTCGAAATGTTCATTATCCTATTATGTCTGAATAACCCCCTACTTTTATACTATATGCTTCCTTACCCTTCATCGTGTTCCACACAGAAATCGATTCGTGTCAATCATGATTGACCTATAAGCCTTGAATAAAATATTGCTACTGTAATGAATACCTAGACTACCTACTGCTTATTTCAACTTATAAAATATGTAGAATATATTTAGGTACACGATGAAAGTTTTAGATTTATTGATGAAAATTGCTAATGATGAAACATGAAAGGAAATAAGACGAAAAATTTTAGAGCAATAAGTACTAATTTATCATAAACTGTCATAATACATAATATTATTTGAAATAAATTCATTAATAAAAGTATACTTACAAAACGCTTAAAATCGATTTAATAACAATGTTGTTATAACATGTCAAGTGTATTTTGTATGTAATTATAATAATGATATGAGTTGAATATGTAATCGTAAGATATTAATATGATAAAAAAGTATCGGTTTTCAGAAAATTTACTAGTTAAACTAAATACTTTAAATAATAATACATACATTTTTGTTTAATTTAAATGTATACTATTGTTTTTTTTTAAATCGCCAAAATATGATACTGAATATTAAAATCCAAACGAAACAAAAAAAAAATGTCTTATTTTTTCAAAATTATTTCAATGTGATATCAAAATGTTTTAAAATAATTAAAAAGTTTTCTTAATATATCTACATACAATTCGATTGAAAATTGAGATTTAACGTCGATTTTATTTGGAATTAATAACCTTTATGTATACAATTGTATATTATGATAGATAATTCTTATAAAATATTATATTTTTTAGATCTTAATATCTTAAAAATATATAGAACAGGACTTAATAAAAGACTATAAGATAAACATAAGTTTGAATAAGACGTTCATGTATAACCGCATGCAAATATAGTGATTGAGTTTTCTAAAGAATATTAGGTATATATTTATAAAAAGTATAAACTTGTATCAAACTCATATTGTTATCTACAAATTATTTTTACAAACCAAAAATGTTTTAATATTATTATAAATGGTGAAATGAACCATTATCAGTTTTATAACTGCCATTTTATACAACCTATACGTTTTTAATAAATAATATGATATTGGTTCGGACCAATAATACCGTAATACTGTAATAGTACTGTGTAATAATGATTACATTTTGAACATGGACTATTAATAATTAAATAGGTACGTTTATTAATAAATTAATTAGTATCAAATGTTAATGAAATATGAAAAGGAGTAATAATTATGTCACATATATAGATTATTATTACTATCGAATTTGGGAGTACTTACATAATATTATGTGAATGCATAATAGTTCACAGAGACATACAATATTTAAAGAAGCACAATAAGCTTATGTTTTAAATTATTCAAAGTAAGTTTCATGTTTAAACTTGACTGAAAATAAATGTTGACATTATTGCATTTATAAAAACAACTAGAGAGTTCACTGTTCAGAAAGTTCAGCTAATTCGATATTGATGACAATGCTATCAATGTTCAGTTGAATTCCTGGGAAATAGAATAAGGAATTAGAATTAAAGGTGGTAGGCAAACTATAAAATCATTAATGTTTTTTGAAACACGAACTTTCCATAAAACTTTTAATAGAATTCTGTCATAATATATATATAGTATAATATAATAGCGTTTTAAATTACATTTTTCTATAAATATTAATAGAGTATAGTATATTTTATCTAATATAATATTCATTTTTTATTTCGCACCATGAATAAATAAGCACAATATCCAGTATATTTTTCTAAGGTATTATTCGTACCATCATTATGAAATTAATTTTATAATAATTACGATAATTAATTAAGATAAAAAAAATATCACAACAAGGTACTTATTGGTTTGAAGTATTTCATATAAAAATACTCAATTATATGAGTTACAAATTGTTTATATTAAAAAGGACTAGTACAAAAATAAAAAATAAAACAATTTTAATAATAAAATTAAAAACAATTTTTTGTATACTTAATAAATTATAAATAATTAAATAGGTAAATAAACCACAATAATAACCTATATTAATACAAATATTAATAGAAAAAAAAAATGTATTTATACATATTTTAGTAACGTAACATATATTATAACATACGTTATAGAAAGTTAGCTGAAATCGATTAATTTTTGTATGAAAAAAATACTCAAATATTTATTTAAAAAATATAAAACGCATATTATGATACAATGACAAAAAAAGATTAAATTATTAATAATTATATTGCATTATTATAGTTAATTATAAAATTAATAAACCGCTAGTAATGACTAATGGTAAATCAATAATTTAGCTAAAAGAATATTTATATATATATATATTGATATAAAAATATATATTTAATATATAAAATACTTTCATTTAAAGCCGGTGTCCGGTGCAACCCTTCGATTGCACATACTATGTGTGATTAGTGAAGTTTTGATCATCCTAAATTTGAAACTTGTTTTATATAATAACTAATTAAAAAAGCAAAATAGGTTCCAGTTGTTAATAATCTATATAATAATATTTGTGAAATTGTATAAATGGTTGTAATTTACGTTTTACAGTCTATCAAATCTACAGCTATGGTTTCATCTACAGCCACGTGCCATAGACGTGGAGTGCCAAAAAATACTTTGGCAGATCACAATACGACTTTTGGACGTGGATCATTTCCAAACGATTATAACGGAGATGACCTTGATGATTATTTAAGTCACAGGTTAGTTTTAGACTGAAATAAATCATAATGTTTAAACTTTTTAATAAAATATATTCATATTTTGTATCTAGTTGAAAAAGTAAATATATTTGAAAGTTGATAAAACATGTAAATTTATTTTGTTATCAGTTACCTGATATTACCTGGGTAATGATGATAATATTTTAAAGTTATCTTTGTATTAATGTATAAAGTATAAATATATATTCATTAAACATAATATATATCACCTTTTCTTACTTTATCATTAGAAGGAATATAACATGATACTCGATTTTTTTATAATATATTAATATGAATCTTAAAATGTTTTTGATTGATGTAAATTGCGTAATTTGAAGTATATTTTTAGGGGAAGGCAAAATTAGGTACATAGCTAATTTCTGTATAGCTAATTTTTTTAAAAATTATAACAAAAAATATCTTATGAGAGAGTTTAAAGCATATGCTATCTTAATATTTTTCTATAAATATAAAACTCAATGTTTAGTCTTAAAATTACAACTAAATATCATATAATACTGTAATAAATAATAATAATATATTAAAATAATATAATAATAATAAGGAAAAATGATATCTTTTTCAAAGTTATAAAATGGATTAAAGGAAAATTCTCCCGGAATTTACACCTCTTTAAATTGGAATAATAAGTACCTACATAACGTGATTTTTAATTGTACATATAATTATATTTTTAAATCTTTGTAATTGAAAATTATTTTTTAAACATTTATATTTATTTTATTAATAACAAATTTAAACATCTAGTATCTACACACCTATATATATTTGCAAAAAATGTAAAATTTTGAATACTAGAATTTCTAGTTCGTAGGCACAAAATTAAAATGTACAATATTAACAATAAGGTTATTTTAGTTTCAAGAATTCTGTAACTACATTAAAATTTTAAAATATTTTATCTGTATAGTATAAAATGCATTACTTAATTACATAATCAGGAAATTACATACATAGTTATATAGTTACAGACTTACTGTACGTCTGTACCCATATTATATGCATGTATATAAGCAGATTATATCTAGTTTATGTTAATTACTGAATTATTATTTATTTTATTTGTTAATAAGTAATAACGAATAAGTATTGAGGAAATTGCTAAGATAATTTTGTTAATTTAATTATTTTATAAGCCTGTTTTTAATAAAGATGTTTTGTACAAATTTATTGTATTCTAAGTAAATCTAAATAAACATTAATTTTAACTGATCAATAAATCAGAAAAGTAATTTTTAAAAAAAATATTGTTGATTTATACAAAACTTTACTTATGACATTTTGTAAGTAATTGTTTGTAATCATAATATACTTTTAGTTATCTATATAAAAGGTGAAAAGGATGAATAGGTTATTGGCAATATATCCTTTGGTTACAACTAATCATTAAAAATATAAAAAAATTTTAAATTTTTGTCAGTTTTGAACTCAGTGATTTCAAATTAGTCAAATACAGTAAGCTGTTTAATTATCAGTCATTATTTTCATAATCTGCTAAGTTAAGGAATCGTAGTATGTAAAAATAACTTGTTATACTGTAGTTCGTCAGTGATGAAAACACATGCATTTATAATTTGAGTTGGTATTCCGACAAAATTAACACCTGCGCGGATAATATCCATCGAACGATACCACTGATCGAAATTAATCCACGAAAGCTTTAATTAACAACTTTTTGATAATAGGTAATGTAGAGTCTAAGCTTTACGTAAAACACTAAATGTAATCACCATAATTTTTGCCTCCCTAGGCTAAAAGCGATAACAGCGGGATATACGGTATAAACAACATATAAGTGTATAGATGTAGCAATGGTATATATATTCTAACTATATACCAGTTTTAAGAGGACGTCATACTCGCATGTCTGTCCCCGTCACTGTCTGACGTGGAATATAGCGAAATCACAGCAACGCAGAGCTTAAAATATGACGTTTGAGTTGAACTTGCAGGCGTATAAAAATCTATATACATATATATATATATGGAAATTATGAAACATAATATTTTAGTGGGAATTTAGTGTAATAATTTTGTATCTTCTTTGCCACACGATATTTTACAAAACGAATATGACGTTCCATTACTCAAAGTTCATCCTAATCATCACAATTATTTATGCTCTGCGTTGCTTATATTTTGCCCGTATTTTAGACGGACGGAGAAAGAACATGTGTTTATGACGTCCCCTCAAATCGAATAAAATCAAAACCACCATGTCTGTTCTCCTCTCGTAGTCAATCGTCATCGTAATCGTGCCCTTGGTTCATGTGTTTTGAACAGGCGTGTTTGACGCACTCTTGACCTTGCACGGAGGATGACGATTATATTACTATTATGCGACGTGAGCAGTTTTCGGAAGTGGAATCTTGCATTTATCGCTACTACCGATGCTTCGACTCGGTGATATCGCATATTGTTTCGTTGTCGGAAAAACGCGTGCGCTGCCGTGAGACGTTGCAAGGCGAACATTATATAATTAGAAGACGCAACACGTTGTAGCGCACCAAAACTCGGCCGTAATATTTAACAACACAATTTATAATAATAAAAAGTATCTTTATTATAATCGTTGTTATTATTATCAGTCGATCTTATTGCGTCGTCGTTGTCGTTTCGTGTCGACTCGCCAACCGAATGTCGCAAACATTATTGTAATTTACAATAATTTTATTATTGTCCACTTAGGTATATCGTGTACTATTTTTAATACGTGTTTATTCGTGTGGCAGGCGGTACTCGGCAGACGAATATAACGTCAACTTGGGTCGAAAACCCCCGACGTTTGACATGTACGATAAGAGGCATGCCGAGAGCATACATGACGTGCGAAAGAAGTTCCAAGAGATCACCGTTTATGAAAATAATTCCGCGGTGGAAGGTAAATATATATAATCGTTAGTTTATCGATATTTTGCCTCGTTCTATCGCGACAGTAATATGTCGCCGGGAAAGATTTCTTTTACCTGACAGAGCACACTTTTCGGAAATCTCCGCCGAAAAGAGCACAAAAATTCTTTCATAATAATATCTAAAAATGATCATAAATTGGTCCTTAAAAGTATAATAGTTTTAAAGAACACACTAACAACATTTGATTTAGATATTATTTTACATTATATTTTTTGAATTACAATTATAGCGATGAATAATCTTAATTCTCGATTTATTAATTTGTATTATCGCATCATTATTACCTACTTAGTATACTTTTTAAAATAAATTTGCTTTAAAATTTAGTTAAAATGTGCTGTTTCTGTATTTATTATTTATTAGTTTATTTATTATATTTTCAAGTTAGAGTGTATCTTTATTGACCTAAATCTACCTTAAACTTAACATGGCCTATTTATCTTATCTGTCTCGAGTTAGAAAAATGGAGCATCTGTCCTAAATATTTTTCACTATAAATATTTTCAGTTGCCGTCAATTATTTTCTGATGGAAATTTTAATATCGAATCATTCGCTACACCAATTTTTATTAGTTACGACTAACGTTACTGGTAATTTTTACAAGAAACTGAAAATATGATATTAACTAATGTTTATTGTTCTTGTTATTGTTTTTATTTTAACTTGGAAGTCAAATTAAATCTATATATTTCAATATAGTTTAATGAGATTGTACACGCATTATAATGGACTTTAAATGTAGGTGGTAGAACAATATAAGGCAATTTGTTTCAGAAATGACGCCCAAAGTACCAAATCCTCGAGTACGAACACCACCGGAATTATCACGTACTAATACTGAAGACCCAGCTGAATGTGTTAAGAAAATGTTAATTTCTGCTAGAGACATGGAATTAGAATCAGTAGTAAATATTTTAACAAGCCACGATGAAGACTTTTTTAGAAATAACATTAATGATACAGATTCTTCAGGTCGAGTAAGTCAGCATACAAATATAAGTTTACCATTCAAAAATGTTTTTATAACATACTAATGAATTCGTGTTACATCTTACATATAGATAATACAAATTAATATAATTTATATCAATTTATAAATGATAACAGAAATGCGTGTTAGAAAATTTGTGCGGATGACATACGATTCTTATGTAATCCCTACAATTTTTGTATCATGAAAGTTAAAAATATTTGTATTAAACAATTATATCAAAATAATGTCTTACCAACTGTTAGGATTAATTATCTTCTATAAACATTTAATTTAATTAAATCGTTCCGATGGTGATGTAAAATCTAAATTTTATATAATTATATTCTCTATTTCTACTATTTACTCTTTCCTCAAAAAAAGAGTAATATATCATGAATCATTGGTGTATCTATAGGAAGGGGTGATTAAGATTAAAACCAACGGCGTCCGTATAAATGTTTCAAGGGGGTGGGGGAATATTTTCATTTTTCAATTTTTAGTTCCACTATCCGAGTAAATAATACTAAATTATGGTTTGTAAAATGTTTTCTTTCATAGGTATTGATAATTTAGTAACCTAAAAATTATTAAAAAATGTTTATTTTGTATTACATAGTGATTATAATAATTGACCCAAAAAAGTCAAGTGGGTGGGCAAATGCCCCTTTTGCCTGCCCCACGAACGCCCATGATTTGAACCCATTATTTTAATTTTGTAAGACAAACATACATTAATAAATTTTCATTATACGAGCTTACAATAAATTTTTTTAACAAAATCAATAACATCTGCTGTATAAGCTCCCTCATCTCCTACTTCACATAATGTACCTTATTAGATTATTTCTATATATACGAATATACGCACCACAATATAATAGCTAAAAAGAAAAATAACATTATTATGTATGGACATTATATATGGGAGGTATCGCATATCTTAACATCCATTAGACAGGAAATAACTGAACATTTTTAACAGCACACATAAACAGATTACTAACAGAATTTAAAAGCTACTCATTATAAAATTATATCTCATCCATTTTTATAAAAATGACTTGAAATGGTAAGTCATAAAAATAACAATAAAAAAAAAAATTGACATTTTTTTCCTTATATGGAAAAAAAATGATGTCATCGAGTACATAAAAAGCATACATTTTTGAAATCCCTTTTAAAGGCTGTTTAAATCTCATACTATATAACCTAAACATATTATATAAAGTCGTAAACTTTCTTTAATAATTCTCACAACAAAAAGATATCTTCTTGTAAAATATTTTCCAATGTGAAATCATTTTATACATATGAGTATATGCCGTAAAAAATTATTTTCAATTTATAACTTTTAGAACGTACTCGTAACAGTTACGAAAACTTTAATTCCCATGACATATAAATGTAATGTAGATGAAGTGGTGGCAATGAACACCTTCTGAAAACACGTCTTGCATATAAATTCTTTGTTTTTGTCAATACCTGTATTGTAATGTATTGTATTAAATTGAATGCAGATTATAAAAATATCTAAAACAAAATAAATTAAATGCAATATCACACCATGATATTGTCTTTAGTATTCCTATTATTCCAATCAATATTTTTCGTAATAGGTACGTCTATTTTCCAATAAATGGTAAATCATACATAATATTAAAACTTTACAATACCCATTGGTAATCACAGCCATTATTGTTATTATTTTGCTGAACTTATATTTCATTAAAAATATGTTTGTTTATTTATTATTAATTATCAAAATTAAATCTAATTATAAATAAGTATATTATATTATAATCAATTATATATAATATATATATCATATATAATAGATAGAAAAAGCAAGAAATAATATTTCTTTGGTACCTTAATAATACTTAATAAGGATTTAAAAAAATTGAGCGCGAATAAATAAAAAATAAATATTTAATAAATTAAATTATAATATTATTAAATATATAATTTTAATTTTAAAAGTATAATAAATTATATAATGTTAATTAGTTAAAAAAGTGTAACTACTTAATATAATAAAAAATATAGTTACTAAAATATAATAAAACTATAATTTTAATTAAGTCGGAAAAAATAATTATAAAGTTATTTAAATATTTTGTGAAATTCTTTTTAAACAAATTTAAATCGATGTAGACTGAAATTGATTACAAATAGTTTTAATTCTTGATGCTGAATATATATATATATTTTATTTGTTCATTTCTTGCCATATATTGATAAATTTTAATTAGATTAATCTTTTATTATTTTTTTAAAGTTTCTATACATTTTCAAATAGATGGATGTACTGCATTTAAAATTCATTTAAATTAATTGTGCCTAGGTTTAATCTAACCTTCAACCGAATTATTTATCCTTGGTATATCAAAATTCAAAAGTGGCATAATAAATGTAAATTTATAGTATGTGGATAATGTAAAGGTCACGTAGTATTTACTCAAATAAGATAAGTATTCAGTATTTATTAAAGTTTTCCCGATATTATTATAGATTATCCTGTTATTATTTATTTATGCGGTCTGCACGAATATACACGAACATTTCTCGCATTTGATTGTCGGGATATCATTTCAAAAATTATTTTATGTTTCGTTAAATTTAATAGGTATTTTTACCTTAGTATACATTTTATTATATTTTAAACAATACATTTAATTCATATAGTTACATAGTACATATGAATAGGAGGTACATACATTCATATTGCATTACAAATTGTAAAAATTTCATTGCAAAAATGTTTGGTGTTCCGATAATAATATTTAATTTTACTCTATACGCATGCATACAACACACCCATGACTCCACGATAGGTGTGTATAGGGGAGGTAATATCTCTTTTTGTAAATTATTTTCATCAATTAATCAATGTAATAAAATAATAAGTATTTTAAGGCAATAGTGAGGCCAGCACTGATGTATGGATCAGTGTGAGGGGCGATGACAAACAAATGGAACAGAAGATACGTCTAGCGAAAATGCTTAGATGGATATGTAGGGAACCGAGTAACTAGAGTAGACAAAATAAGAAATGAATATTTAAGGGGAAGTGTAGGATTTGCATCCATTGGGGGGGAGGGAGGAAATGAGATAGAATAGACTGAGATGGTTTTATCATGTTATGAGGAGAGATGAATCAAAGGCAGTGAGAGTTGATAGGGAAATTAATGTAGAAGATAGGAGGGGAACTAAGACAAATGAAGAAGTGGATAGATATAATTGAGGTGATATCAGCATAGCTGGTGTGAATGAACAAGATGTAGGTGATCGAAATCGTTGGAGTTTTTGGACTAAGGTTGTTGACCCCATATAGTTGGGAGGTACGATGAAGAAGAGGTAGAAAAAGTATAAGAATAATTAATCAATGTAATAAACAGAGTAGGTAATTCGAAAAAGTATTAATTAGACCATTTATTTATTCATCGACAATCTTTTTCGAGTAAATACCTATTATTTAAAATAAATTTGCATGTACAGCATAGACATACTCCAAAAACGTAATCAATATGCTATCATTAGTATAAAATAAAGTATATAATTATAAATATGACATGTAATATAATGTGTAATGAAAATACAATTGAAAACAATTAATGTTTTGAACATTTACAGGTATAATTATGAAAAAATATTACAAAGGGTACAAACATTTAAGGTTAAAGGTTTTTAGGTTAGAAAATAACGGTTTTTAAACAAATATAAAGAATTAAAAAAATAAACAATTATCTATTATCATCAAACGGGAAGTTGGTAAAATCACAACCACGAATATAATGTATAATTTGTATAATAAAATTTATAATAGAAAAAAACATATCAAATTATTATCAGTAAATTGTATCCAATTAAATTGGTGATCAAGTAAATGTAAATATTTGTAAAAATGAAATTTTAAAATGGTCATTAATAATAACTGACAATTGAATACAAAAAATAAATTATTCAATTAGAAAATAAATATAAATTAGAAACAAATTTTTAACACAGATAAGTTAAGGGGTTATAATATTTAATAAATGCTTAAAAACATTTAAATATAGATTTGGATGTTGAAAAAGATTACAAATAAAGATGGACGATGTTTTAGAAACATAGCATATAATAAACAATGAACGGTAACCGGGTTTTGTTCTACTAAAATGATATTTAAGTCAAACAGAATTATGAATTTAGAAAAACAACAAAGTGTTGGTAAAATATATTGGATATAAAGAGCAAAAATGGTCAATGGGGTCTAGGACACATTTTAAAATTAGTAGGAAAGCGATATATGTACCTGGAGAATGAAGTGAATCTGACACATGTAAATAAATTAAAACATATATTTTATAATGATCAACTGCACCTACGGGAACTCGTATAGTCATTAGGTAATAAGGTACCACGTGTAAAGTATATCATATATATATGCAAAATTAAAAAAAAAATGTTTCTATGTGTTATTATATTATAGTAATTTTTGAAAAATTTTGTATTTAATATTTATTGTGAATTTATAATCGAAATGTATAAAGAATAATTTTATTATGATGAGTAAAAAGTTGTTAAAAATGTATATGAAATTTTGAAAACTGTTGAAAACGAAATATTCACGATGCAGTATAAAAACTAATAATATCAATAAACCAGCCGTAGTTAAACCACAAATACGTATTGCCTGTGTATAAAATAGTACGTAACCTTATGCACCTAATAATTTTTACCTAAGTCACAATTGTCATTTTGGGTGGTTGTGATTTCCCGTTGGTTAATTTGGTTCCCATGGATGAATAGGCCTCATCTTAATTTACAGTACATTGAAATTATATATAAAAAAATAATAAAAAATTATGTATAGCAGATTATAGGTTTCTATTTGACTAAGTCTTAGTCTTCGAAATGATGATTATCTTGTCTATTTGCAACGATCTACAAAATAATAAAATAAAACAATGATATTAAAACAAGCGTAAAAGAAAAGTTAATTAAAAATGCATGAGGATATCATATTATTTAAAAAATAAAACAAATGTTATAAAATGTATTTGAAATACTTAATTAATCTATTATTAACCTAATTATTTTATAATTTTTGTTTATAGAATAGTTTTTGTCGTCCTATTATCTATACGTTCAGCCGCCAGAATAATATATTTTTTATTAAAATATAAAATTATAAACTAATAAAATGTCTTTTTTGACTACATTTTTTAAATTGGTTTTATTATAAACTTTTGCTCAGTAGGTAAATAACGAATTTATTTTTAATCAAATTCCAGTTCATATAATATATTTATTATAACTATTCGTTTTTTTAACAACATCAAAATACAATTTATATTTTAAAACAAAAAATTATTTCTACTCAAATTAAAAATATGTTATAGTTTTATTATAATTTTATACATATTTTGTCTATACAGTCTAACGTCCTGTCAACAATTTTTCATATAGGTAAATTCTAGGTACATTTAATAATAAACTTAACTTAAGTGAATAATAAGTTAGTAATAATACTAACGTATCAAGTTAGTAAAAAACGAATTAACTAGGTATTAACCTTTTTTTATTTAACTTATTAATTTAGTTGAAATTTAAAATATCATTAAAGTTTCCAGAATTACATTTATAATTATTATAAAGTTTATAAATTATAAATTATAATGCATTAATGCTTACCTAGTGTTGTAATATTCTAATGGCGATATCCCAAATTATTTATACCGTATCCAATTAAAAGTTTAATCAGGTTTTCTGTAATTGAAATTGTATTTTAGTCAAAAATTATATATTTTTATAAATAAACTTAATATGTTAAGTATTCGATAATTAACAATAATATATAACTTATAGTATTACATTTAATTCTATTTTTTATTTATAATATCATAACCAACAGAACAATGTTTATGATTAAACAATGTCTATCACGAATATAATTATTATTATTTGTTAATGTTCAATGATCCCCAAAATACAACTTAATTAATTAATTAATCAACTTACTGTTTTTATTTGTACAGATGCGACGCTAAAGTATAGCACAATGGCGGATCTAGGATTTTATTTGTGGAGGGGGTGCCAAAGTTTTTCAAAATAATATTAAATACATAATAATAAAAACCTATATTTTTCTAAAAATATATTTGTTTATTGACTTAAGTATGTGGCCCCCTTTAAATCCGCCACTGCTATAGTAAGGCTGGGTATTAATGAGTTAAATTAATTATAATTAAGTTATATAACAAGCTAAGTTTTTTAAGTATTAACTTTAATTAGTATTTTTTTTTTTTTAATTTCTAGTAATTTTATTATTTAGTTAGATAATAAATTTTTTGAAGTTGAATAAGATACTCTTATAGAAAATAAAATATTTTAATAATTTCATTTGAACTATAAACAATAACAGTTGTTTCTAAATATTTAATCTCAATTAAATTATATTTATTTTATATTTAACTATTGACTTTTAAAAGTTTGATATAATTAAAAGTAACTATTAAATTACATTTAAACATTTCTAGACTAATTAAGTTTAAAGAGTTAAAAAATTAGGTAACATAATATCCAGCCATAAACTATTCTTTTAGTGTCCCTTAAAATGATAATAATAAATAGCTATAGGTACTAAAATTTATTATAATAAAATAATTTATAATTTATGCACCAGGATGCTCCATTTTTTCTTTAATATACATTTGATTTTCCCAAACTGTTCTCCATACATTTGCTTCAATTATTTTTATAAACGAATGGTTTATAGTCCATTTAGTAGGGAAAGATGTATCGTGGTTAACGTTAGTGGTTTGATTTTGCACAAATAGTTCAGGATTTGAATACATAAATGATAAAATGTGTATTAAATAATTTTTCTTGCGAAAAAATGGGAACCATCGTCTAAAATTAAACTTGATATAAAATCAAAACTTATATGAACATATTAATTAAAATTACCTGATAAAATTTTGGATCTCTTCGCATGTTACATATTCATTTGGAGAATTCTTTATTGTTATATAGATAATATCTTCCCAATTAAAGATCGACATAATCTAAAATGAATATTTACGTATTATGTAGGTAGGTTTTAGCCTATGATATAGGTGCTTATATCATAAATTGAAATATACCCTAAAATCTTAGCCACTACCTATACACTACCATTAGTTTTAGTCGAAATAACATATATTTAAATGCTCAACGGTGTTTAAAAAAAGAACAGCTATCAAAGAATATCAAATTATTATATCATTAAAGTGGAAACTTATCGAATATCTCTGCTGGAAATAAAAATTATTAGTCACTTCATAAGAACGTATTTTATTTAATAATTTTGGAATAATATTATTATTATTTGGATTTGAAAACCAGCACGTATAAATTTTAAAAAGTTGAACGTAATAAAAATGACATATGTTACAAAGTATATACTTGCTGGCTTACAATAAATACAATGTTATCCGTCTCGCTGCCTCAGTAATCAAAAGTATAGACAAAATATTTTTACGTAATGTGAATAATTATTAGGTACCCTGTGTATTATTGCTATTTCTGGATCTCGAAATAACACGAAATCCTCTTTATCAATATCACATTCATTGTCACCATTAGAATCATTACTATCGTTATTATCTTCTCCATCATTATCATCGCTTACATCTTCTCCGCTTCCATCATCGCTATCATTTCCATCACATTTATCTACATATTCTAATGACGTGGCGTTATCGTCGGACGATTCTAATTCGTCTTCTACTATGTAATATTTAATTGGCAAACATTCCGAGTCATTGATCGAACGGTCAAGTTTAATTCGTTTTATGTAAAGCCATTCTGGCAATGGCGCCGATCGTTTTAATGCCATCGTCATAGTAGGTAAATGCGGATTACTGTTATTGAGCTTAATACTTTTATTGTTTTTGTAATGCAGTTATTAGTTTAAGCGAATTGGTCAGAAATAATAGCATGTACGTGCTTGCCCTAAGATGTCTTAGGGCGCAGTGAGACAATCCGACGGTGAGCGTTCTTTATTGACAAATTTTGTTTAAAAATTACGTTGCGAAGTGACCGTTGCCGTCGTTGTGGATGTATGGTATTTTTGAGCCAACACATATTTATATATATATCCATTTTTCAACGGTTTAAACAATAACGACATTTTTGAGCCAGAACAGTTTTAATAATAATTATTATTATTTTTATTATTTGTTTATTTATCACCGCAGATTATAGTAATGTAACATAAATTGGCCGTCTACATTTTCTCTTCTCTTTATATTTTTAGTAATATAGAATTTTTGATTTTCATTAATTATTTACGACTACGTTTATGAAAATATTTTCGACATAGATAGGTATTTTTGTTTTTGCAAAAGACATATTTATACACTGTTATATATATATATATATATATATATATATACCATTCATATTTATATTCTAAATGCATATATTTATTTAGATAAAATTTATATTTATATATTCATAATTTATACTTCAATTTGTTCACCACAATTACATACATTTAGAAGCAAGTAAAGTTAAAAAATATTTAGATTTTAATATCACTTGCCATCTATCGGAAATCTATACCGTAAAAAAAACCTTAAAAACCGATAAAATTACTAAATCAAAATATCGGTTCATTCTTGGTTTCAGTTCCAAAGAAAAATAATTTAACTAAACAGTTTTCATACGGCACCAACTTAACTTAACTGAATTACATTATTTGTGAAATTTTCAAATGTATAACACTTTCGTTTATGTACAGCTTGCACAAGTAATTTTTAAAATAAAAAAAAATAATGTCTGTACTTATATTATACAGATGTCCCTTCGGGTCTATTTATTAAATGCAATATCTCTGTGAAAAATTAAAAATTTTGAATATGGTTTTTTTTAAAATTATTATTTAGGCAATGGGTTATAATATTATTTCTATTATTTTTAAGTTTTATCGAATTTGTAAATATCCAGTTTATAGAGTAAGGACCTATATTTTTATGTCAATTTTGATGTATCGACCTCCTATTTAATCAAGAAGCAATTTTTTTAGGATTTTTTTAGATTCTGAGCGAAGCAAAAAATTTATTGGTTTTACAAAAATGTTTTTTTTTATGTATATAAAGACACTTTTTCGAATAGAATATCGGTTCATTACAACAAATAGCATTAAAATAGGGCCAAATATCCTTTCTGTACCAAATTATATCAAGTTGGTACTTTATTTACCGACTTTTTTTAATTTTTCAAAAGTCATTCCTTGAAAGAAGAAAAACTACCAAAAAAAATGGCGGAAAATCGGCAAAATGAGAGTACTTGTTATTTAAAATTGTTTATTTCGTGATAACTAATTGAGTTTTGATCGTAGGGACTCGCATGGTAAAATTTTGGAAAGGCTTGATTGATTTTTTGGCTAAATATAATGCTTTGAAATTAAGTGCTTTTTCCAAAAATGTTTAATATTTTCTCCAGTTTTTGGATTACCGTTGACAATTTGATTGAAGTCTACTCATATATTACTTAATCTATTTACTTTTTTCGGGTACATTACTTTGTTCATTTTTCGAATTTTTCAAAAGTTTATCCTCAGGAGAATAATAACTACCAATAATTGATGGAAAATCGGCAATATTACGTTTTTCGTTAATTTGAATTTTTATATTTCGTGATAGCTAATTCAGTTTTGATCGTAGGGATTTGAAAATTTTTTCAAGTAATCTCATAGGTAATTTACATACATAAAATTTTAGATTAGATTTTTAGTAAAATATATTGTATATTTGAGTTTCTGATAAAATCGTAATTTCTAATGCAATACCATTGCTTTTAAATTTTATTGTAAATATTATAATAAACCACTTATTTTTCCGTGAACCGACGGGACGAAGAAGGAACGTCCAGAATCGACTTGTCCGCTTTTTTCAATATTGTTTTCATCTCTTTAGAATTCTTATATTGAATTATTGTCTATATTATACTATTATTTCTTGTATAATATTATTATAAATCAAAATTTAAGGATAATATTTTAAGTTTTATTAATAAATCATAAGTTTTTATTTTATCGTTAGAGTCTAATGAATTCGTTTTTTTTTTAAATAGTAATGGGAAATGTGTCCCTGTAGCCCTGAATTTGCCACTTAAATGGACATTTAATACATGGACTATTAATATTTTAATTACACACAATTTAACATCATTTCCTTAAAAACATGTACGTTCGTGTTGTTATGTACTCGGGAAATAGATACCCCTAAACTATAAAGTGTTTATAGTAGGTATAAATAATGAACTTGTCAAACAAAATGTAGGTGTTTATTTTAAAATTTTAATTAAAAGGAAAATAATATTTTACTGGTACTTCAAAAGAAAATTACAGTACCTTATTCAAATGAATATTAATAGAATTATAATTGCTTTATAGTAATAAATTTAAATGTAGTACGTGTTTATGTAGCAGCTGATATGTATTTAATTATTAAATAAAAAAATCCGAAATTTTTTTAAAAATATTCTCATAATTTTTACTGATTGTATATTTTTTTAAAATATTAATTAGCTATATAAAAGAATTTAACAGGTACACACTAATAAGGGAAATATTATCACAACTTAATTATAATAAATTTACATTGCAGTTTCACGTTAAATAATTAATTATTAGAAGAAAAATTAAATATAAATACACGTGTAGTTCAAATAAATCATAATAACAAATAATAATAACAGAGAAATTTATATTATCTTGTCGTTACAACTCAAACACTGCCTTCTAGATTCAAGTAACAAAATATAACTGTAAATATAAATAATCCTATTTTTATTTAAATTTATATTAATCATATGTCAATATAGTATAGTAGTGTAGTTGAATAAACTTCTATAAGTTGAATGAAAATATTTGTATTTATTTAAATACCTATTAAATATTTTCTTATTGAGTGAATTTGTTCTTTTATGATAATAAAAGATAATGTAAATAATAATAATCTATAATAAATTTTAATTGTAACCATAACGTGTTATTAATAATTAGCATTAAATCTAATTTGGAAACATTGATTATTAAACATAAAACTATTAAAACATGTTACATATTGTTTCCTAATGTTATTTTTAGAATATATATTTTTGTTATTGTAGACACTGTTGAGTTATATGACATCGAGTGGAAATGTCGAAATAGTCGAAGAAATTTTAAGAGTGCCTGACCTGGATTGTAACAAACCAGACAATGAGGGAAACACACCATTACATTTTGCATCGCAGGCGGGTTAGTACGTAGAATTTAATTTTAGAAGATTTAGTTTTGATAGGTTTTATAATATAATATATTAAAAATTATAATTAAAGATAACTATATATTAATATTTTTTTTGCGAATTCTATAAATATATAAATTACAATTTTAAAATTCTAAAATATATTTAGTGTATTTGTTTATATAGGTACACACATTTTGCATAACTTTAAATGTGTGGAAATTACTTTAGATAGGTTTAGACTCTCGATTTATATATACATCGACCAGACGATTAATATATTAATACTCGATAGAATGTGGTCACAGCCCCAATTCGAAGTTTGAAGTTAGCAAAATGTATTGAAAAAGTTTTGTCCCAAATATCTTGTTTTTTGATTTTTATGTTTAGTTTTTCAGTGCTTTGGCTATATCGTAATATGTGTAATCTCAATCAAGAAGTTTTTAGATTGGATTTTAATCTAATGAGATAAAGAAAACAGGATATTATGGTCGTGAATTTAATTATTTTTAATGAATTGACATTACGGCATGTTCCGTTTTCCAATTTATAGTATTTTAGAAATGAAAATTGAGAAAATTGTATTTATTATTTTTTAAATTAGTAATAGTGAAAATCGATTTTTTTTATTTTATTTTAAAGATTTAATATTTGTTATAGTTAAGAATTTTTACAAAATTTAATAATTTAAGGTTTAGGGAAAAAAATAAATTACTAACTACAAAACTGAAACAAATACATTTTCAAAGATTAATCTTTATATTAACAATTTATTGATTATTTAAATTTGAATATTTATTTTGTCTTAATAGAAAATATAAATAAGTATTTTTTTATTCAAATTATTCATTGAAAATATAATACATATTGTACATTTTATAAGAAAACGTTTAAGTCAAAATCGTTACTATACGCATATTTAACGGATAATTAAAAAAAGTCACATTATAATATTATGGTTTATTAATTACCTTAAAATTATGGCAATTGAAACATGTATTATCAATATTAAATAAACTATTATTGTACAAATAGGCTATGCGGTCTCTAGCTACTTATCGTGTCATAAATGATATTTTCTATTATCTCTATAAATTTATAACTATAAATTGAGTGTATTGAAATTTAATTTAGTTTTAATAATTTTTGAGATAAATAACTATTTAATTTTAACATATCTTAAAAATAAAATTATAGAATAACTCTTCTAATTTAACTCAAACGCTACAATTTAAGTTCTGCGTATCATGACTGCGTTATTGCTATTTACTATATTAACCATTAGATTGACGGAGCAAATATACAACAAATGTGATGTTATAGTGTTCTTAATCAATTCTTATCGTTTATTAGTTTAGCCGATTAATATAAAATAAATTTATAACAAATAATACGATTTTTAATTTTAAAATATTATAAGTATAAACCTTTGCGATTTTGCGACAGTTCAGCATTAGTAAAAAAAAAAAAAAAAAAATGAGTTCTTTTTTATATAAGTATACGTCATCGGCGTAACTAGGGGGCTTAGCCTCCGTACAAATATTTTTAGACACCCTTGAAAATTATACAAAATTGTATATTATATATATGTGTGTGTGTGTAAGAAACAGCTAACATTTTAAGACACTCAACGCACAAACACTATAATTAGTATATATGATTTTCACTTTTAATGTTAATATGAAAATATTTATTATCGAAAATTGGCTGATGATTTTTATAATATGTATCTTAAAATATTCTGGAATTGGGGCTATAGCCCCTCTAATTATTTTATTCTAGTTACCCTCATGGTATTTACATTATGCTCGTATGGAATTAATAATTTTTCTAATTACTTTCAGGACATTCTGAAATTGTCTGTCTGTTATTGAACAACTGTCTACAACTAGATATTGATGCCAGAAACGGTTCGGGTTTCACACCACTAATGAAAGCTGCTCTACAGGGACGTACGAAATGTGCGAAATTTCTATTATACGCAGGTATTATCACTATCATAAAAGTACTTATATAATATAGACTAAAAGTATATACGCTGCCGAGCGTTGCATAACATAAAAGTCCAATTAGTTTGATGCTGTTTTTGACTATTACATAAGTGAAAAATAAGCTCCTAAAATTGTAAATATATATATTGTTTTTAGTAATATTATTGTTCGTTCGTTATAGAAAAAAAAAAAAAAAACCTGTATACCACTACTGAATATCGATTTATTTGTAATATTTTAAGCGATGGTAAATTACATAGAATGTGATATGTGCAGATTATTGATAGCACTGTCAGTCGGAGCATCGAAATCCACTTCCCAAATTGTATAGATGTACCTATAGGTAATGTACAACGTAAAGTATTTCTTATTTATTTCTATAAAGGTTCAAAAAAATAACCGTTGAAGGAAAATCAATCGGTGAATAAGATGGCATATGATGGCGGGTGTGTCGTATATATCCATATGCATTATTGGTTATGGTGTTCGTCTTGTGTTAACCATATGTACGATTTCCGGCGTTTTTACTTTATTCGTATTTTACTGCATTGTAATCGCACATAAATGTAAAAATGAAAAACTAAATAAATAGTGTACATTAAATTTAATTAATTTTAATGTTAGGCATATTTTTATTTTTACTCTGTAGAATATGATTCCAAGAATGTTTTTTCGATTTCAGTATTTCACTGATATCTGTCAGACTTGAATCCCAATATGAGATAATATGACAGTCGACATTTAAAATATGTAAGTAGTAAGTTCATATAAATCGCACACCTTTCATATAAACATAATTATTTAAAGCTGTGTTTACTGTACACATCTTATGTTCTAACTAGTCCTATCAAAACATTATACATTGACTAATACATGTGACATGTGGTTTGAACGCAAATGAGAAAAAATATATTTATGCTAATATTGAACCAACATCGGTCAAGTTATAGGCTTTACGCGTGAAATTCACAATGATAACTGTTCGGTTATTATTTATCACAAAGTCTAACGAATTTATGGAACAAAATATTTTACCAGTATATTTTTATATTTTATGAAATATTATAATTATTTTGTATGTGTGCAATGTGCATCTTTCTAATATTTTTAAAATAAAATCAAATGTATGTTATAACTTACAACATAAACTGCATAAACAAGTAAAAGCTATTTTTCGCATATAATGTCTTATTGCAATTTAAAGTATAAAATTTTAATGTTTTATAATATTGATTTTATTCTTTTTAAAGTTTTATTTGCGTTATAAAATAATTTTAAACTTTAAATTTATATGTTAAACTATTATTTTGCAGTATTATAATAGTAGCAGTTTTAAACTAATTTACTATTTTTATTCTTAAAATACAATGTTTATTAAATTATCTAATGAATTTTCTTTTATTATTTTTTTTTTTCGTTGGATAGCTTAACTTAATTTATTATTATAAAAGTATAAAGTAAATTATTTAAAAGAAAAGCAAAACGTATATAGAACAACATGCTATGAATCAAAAATAATTTAATAAGAAATAGGGTTAATAAATGAGGTAATATTATTTTCTTTTAATATTTTACCTAAACCTAATCAAAAATATTACATCATTATGGTGTTGTATTTTGAAAATATTACCTAGCTATTTATATTTAAACTTATTTATTAGGTATATGTTTATGTGCCTTTTGTGTTTTTAGTATATCGATACAATATTGTATAATTCAATTCATTTAGAAATATTATTACCTACGCATGAATAAAACTTAAATTGAATAATTAAATAAAATGTAAATTTTCTTTTTCTAACTTTTTATTATATCATTAATTATAATTCGATAATATTCTGATTCTTATTCTTAAGTCATTAAGTATTATAAATCATTATTCTTAGGTACATTAATCATACTTGACAATATTATATATAGGTATAGTAAATTAGTACAAACTTTTCTTTTATATTACATTTAAAAACGAAAATTATTCCTAGTGCTAAATGTTGTAACCAATATTTAATATTTACTTATAGTCTATGAATGTTTTATTTTAATAAAACAACATGTTATATTTTCATTAAAATACTAAGTACATATCATTGGGATATTTATGTTTAAATAAAATAAAAATGTTATCGATCAAAAATGTAAATCATTTTATAGTATTCATTTTAAAAGATTAGTTTTATACGTATGATCCTTTGCGTCATTCTTAGTTTAAATATGACCGATGACGTCAAATTTTTACATTTTTAAAGGCTTAAATATGTATTCAAAATATTTTACGCATGGTGTAAAAATAATCATCTAATATTAGGTTTAAAATGTTTCATAGGTATAACAATTTATTTTATTATGTATCCCTAAAACATTTTTGAAATTGAAAATAGTATTATACTTAATGTTAACATTACGTTTTAGTAACTACAAGTACCTACCATTGATTAATCAGGAATTCAGGAATATGAAATAGTAAATTAAAAACAATTAAATGTTTTGGAAAATCTATTTGATTAAAATTAAACACTAATACTACTGCATACATATATGTAAAAAAAACACAAGGATATCATAGAAATATCAATAAAGATTTCATACAATTAAATCATTATGACGCAACTACCTATAATTATAAACAAAAATATTATTTTTTTAATTGACAATTATTGGTGATGAGACATAAATTTCGAAAATACTATATTTGTTATAATATAACAGTATTTCGTACTTTTCGTTCTGTACATAATATGCGTCATATAACTGTATAAGTACTAAAAAAGTCCGAAGAATAATAAGCAGTAATAATATATAAAATATTATGTACATAACGTCGGCGGATATATTTTTCAATGTGGATACATTGTTTATTCTACACACATTAAACATATTATAAAATATTTTTTAAATTATATAGTCTTATACTTCGATCGAGATCAGATTTAGTACAGTTGTAAATTGTCATCTATCATATACATATGTAAGAATATAGTAAAGACCGATATATTGTTATTTTCGAATTTGTAAATCAATGCTTGTTCTAACGTTTTTTTTTTTTTTATAATTCGGTAACATATCAACATAATTATAATAGATTATACAATATTATGGCAATTAACGTCTAACGTACCTATTTATAGATAACGTCTATAATTTTATTTAATGACAAATGTGTAATCTCATGAATGAATTTGAGTAATATTTTGGAACTAACAGATATAATTTATAAAATAAATATTAATTTAATATTTAAATTAAGCTTTTTATTTAAAAAGTAAAAGAATATCTATAGCAGTATAATCAGTGGTGTAACACAACAATTTGGGCCCCCCTGCAAAAATAAAAAATGGGCCCCTAAAATATTGTGATTTTATTTCATTAAATTGATTTCTCAAATTTTCTAAATTACATAGTGAATTATTAAGTAGTTCACTCGCTTTTTCGATATCTATATTTATGTTTTGTAAACTTTTTGAAACAATATCAATTATGCTTAATATTTTATTCTGTATTATTACATTTAAAATGAATTCAAAGTTTTCCATGTACTTTTTCAATGCATTTACTTCATTACGTTCATCTTTTGATCTGCTCGTAAGTATTATACGGCTTAACGCTTTCATGATATCTGTATATTAAAAATAAACAGCAAATAATGCGTCATGCCGAGAAGACCATCTAGTTGGACAAAGCTTTTTTAATGTAGGAATTTTTTCTTTTTTACTATTACTACTACTATTATAATGACTCGATATTGAATTTATATTTAAAAGAAGATCCCACCTTTTTATACTTGAACTAAAAAATCTATAAGAGGCTGGAGACTTTGAGTACAAAGCTTTATCGTTAATATTGTTATTGTACGTATTTCCACACTATAAGATTATTTTTAAACATTAACAATACGATAATATGATAACGAACATATTTCATGTATAGATTACTACAAACATAGATTAACACTTTTAATTTGATAAAAGAAAATTTTTTTTTTTTTTCATGGGAATGAAATATACTTTAAACTTTAACCAAAGGCCCCAAATTACCGTGGGCCCCCCTGCAACGCGGAGTCTGCGGGCCCTCAGTTACGCCACTGAGTATAATGTTAATAATTAAAGTACCTACTGATAGTTTGACATCACAATAAAATTATATTATACACTATACAGTAAGTATGATTGTGCATTTACAAAATTAATTAAATGTCTATAACCTATTCCATAAATTATAATTTGTTTTGAACTAAAAACACAATCAGTCCGTATTGTCATAAACTCATAACTTTATGAGCGTTTAATTATATTGTCTGAATCGATAATATATTTTTTTCTAAGTAGTGTTGAAGGAGGTACTCGATTTTCAAATATATACATAATATTGTTACCTACTACAGAAACAAGTATTTGAGTAGCACTATTGCAAACACTCCTGAAAAGTATTTTTTTCTACAACACTGTCGATTGCCAATACTCAATATTAATTAATCATAAGTCATAACTATTGTGATGGGATTTTGACGCAATGTCATCTATTTTCTCTAGTTAAAAATGTAGTTAGATTAAAAATGTGTTTTATGCGATTTTTATTTTGCATTTGCTGACATTTTTGTTTACTACTCGTAAACTTCTATACCAACAATTTTTAAATTATTAAAAATAACAACCATCATATTATTATTATATGTACAATATGACCAAAAATAGTGATGGAATTATGTATTTTTTAAAAATACTATTTAATATTAATACGTCGGAATGCATATTATATAGGTACCTGTAACAATCGAAACACAATTTAAAAAACACATTATTTTTACCGATTGTTTGTTGTTATTCTACGATTCTTAAGTAGTTTTTGTGATTTTTAGTGCGTTAAAATCCCAGCTCTACGCAGGGCCGGCGATGTCTTTTGTGGCCCCGGGGTTAAACAATTCTGGGCTCCCTTTATAACTTATGTTTTTTTTTCCGAGTTACTATGCTGTAGTTATTACATATGATAATAAGCGAATAAAAAAAAAAAACATTTGGTGGTTTAATTTAAATATTTTTATTTGTCAAAGAAAAATTAATCAAGTATTAATTAGTATACAACTGTCAATAAAAGTAGTAGTTTAGTGTTACGTTATTGTTTTTCTGGAAAAATTCGTACAATATCTATTAAACAATCGTATAAATCATCTATATCGGATAAGTAGATTTTCATAAATCATCATCTTGTTTCATTTGAGCATGGCAAATTATTATAAAAATTATATGTATATGATAGGCCGGGCTTCTGACGGGCACATCAGAAGGAACGGGCCCCAAGGCTCTGCACCCTAAACCGCCCCTCCCCCTCCATCTCACCGGCCCTTGCTCTACGTATGATCTGTTTGATTGATAAAAGCGTATTATATATTGTGTTCGTATCGTATTTGCAGGTGCGTCGCCCACTATGCGCGACACCGGACGGGGCCTGCGGGCCGAACAATGGTCCAGATTTTGCGGCCGGTACAATTGCGCGGACGCGATCGAGAAACTGGCGCGCAACCGACTCCTAGAGCGGACGACGTCGTACGGCCGGTGGGGCAGCGACCCTGAGCTCGGTCCGCACCTGCTGGTCAACGGCAGGCTGATGCAGCCGCCGGCGGCGGCGCTCCAGCGGGCCGGCACGCAGAGCCACTCGATCAAGTCGAAGCTGAAGCGAGCGTTCCGAACGTCGTCCAACCCAGACTCGACCGGCACCGCTAACCAGTACTCGCTGGTGTCGCAACTCACGGGCGCCGCCCTGTGCGCCAGCAGCCCTGCGTTGCCGGTTCACACGCGTTCGAAGCCCATGGTCAAATCGTTGCTCAGACCGCTTACCGTGCCCAAGGTGACCGTGACCGGGCTGCAAGAACAGCAAACGGCCTCGCCGTCGTTATCATCGAACGCCACCGATTCCCGGTGCAAAAAACAGAAGAACAAAAAACGATGATGTCGATGAACGTCATTGTTAGTAACGAGTTACTGATATGATTTACTATTATTATTATACTTTATACAAAAAAAAAAAAAAACAAATCGTAATTTTCGACCGATTTATATCCTCTTTGTGTACACATACCTACCTATATACCATACCTACGGTCGGATTTATGCAGTATTCGCGGTATAATATATTATTCTAGCTGTATCATGCGTTTGAAACCATCCGCACACGAGGCACAGATTGTTTATTGACCGACCCCGACCGTCTGTATTAGATTGTTATTGACGATCGTATTTTTGATTTGTCTCGTTTTTACTTAAAATACAATATTGAGTATAGAAACCGTAAAACACGCTTTATGCATTTCTCTCGTAGGTATATATTGGTATATCGCTCGTGTTCGTATTTGACATTTGCATTATTTTATATCCAAAAAAAAAAACCGCGTTTGTGTAGAAAAAAAAAATGGCAGACGAAATGTGTTTTTGTAAATATATAATTTAACTTTCACGTAACAGTATTATGTTGTACGGTTAAAACGTGGCAAATGCTATAATTATTATGTTTCAAAACTTACACGAAATTACAAAATGAAATACTGATGATAAATCGATGAGTATATATTTTAGGTATAATTAATTCGACGACCAAAAAAAGTAATAACAATAAAATGTATTAAATCGCGGTAAATGTAAGTGAATTTTCCATATCATAAACGGTTTTTATTATTATTATTATTATTATTATATTCTATTATCTTAATTCTAAAAATATAAATAAATTCGCGTTGTTGTGCATAAATAAAATATATTACTTTGACCTTTTTATTCAGATTACTATGTGAAATTTATGTTACGGCTTAAGTCAGTGAACTGCACACGTTCCCGGTTAATGCTTACAATAGCCAGATTTGAGCTTTATAGCTCAAAATAATAAACTGAACACATCATTTATTTATTTTATTTTATGAGGCGCACTACAGAACGAAAACAGCTTAACCCACAGGAAATTAAATTTAGTTTTATTTAAAAAAAAAAATCCTTTAATACTGTACAATTTTTTTAAAATCAATTTGATCAAACGCTAAAAAATAATTCTCCCGCAGATGGCAGCACGTAATTATAATAATATGTTAAGTAATAATTTAATACAATTATTATAGTATTATTTTCAATTCCAAAGCCCAAACGAATTTGTTTTATACCTCGATTCTCATATAGTACTCATTACAGTTAATGTTAATTTTATTAAGTTTAGATTAATGCAAAAAAATATAAAAAAAGGTACCCACTGCGTTTAAAAATTTTTTCATTGTAACTACATAAGCATATTTTAATGTGTAACAACCAAAATTTTAATAAAAATGAATGTTTAATTTTTTAGTTTTCTTGTGTGTTATGTTTGAGACAATTTTATTAAATTTAAAATTAATTTCGTAATACATTATGAAATAATATAACAGGTATAACTACTACCTATATAAGTATTGTAATTTTTTAAAATTCTGTCGGTTATAATGTAATAATTTTACCACTGCAGGTATTATTGGTCAAGCACTGTATTTCATCAGATTCTAAGTTAGTAAGATTATATTAGTGAAAAACTGAAAATAGAATAATTTTTTTCTAATTAAAATATCCATAGCCCGACCCCCGCCACACTCCCGGGGGGGGGGGGGTACAGGCTCAATACTTAAATCTTACATTTAACAAAAGGTTAGTATAAAACGCTCATGTATATATAATAATATATTAATATTATATATAATCTTATATACATCAACATTTTGTTGAATTTTAATTAACTTAATAAATTTAATATTTCTTATTATATTAGTATGTATTTTAATATAAAAATCGTTCATGCATCAAGAGCATAACATAAAAATTGAACATTGCCTTACGCTTATGAAATAAAAATTATATTTGTTGTAAAAGTGAATCGTATGTATTTTATATATAGTTCTTGTTATAAGTCTTTATATGTTATGTTTTCTACAACTTTTTTTTTTTTTGTTCTGGGATGGGGGTTAATTAACATTTTGGGGAGAAAAGTTCCTTCAAGATACCTCCTATTTCCGCCTATGAAAACTTTCTAATTGAGACCTATACCTCTCTAGGATAATGTATATTACGTATATATAAACACGAGTATACCTATTGTTAACATTAGCCAGATACAATGTGCATTTATATTTTAGTTATCCGTGGTTCTGTCATAAATCGTTATTAATTAGGTATTTAATATTGCCCAAGTACCTATACTAATGACTATTATATTATAATTAACACATGGGTGGGTGTATTCAGAATCAACAAATAATATATCATTATATTTATGTATTAAATATTTTTGCTTTTTTGAATTTTTAATCGCTGCTAAATTTTTTTAATATCATCATTAGAGTTTTGCTAATCATCAAATGTATAATATAACAACATTATTTTTTACACGACATGTTTTAATGTTTATATTTTTGTATCTATTTATTATTCACATATGCAAATATGTGCATAAGACATAACTCATATCACTGAAACGAAAATATGAAATAATAATAATATATTATAATTTCAAAGTTCTCCTTGAAGTGGATTATTATATTCGGTTCATTAGGATTTAATTAACTTGACACGGGACACTCTAATGGTGGTATCATGTTTGTGTTAATTAATATTATATTATGAATGCTAATTATTTCGCATTAATCTATTAAATTATGAATAATGTATAAACAATTGATATTATTCATAATATAGAATTCCGGAAAATGAATATATAATAAATAGATTATATTTTCAATTTCCATTTATAATGAAATAACCATTTCATAGTTTATAAATATATAATGTCAAAGTTAATAACTAGATAGGTAGATATCTATAATATGCTTTATTATTGCAAAATCAATATATATTATTTCTTTTGAAATAATCAATATTTTTTTAGTGTTATGGAAACATTTTCCAACTACCTAGGAGGTATATTATACTATATACATATTTTATATTGCTAAAAAAATTGTATATCCCTAAAAATTGATCATCTATGAAATGTGAAAAAGTATTATGATTGAATAAACATGAAAACGTTCAAATGTATTATTAAAATAGGTGCCTAATTAAGGTGCTCTTTTAAGTACTGTTAATTATTTAAGGTTTTAAATGTAATATTATTTTTATGCTAAATATTTTTTATTGATGTTATTATAATAATTAAGATTATACTATTCGATTCAATGAACAAATCGATAAAATAAACCATATCATAAAAATGAACTTTTTACTTATTATTATAAGTACTAAAAACTAAAGTACCTATATATTTAATTATTATTTTGTATACAATTTATGAACGCATTATACCTAAATAATTGGTATAACCTATAGGTAATTAAAAAAAATAAAATATTTACTTGATTTACAATTTACATTACTGGTATTGTAGTATTGTACATATGAAATGTATGGATTAACTACTGATTTTTTATTTTAGGTTCATATATTATATTATCTGAGCTTCTAATGTATCAATAATCATAATAAATTAATAAGTTATAACCAGAGATGTTCCCATTAATTTCTATGATAATATACTAAGTCACATAACGAGTTCTGTAATATTTAATGTATCATTTGCAATGATTGTGGGGGTGTTTTTCAATAACAACAAATTTAATTACAAATATTTAATTTGTATTTATCTAGAATATTTCCTGTCTCCTATTACCCATTTGCATCAAATTTCTGTGAATGACAACTATATAATAGGCAATCGTAATATTATATAGATACAACTGTACAAGTTATCAAACACTATAAAAACTATATAGAAATATAATATGTGTAATTACAAATATATAAATTTTTTTTTTATTATACAATTCGCTTGAGACTTTGAAAGTATATGCAGTATACTTATGATTTTTTAATAAAAGCTTGAAAGTATACGCACCGTATTATATTAAATATACTCTATGGGAACACTATTGGTTATAACTTATAAATATAGTTTATGAAATGAAAAAAATAATCTGTTAAAGGAAATATAAAGTATCATTGAGTATAATAATAGTTAGGTATTGTTTTTTGAAGTTGATTGACGTTTAATTAATATTACTTTATTTATTACTTTCAAATACAAAGCAAATTAAGATTATTTCTAAATAAATAATAAAATCATACGGTTTAGTATAATAAATTAAATAAACATTATACATTATTGGTATTACGTTATTAGGTAGATACATATAGGAACTTCGAGACTCGCTAAAAACTCGAAAATATTATACAAAATTGAAAATACAAATAATAATAAAATATCAAATTGACATTGGGTATGATTGTATATGATTTTTAAAATTGTATAATTACCTATTGATTGCTGAATGTTTATAAAAACGCGAATATTTTTAACAGACAATACTAAAAATAATAATTAATATAACTAAAATTAAAATATTAAATGTCTAATGAAAACATAAACTGGTCTCATACAGACATGAAATGGTTTTCATAAACTAAATTAACGTTCAGAAAAAATTGCATATTTCATTTAAAATGTCCATCACAATAATAAGAATTTAATGCCTTCACACCAGTAACATTTATGAAAAATAATTTTTCTTAAATGCTGTTACAGTAAACGTTTCAGTTTTATCACAGTAAGTACATTTATAAAAAATAATTATGATTTAAAGTAACAAAACAAATAAATCAAAATAACGATTACAGTTTAAAGCTCTTCATTAAATTGTTTATTTCTCCTTCGTCTTTTAGCTCTGCTATTTGATAGCAGTTCACATGCTTGTTGTACTTCAAAAAATCGGTCTTGCGCTTCTTTCTTAGCTATATCATCTTTAGCTTTATCTGGATGGTATTTAACAGCTAATGTTCGACATTGATTTTTTATTTCAGCTTGGCTAGCTCCTGACCTCAAATTTAATACCTAATAAATAAAACATAAGAAATGTAAATTATAAATAATAAATATAATGTTCTAAATTTCTAATACTATAAATAACTTTATTATTAAATTATACGCAACCGATCAAATTTAATACAAATCAGTAAATCACTCAACTTTTGTTCACTTAAATTTAGTTCTGAAGTATTATTATTTTCTAAAATATTTAGAGTACAATCAGACGTGAAATCGAAATTAATTTGTCAATAAATCTTTTTTTTTTAAATAAAGCTCTCGTAAATAATAATACACTTTAATCATATAAGATATACCATTAAACTAAAATATTCTCTTGTGATTTACGAATTATTATTATAGAAATGAAAAAATATTAAATAATAAAAGAAGATTACAAAGTATTAGGTATAGTCCATCTTATATATTTTTAGTATTTATAGTTACATTTATATAATATATATTACGTATAATTCGTACACACACAATCACACAGAGTAACGATTTATATGTAACCCTTTAAATACAATAATCTTTTCGTTTTACATTTTCATGAACTTTAAAAAAATAGGATATTATTTAATAATAATTACTGCGCAAGAAATTGTTATCATTATGTACGAATAATAATAAATTGTTAAATATTATTGCTTAGGATTGAGACTTTAAGAGAAACGCGCGTTACTAAACTTCAAACGGTTTAATAGATACATCATCTTACCTTAAAAGCGTTTTGTTCACCCGAAGGATCAGATAATGAAACTATCTGTCGCCACGTCTCCATCCAACCATGTTCTTGGGCGAATAGCCATACATCAATGAACGATTGTTTCACGTCCAACCACCATGGCGAACTGAAGAAATGACCCAATGCCTCGTGGAATGGTACTTCGTCTCCGTTTTCATCAGTCACTTTAGCGTTAAAATACAAATAACTACTCCACAAAGCCATGTACAATAAACAGCACATACTGATCACAAATATCCGCCTAGAAATTTCAACAAAACTAATAAGAAAGAAAAAAATAGGCGTACTAGTAATTGTTCTATACTATAGGAAACAACATTATCGTCACGAATTAATAATACAACTACAATATAAGTATAAAATTATAAAAATCCTAAAAATGTTAGCGCTTAATAATATAATTTCTCAATGCGATTTTGTGAAGACAATAAAAAGTACGTTTACATTTTTATTCATATACTTAAAAACATTATTATTTGTAGTATAATTTATTTTTCACAATCGCTTACTTTATGATGCCCGAAGTCTTTTGGTTCTTCGATCTCCATCGTTTTTCCGCGTGATCGAATGCCCACGCTGATGCTAAGATCATTATGGCGAATGACGTAGACTCGTCAATATCGTAGCCCCATTTATCGAAAATAAACGATTTTAATGGATTACCGACAATGGGTACTAAATATGCGGACACCAGTGGCCATTTCAGAGTACCCGTTTCGTGACCGATATTGCCCACAGCCCATACACCTAAAAATATATACATCAACAATAATAATTATCTTGAGCGATGTCACGTTCAATTAAAATAATTAATATTTGTACAATTTTAATTATTTAGTGAAACGAGGAGTATACAATACCAATACCTAATATTATTATTCGTAAAACTTGTTGAAATCCACTTACCTAGAGCTGCGGCTAATGGCGTAAAAATATGCAACCAATGCCAGCTGAGGCCTCCGACGTTATCTTCGGGAATTGCGAGGGACACGACAGTGCTGAAAAGATACGCCACCACTACCATGCCGGTGAATCGAACCGTAGAGAACGGTGGCTGAAATATTGTACAGGTAATATTGAGATGAATATTAAATTTTGTAAAATTATTATAATCTAATTTAAATCAAATAATAATTTCTAATAACTTCGCAAATTGAGTACGGATAAAACTTAATTTACCGCAAATAATATTTGCTATTTATATATAGGTACCTACGTAATATCATAATGTTACGATAAAAGTCTAATTACCGATTATACAAACAGTATGGTATACTAACAGGTAAATGTACAAATCTGCGGCGTAAGGAAATATATAGAAAATCAGAAATTTAAAATTATTGCTACAACTCCGAATAGGATATTATTTATAAATAATTATAATAAATAATAATGTTATATAAACATTTGTTTTTATAATAATATTTGTACATTTATCATCATTGTTGTTCATCCTAAGTTTACCAATAATAGTTAATATACTCCCTCAAAACTATGCAATAGTAGTTATGTGTTTATCAATAAAATATAAGTTTTACTAAAATATTATTATAATAAATTAATAACAGTAATAAACTACGTAGTAGGATCAAAAAGTTCCCGGAATTTATTTATAGAAAAAAAAACAATTTTTCTTATCAAATATCTGATTATTGGAATTAAAAGTAGACATTATTAGCTATCTGTAAGTTTATTCATTAAAATTACACTAGTCCCATGAAGCCGTAATCGTGTCCCTACGAAACTGAGTTTACGCATTTTTTCAAAATGTCACAATTTGAACAACAAATCACAATTGAAGGTCATGTTGATTGTGTTCTTCGACAGTGAAGGGTTAGTTCACTGGGAATTTATATCTAATGGACAAATAGTCAACTCAAGTTTTTATATTGAAGTTTTAAAGCGTTTAAGAGATTCAATTCGGCGAAAAGGACAACGAAAATGGGAAAATGGTTGGTTTTTGCATCATGACAATGCACTGTGCCACTCGTCTTTTGCAGTTCGGCAATTTTTAACAGATAAAAAAATTTCTACAACTTCACAATCCCCGAATTCACCAGATATTTCTCCATGTGACTTCTGACTGTTTTCAAACCTATAACTTGGACTCAAAGGTAACGTTTTGTGACGATTGAAGACATTAAAGTTAACGCGATAGCGAATCTCAAAGCCATTCCAATAGAGGGATATCAAAGATGTTTCCAGCAGTTACAAAGTCGTTGGAATAAGTGGGTCTGTGCTGAAGGACGATATTTTAAAGGAGATTAAGTAGATTTATATTTAAATTGTATATATAAAAAAATAAAATAAAATTCCGAGAACTTTTTGATCTTACTACATATAATAACTAATAGTTGCACGACGATTAGATAGGGCAGACTTTAAAATGTATGTATTTTTCAATAATGAAAAGTTTAAAGTACAACTTATTATAATGTATTTTTATCTATAATAGTGAATAATTTGTATAAATAAACTCAATACGTATAATATATTTTATTATACATAATAGGTATACTATAGTAAATAATTTATATTGATTTTTAATTTAAATAAAATGATTTACAAAATAACCAATTATATAAATATTGATTATTGTTGCAGCGAACACCGCAATTTATTATAATTTATAAGTAATTACTAATTAGTATTTTGTATTATTTTCATATAATTAATTCTATATTTTGATTTTATTCGAATATATTATACAATTTTTCAAAATCGTTGTTCATACTTGTAGGTGCTTTAATAATAAAACAGTTGGTATTAAAATATGGTATGATATGCGTTTAATAAACCTGTACAAACAGTTTCAAAACAAATAAACAAATAACGGGATAAGTATGTAGGTTTAGGTATAAAACATTTATAAGCTATTTCAGACAATCTTAAATTGAATTTCTATAACTAAATTGAAATGTATTATATTTAAATACCTAATATCAGTAGTAATATCATGCTAATATATAATTGCATAATAATAACCATAACTTATTACTAATTACTTTTAAAATTGTTGACAATAAATTGCATATTCTCTACATATAAATTATAAATATATTGCCTAAAGCCATAAATGAGTCTATAATATAATTCTATGACGTGTTATGTAATTTCTAGTTACTAAAAATTTAAAAATTTAAAGAACCTTTCATGTTTTATTATGAATATAAAAATAACTTTTATCATTTTGTAAATTATACTAATAAAAGATTCATAGAGTGGCATTTTTAAATTGATATAAGACTATATTATTATAATAAAATAATATAAAATAATTAATATGTTATAAAATATAAAAATATGTTTTATAAGTATAAATGTTGTATTAATAATAAACTAACTTTTAAATAATTCTGAATAATTTCTTTAATCATTTTAGTTATTTTAAATTTGTTAATGATTTTAATTAAATTGTTCTAATTCTACTGGTCCAATAGAAACAGAATATTAAACTTAATCAGAGACGTATTGAGTAATTTATAAAAGGAGTTTTACATTTTAAATTTGATCGACCCTTTAATTATATGTGAACGCCTAAAAAAAAAATGTTGGCCCCCACCTCCGTTCGTAAGCCCCATTTTGTCAAGGTTCACTTGCGTGATCCTCCCTTTACATACTATGTGTCTAGGACCAGTCAACAAACACCCAAACATTCGTCCTACGGATCACGATTACGAGTTAACACAATCGTTCACTTCCAGTGGTAACGGACGAACGGAATGCGTCGAGCGGCAAATTGTGCCGGTTGCACTTTCTGCAGTAAAGGTCCGGGGACTTTCCTCAGGTCAAATGTGGACAATCGGTAACCGCTTGGTTACCGCGCCAAGTGTGTAGACCCGGTGGTAAGGTAATGAAGGTGAGGTGTAGGAGAATAGTCAGTTTATTGTATATATACTAAGCATTCATGAACAATGTTCACAAGCTAGAGTAAAAATGGTTGATATTTCAAAAGCGCTATCTAGTAGCAATTGACAAAAATCGTAACACATCACTGAAATCAGAAATTATTATTCTTTCAGTCCATGATAATGATAATGATCTGTGTTATCATTGTTGTGTGTCATAATTATAATTTTTTTTTTGCATAATATTCTGTTATTAAAAAACTAGTTTTCGAAAACACCGTAATAACTGTCATATTAATACCGGATGGAGTAAAATTCATGCTTGTCATATTTATATTGTTGTTAGATATTATAATATTTTAAGGTGATTAATCTGTGTGTTTGTATTGGATTTCCAAGGTTAAATTCCTATAACTGTTCTCGAAGAAGGCAGACATTTTATCGATTGTTTTTGTTAATACGCATATTTTTTTTTTTATGTAGGCCACAGAACATTTAAAATAATATTTTTTTTAAATTAATTAATCAATACACTTTTTAAGTGTAAATGCGTAATTAGTTAATTTTCAATACGCTTATGTATACCTTGCGTGGACCAAATAACGCCCCCGCAGAAAGAAGGCTGAGAAATACGACTTTAAGATCATAATTTATTAGTTTCAATTATTTCTTATATAGAAAAATCAAACCTATATATGAATATGATGGGCTATTAAATATTAATTCATTCATTAGAAGATAATACCTGCTAATATACTATTATTAAATACGATTTATATTATTCATGTTATATTATAAAATAAATATTATTTTCAGTTGTTCGCGTTTTCAGATCATGAAACATTCAAAAGATAAAAGAAATAAAGACAATTATAAAATATTATCATAATTAATGTTATTTTAGACCATTAACCAATGACTAAATAACAATTATATAATTATATTAGTGTGGAAAAGCATAAGTTTATTGATTATTTGATTTTAATATAAATTTAATTAATGATTGTTTGAAATGTGATATTACATTTAAATACAAGAGTTAATGATAAAAAAATCATGTTTTCACAAATTTTACAAATGGTTTCATATTACTACAGACTGCAATTCAATTTTATTGAAACATGTAGTAGAAACAGTAAATTTTATTTTTAAATAAAGACGCTAAATGTCCAAAAGTAGGTACAATAAATACTAAACCTCCTCTAAAGTTATTTATTGCAGATTAAAATTGTTTTCATATGCGTATATTTGTATCCCCAAAAATAAAAACAAACTTCAAGGTCACAAAGTCACGTGATGAATAACACGTCACGAAAATGTGCAAAGCAATATCGGACGAGAATGTTTTTCGAATTTTACGTTATTCAATACCTAGTCTGTTTTCTTACACGAAAACTATACAGTATGCACGTTTAAGTAAGTATGTTATATTAAATTATACCAAATCAATTGAGTGCAAACAATATATCTATAAAATTATATCGCGATTAGAAATAATTATAACTAACGCGATGACCTATATAATAATAATATTACATAGGTACACAAGTGTGTTGCAACGTGTTTTTTCCAGCGAAATCCGTGAAATCGTCTCGAGGAATGAAACACGTATACCTACCCAACACAGGTATCCGTCACAACAATTTGCAACGAGAGAAATGTGTCACTAACTTTGCGAGTAATTTAGATGGACTGCCGCCGCGAGAAGAAAACGGATACGCGTAAAATTCCAATTATTTGTCGGTCGTACATTATTACATTAATATTATATAACTATTATTGTTGTTTTAGCTCGTTTAAAAATACAAAAACCATCACAAGTCTCGTTTGTTTTGCATCCAACTACAGCGGGGTGATCAGAAATATTGTTGTCATACGAAAATAATATTATAAACTATAATAATCTTATGACAATGCGATTTTCTGCCAAATTATATTAGGGGAAGCCGTGAACTTTTCAATGTACTTATGCCGACGGCTACAATAATTATTATAACATCATATTAAATTATTGGTCGCCGTAACTCATTAAAATACACTACAATAGTACATTATAATAGTTTTTATAATAATATAATTGTATAAACCAGGGCTTTGCACCCTAATTAAACCAAACCAGTAATACCATTAAAACCCCTTAAAAAACCTAACACCTGAAACCATTGTTAACCCGAATGTTATTTTCTTGAAAAATCCGAATTGACCCATAACCCGAATAAAGAAATCCAATGCACCCAAAACCCGAACACATTTTTCAAATTAAAAAATATTCTTATACCTATGTTATTTTGTTGGAATTCTAAGCGGTAAATGCAAATTTCGTATCAGTTTACATAGCATAATTTTAAGTTTATTAAGAGTCCAAATAACCTCGGGAAATCGCTTAAATAATTGATGTGCTTACTGTGCACCCATATTAACCAATATTAACCCGAATGTCATCAGCACCCGAAAACCCGAATAAATAATTTGGGTGCATAGCCCTGGGTATAAACTCGCAGTGAACTTGAACTCACTTTCTCGTACACTCGGACCATGTAGTCGACCTTCTTCATGTACTTCTCGTCGCGGTTAGCGTCGGCCACGTACTCGCCGATGTAGAACACGTCCCTCAGCCAACCGAACCCGAAGTATCCGCCGAACGTGCACCACCAGAGCACCCCTTGCAGGTCCCTGCCCAGATAGAAATGGTGCAGACCGCACACGCCGCCCACCAGCCACAGCAGGTACGCGAGCGCCTTGCTCTTGTTCCTATTTCGCCGTGCGGGCGCCGCGCCGCCGCTCCCGTTTTCTCTGACGACGCTAGCTCTGCTCATGCCTGAATAGCTGCCAAAGTATCTATCGCGGTCAACGTGCGCGATTGTGTGTTGTTATACTGTTGCACCGCATATACAAACGTGTATACACTTACAGCAATTTCGCGTAAAATATATTTATAATATAATCGTATTGAATGGTCGATATTATTTATTATATTATTATGTCGTCGTTACACGCGCGATTGAATAGAACATGTAAAAGTATCTAATACCTTTACCACTTTTATAACATATAAATATTGAACGACGGCGACGAAGTTCTCGCGTTACAATCACTGAAATATGCCGTCCCGACGACGCCGGTGCACAAGACAGACCATCGAACACGTATAGGCAGATACTAAGTACGTGTTCGTCGCGCGTCGTCTCGTGGTGCCGAACAAGTGGCACGGGTAACGGTATTCCCGGATGTAGGCCGCAGCCCCCGCGCAGGCGAACCGCTTTCACGTGCGGCAGCGGCGTTCGCGGTAACGTCACGTAGAGCGCAAGCGCGCCGCGCATCCCAATACCGAACTGGTTGCGTGTCGACGGATATAATGTAATACACATGCAAGTACAATTCTATTTATTAGAATATCGTACAAAACATTTAATTATTAGTCTGGATATAAAAATTTCGATCGATTTTTAAGATACGATTTTTACATAAGATGTAATATTACAACTTTATATCATTTGCATCAACATAGTTGTTTTGTATTTTTCAAAATCGATTTAACCGTCGAAAAGTTATTATTTTTTGAAAGTTTTGTTAATGAACATAAAATAATGTTTTCATTTAAATTGTATACAAATATTGACCCTTAAATATGACTATATTGTCGTGAACCTTTGTATTTAATTATTATTTATATTATCACCATGACATTTTATTATGTAGCATACTTAGTATAATAAGTCACTACAAAAACAATATGATTAAATTTGTTATTTAAGATAGATTATTTAAGAAGATTGTAACCTTTAATAATATCAAATTCATAATCAATGCTAAATGTTAAACTTAATAGAATCGTTTATTTGGTATAACAATAATTACAATTATAATCTTAATTACTACATTAATAATATTTAGTATTTTAAGATAATTATTCTATTTTACTATTTAAGAGTAATTTATATCAATATAAAATCAATTGAGATTTGGTGTTAGATGTTGCTACTCTGCTCATTTGTACAAACATTTACGACATTATTACAAATAAAATATACAAAATTACATTTATTCTTTAATCGTGTTTGTAACTCAATTCAACACAAATATATATTGTAATCAGACTTAGAAAACCCGATTCACAACAATATTATAAGTCTTCAGAGCTATGCTCCACGAACATGGTGAACATGTTTTATTGAACAAATTTCAATTTTACTACCAAAAAATCACAAAAGCACATTTTTTATGAAATTTATTTTCATTATGGTTTAAGAATTTACGATACGGATATCTAAAGAAATAATAAAGGCGTAATGGGTTATGAATGTTTTTGTTTTTAATTTGTGTTCCGTACTCCGATAAATATAATATATATTACATAGAAAAGAGAAAAATATTACAAGGTTAAAAAGTATAATTTCTCCTCAAGCCCGAGAGGTATAGATCTCCTTAATGCATTATATACTTCTATTCTCATTGATCTGCTACTCAAATGTACTTACTAATTATAATATAATTTATAGGAAATTTAATTAAAAATTAAAAATTATTTTTAGTTAACTTATAGAAGAAAAAAAGGAACTTTGTTTTTATCTTAGTATCGAACATTTAAAATTACGTTGTATAATTAAATGTATTTTTTAATTATAATTGTTTCATTGTACGATTTAATATAAAAAAAAATACAAAATATATCAAATGTATTTAACGATAAAATATATTAATAACATTAACTGTAAAATAAATCTTTATTTCTAAACAAAATTAACTCGTTATTCCACCCTATAGCATAGTATATATATACTATATAATAAAAGTTGTAACTTAAACACGATAATGATGAAGAGTCCAATATGTTTTTTTTTTTTTGTACCGAAGTGACATCATGGAATTTTTGTTTGTCGATTTTGATTATAATATAATAGGGATAGATGATAGAATTTGGTTAGGTTTTTAAAGTGTTATACCTACGTTTGTTGTCTCTGTCTTACATACGCATAACACAGTAAATCAATGCACCGCATTCTTACTACAGTTTATTAATTTATTATATTAATTAATATTTGAGTAAATTTACCTATTATCATATTTTTAGTGGAGAACATAGAGACTGTGCTCTAGCATTGCGTTATTTTTTAATATTTGTATTTTTAAAAAAGTTATAAGTAGTTAAACTAATATTTTTTTTAAATGCATATACAATTAAATTTAAAATAAAATATTTAAATAAAACTCAACGTTATAGAGCATAGTTTATATTACATCTAATCGATTTGATAATAAGTAAATGTACCCTAATATTAATAATTATAAACAATCTGTAAAGCAGCAATGTGGTACATACATTTTTCATGTTGTGCTTACGTAAGACGGAGACACTAAACGCTATACGCTATAATAGCTAACCTATATGTTTCTCTTAATTTGATAACACACAGGATTTACAATATTATTCTTGTTTATTAATATTACGTGTGGTTATGTGTAGATTTTTTTCTCATTAACGTTGAATCGTTTTATATTTTATATACAAATGCATTATTATTAACGGTTATATATTAGTATATTACCAGTTAGCAATTACCACCGTCCATCATTACACTTCTTCGAACACAGTAATATGCCAATGACTAACAAAATGGGGCCAAAATATTTAAAATTAGCACATAATGTTATACTATCTATATATACAATTTTTTGTGCATTATTTCTACACAAATAATAAGTATATAATATGTACCTACAATATTTTTCGATTTATCGTCTTAAAAAAAATAAATAATTATTTGGTCGAAGAGTTCAGACGAGAAATCATTGTTTTTTGATCATTGCAGAAAATATTGATAAGATATAAAATGTTATATTTTGGAGATTATCTGTATGGCTATTTATTATTTTAATTTGATATATTACATAAAAAGATAATATATATATTATATATGGTATTTGTGATCCAAAATTTTGTAACGTTACAGAACCATACTATTATATTAATTATTTTAGTGATATACCCATAATATTATTATATAGGTATTAGGTGCTAATTCAATATTTCCTTATTTTCATATAATATTTTTAATGTTAATATAATAAATAAATATAATTTATTACGATTAAATTAATTATTAGGTATCCAACAACTCGAAAAATGCTTAACATCTTGCTTTTATTTTTTTTGTTTTTACCTGCAGTAAAATTAAAATAGGTATTCAACGTGGCAACTAACCAACCAATACTCATATAGAAAAGCAAAAATTATTAAAATTATAAGCTTTTAAATGTTTCATTTCACTATTTGAGGACAAACAAACTATACTTAATGATAATTAATATAATTGCAAATATAAGTAGTACTATTATTATAAGTACAACTGCTATTAACAATGTCAAATGTTCACGAAACATTTAGCACAAAAATTAATATTATAATAATGTATATGGAATTTTTTAGCAAATCATATGTTCGAATGAATAATGTTCGACTTAATATTGTTTGATGACATTTTAGACCATATGGACTATAAATTAATGATAATTATGTTAAAAATAAGTCCTATACACATGCACCAAATCCTATAAAAACTAAATTAAAATAATTCAAAACATAATTAAAACTGCAGTTTTAATATCTGAAGATGATGCACATAAAATTTACCAAGGAAAATAATTGGATTTTGTAATATATCATACTATATGATTAGACTTTATAAAAAGCACTAGGTATATTACTTTTTTATATACTTACTTAATTTATTCAAATCGTATATCTAATGAAAGTTTTAAATATTAATTTATTTTATTTTGTCCAAATATTTTATTAATTATTTTGTTTGTTTTATACTAATCACTTATATAAAAATTATAATATTTAGTTTAATGTTTATATATTATTATGATATAATTATCTACCTAATATATTAGACTGTAATGCATTTTAAGTTATTTTAATGGGTAGGTATTGTCAGTAAATAATAATAATAATAGTATATAGGTTAGATATAAACGATAGACTGTTGTAAATAATTTTAATAATATTATGATTATTAATAAACTAATGATACCTATATTTTTTTCTTTTAAATATCATTCTTAGTGATTGCTGCTTACCTTTTATTACTTTATATATTTTACATATAAGTATATTTTAATATTATGTATTACTTCGACATTTAAGTAGGTATTAAATACCAATACTCTTAAATGTATATATATAGGTAATATGTATATAGGTAATTGATACTAAAATGATGTTCGTTATTGTACACATATTTTAATCAATATAAAATGTCTAAAACTTTAAAATGACAAATGATAATAATTAATATGATGTTAAGTTATGAGTTTATGACTTATGAGTTACACAAATAATAGCAATATTGATTTTTTTCTTCAGTCAACGGTAGAAAAAAATAAGAAAATATGCTTTCAAAGAAATAACTTCAATAAAATAATACTTATATATATATCAATAATAGGTTTAAATTACTCTACAGTCTGACTATACGTGGAAGGTAGAACATAGAAATTAGAAACATTGTAAAATATAATTTAAATTAACATTTAAATTATATGGTTTTTATAAAAATGTGCATTATATAATATATTCTAACATTTTTACATTTAACATTTGTGTATTACAGCACACACATTATGTAGTAGCAAAATAAAAATGTACAGGGTATACTTATTATGGCTACCAATTAAGCGGTTAACCCCTGAATTGTATATCGTACAAAATTTCCAACAATTACCGTACAGTTATGTAGGGACATAAAAACTATATATTTATAATTTATCTAGCTAATTCCTAAATAAATATATATATATATATATATAATCAAAAATGTAAATATAATAATGACAAATGAACATCCATTTAAGGTCGATAATAATATGATATAATACAAAAAATTAGGTATTATAAATTTATAGTATAAAATATATAGGTAATTCTTCAACATAATATATTACATTCTCGTATAAGAAGTAAAATAAAAATTGATATAATATTGTATACATTTTTACTAAGGAATTTTAATATACATATTTATTATTTTTAAAATCAAAAGAAAAATTGAATTTCACTTTAATACATAGGTAAGTATGCTACATTATATTACACGCTAAATGGGCCGTGCAGCCAAATATTGACGTGTTGTGAAATTATAATACATAATTGACTTGTACCACTTACACTGATATGTATAAACTTTACATATTAAAAGTTAATTTTGTTGTTAACTTTAACGATTGAAATTTTAAAATAATCATTTAAAGATAGCATATTTTTCTTGTAGCCATTACCTATACCTACAATCGTATGCTTATAACTTATATATCTATATAATCCACCTATATAATATTTGAAAACTTAATTCGAAAATTTAATGACATTATTGATACTTATAAGGTGTTTATACTGATAATTATTTCAACAATCCAGCAGAAACTATTTAAATGACACATTATAAATAACATGAACAATAAGTGAATTGTTTCGGACATATAAATACACAATTATGTTAATTTAAAATTAATACAGAAACAATTTAACGAAATGCGAATTATTTACAGTACCTGCCTAAATACGATTTACGAATATTTTACCTATAATTATCACCTATATTTTAACGTGTTTATAATTTATACCAAGCTATAAGATGAGGATAACTCCCTCCTAATTGTACCTATATATGTGTATAAGGTATCTGCAGGAATTAAAAAATATAATTGGGAACATTTTGTCATCAATAAATAGCTTAACATAATTTTAAAATTGTATGCGTACTGCGTGCATAACTATTATAATACGAATAAGTATATACATAATACATTATAATATGTGTTATATTATACAGTAGGTTGGAGTTTTTCTTTTTTTTATAGAAAAAATAAATAAAACGGAATATTTTGTTGTTCCATTCTACTTGTGAGCGAAATACGAATAAACGTACCATATAATAAACGTACCTAATATATATCCTAGAGTCCGACGACATTAAATTTTATCCGAAACAAATTCACATAAAAAAAAAAAAATTACATAAACGACAGTTATAAGTAGGTACTATTTATTATTACTTTATACCTTATTAGTCATTATCTAATCGGACGCTGCTACACACGGATTTGTTGTATCCGTCTATCCAACGGAAAATATAGCTGAACCACAGTAGCGTAGAAGTTCAATTTGAGTTAAAATTACATGTTACCGATGGTTAAATCCTTATTATCAAATAATTTAAAGAGTGAAGCGATTCTTAGGTATGTATATTCTCTCGTGGAATTTTGTAAATGACATCTGACAATCAACTTGTATTTATTTAAAGTTATAATAAAAATATAAAAAAAAAATAAAAATCGGTCGTTTGATGACATCGGAAATGTTCCTGTTCTTCACTTTAATTTTGTTAAAGTTTAAACTGCATAGTAATAATAGCTCTCAACTAAAACACCACTACAAAGTATGCGAGTACGCTGCGTCCTCAAGCGACTTTACTTGCTATATATATATATGTATATATATTATACATTGTACATATTATAATTGTCTGTGGCAACTTGCAGTGTGTCTAATTTTAACAATTATTTAATTTTTAATTCGTTTATACTAAATTTTGTTTTAATATAAATAATAAATATATTATATTTAATCGCACTCAGGGGCGTATCTTATTTTAGAAAAAATTATTATCAGCATAAAATATAAATGATTTGATATAAGAAAAGTGATGTTCATTTGGTAATTTAGTTGATGTACTATTAACGAGTGTATAAGAATATTCGTATAATAATATTATTAACATTATTTATATTATTAATATTATAATAATAATATTCGTATAAGAATATTTATTTTTTCAAATATTATTAAAAAATAATATAATTGTATTTATTAATTACATAATGAATTTAAAAAAACCCAGGGGGCGATCGCCACGTCGTCGTCTCTAAAATACGTCCCTTGATCGCACTTAATAAATCGATTTTTCACTATGTAGACTAAAACTTTTTCATATTTATCCAATTATTCCGTTTATATAGATTTAGAATATTTATAGATAAACTATCGTAATGGGGAACGAATTATTTTATTATTCATTCGTGTTCCAGTGTAATAAGAAATAAACTACAATAACATATAGTATGTAATACATTTATTATTTATTTTATATAAATTTAAATTATTATATGATACACTAATATACGTTATACGTCTGCTCTCTGCCGTTTGGATTACCTATGTTTCTTACGTATTTAATAATTTTTTAACTCATCCGCTAATATCCACTACAATAGTTCTTATAGTTTTTCATAAGTTAATTTCTTTTATGCTATACTTTTTTTAGATAGGTAGGTTAGGTACACCGTCATGTACCTACTTAATTTTTGCGTTTAAATTTATACCAAGAGTTAGAATTTATAATTATATTTATATTTTAAATACTAAAATCCTAATATTTTTTTATGTAAAATAAAAGCTATCATTTCCTTTTACCAATCAAAGTTAGGTTTTCAATTTAATACTTAGGGTGCATTCATCATTTGTTATGAAAAAATAAACACCAGATCGATATAATATATTTTTATGAGTAAGTATATTGCTACTAAGTACTAAGTATATTAATATAGTATAGTTAACCTACTACGTATAATATTATATACATTTATAAATAAAATCACGTTATTAAATAATTAAAAATAATTATATTATTAACAGTAATATTTATCAAAAATTATTTTAAAAATAAATAGTTTTAATAACATCTAGTAAAGTGTTAAATATTTAATAATTATGCGATTATGCTTAGAAAATGTACGAAATTAAATTATGTATTTTAGTAATTATATTTTCATCCAATTGTCTATAATCTAATATATTGTTATAGCCTTATAAGTACTTAGTTACTTACTATTAAAAAGTAAAATTACCAAGTAAAATGCATTTGTACTCATTAACTGTTAAATTTTCTTTTATATAATGATACAGTTATTTTATCTGGTTATCGGATGTAGTTCCCCTCGCCAATTTTCGATTTTGATTTTAATGACTTTTATAGAACTATTATAGTTCTAAACTATAGTTTTATGAACATCCGTAATTTTTTTGTTTCGACACAAATCGAATAACGTTCATATATCTTTCTACTATCCTCGAAATTCTTTTCGATTTCCTTCTCCTATATTGGTAATTCTTCAACCTATAGAAATGTGTTGTCTGACCCATATCACGAATACGTAATTTTTCTCTTCGATTTTCATTAATTCTAATTTCAAATACCTATACAAATTAAATTGTTTTGACCAAAATCAGAAAAATATATAATTTCGTCCGGTTAACCGGCTCTTTTCACCAATTGTTTTTCAATTTTATAACTTTTAATTTTACGAATTTATAGTATTTAACATTCAATCAAAATGAAAAAAAGTAATTTTATCCTGTTCAACACCCCAATTTTTTTATTAATCCGTTTAATTTCATACGTTTTATACTCTTATACGATTTGCCTTGAACGTATTTATCTGGAACCAACTTATCATTAAAATTAAACATATTATTTTATCGGTCAAAATCAATTCTCTATGATATTTCAGTTAACGTAATTAGGTTACTAACCTATACGCTTACCTATTATTTTTTGTAACTAATAATTATTTAAAAATGTTGCATTATTATATACTTACATAGTCACATTTTTAAATAGTTTGCGAAGGCTTAATTAATGATATTGGTCATCGATTAAATACCACGGTTCAATTTATATTTAAATAGTACCTAAATACTAATAATTGAATAATCTGTAGCATGATAATAAACAGGGTCTTATACTCTTATCATGATGAATAAAATATTTTATCATATGACAAATTGATAAGTGTTTACCTACGTTATCATTTAGTAAACTAAGGTCTACATGCTGCGGACTTACGGTTATGAGTTTATGTTCAACTGCACTCTACCGTCTACCGACTATAGTTTAAGGTCTCAAAATTATACGATTTTTGCAGACTCATGGAAATTACGTCATTTCGATACGATGGTTTTAATCGTTTCAGAAAATTTCATAGTTTATTAAAAAATATACAACGGTAAGGTTAAGTTTTTGATTTCATAATGTCCAGCGTTGCGTTGACACCCAATATGTTGGACTCGGAGATGGACCAGGTTATTAATATTTTGGAACGAGGCACGATCGTCACTAGATTTTATTTGAAGAAACGGCCTGAAAAACGAATGCTACGACTACGCATGGATACACGACAACTGTTGTGGTGCAGGACAACTAATACCAACATTAAGGCTTATGATGGCAGCTGTAATTATATTTCCTTAAATCTATAATTAATAATTATTTATTAATTATTATCATTAATAATATATTGTCTAATGTACATTTTATGTAACTAAACAATTGATTTTAGTGGATCTTTATGACGTTAAAGATTTACGTTACGGCAGAAACACTAAAGAATTCGATAGATGGGCTGATGAATTGAAAACATTTGAAACCACAAAATGTTTTACCATATTTTATGGCAACGAATTCAAGTTGAAAACTATCTCTTTTGTTGGTATGTAATTACTTATGTTATTGTTTTTGATATATTTATGATAATAATTATAAAACAATTGCTAAATCTTGGTTTAAGAGGCCTAGAATTCAAATTTATTTATGGCCTTCATCATTTACCTTATAAAATATTATCATGATTAAATAGAAATGCAATTGTTGTTTAGTTTATTTTACATAAGAAGACATA
>CM023360.1:38555896-38803006 GCA_013282895.1 Eriosoma lanigerum
ATTGATAAAACTCTGATTATATGGTACTGTGGTGTATGTCTTCTTATTAATTTAACATTGTCTTCAACTACCAAGTCCTAATATTAAAAATTTTCTACCAATTTACTCAACATCCAATCCATTAGGTTATTGTTTTCCATATCTTCTTTTCAGTTATCCACGCTTATTTCTCAATCCTATTTAAATAGCTATACAGTGGCGTACATAGACCTCATGTTTGGTGGAAGGGTTATGAACTTATGAATTTGGTATCCATCAAGTTTTCAAAAACTTATATTTATCTTTATTAGTAAATTTAATGCCTATGTATTACCCAATATTATGAGATAATGAATGTCTGACTCATTCAAATCTTTCAATATGATTTAGTTCTTAAAAATAATGGTTCAAAAGTAAATATTTAAAATTTAGTCTTACTTGTATCATTTATGTTTTTTCCTAAATTTGTATCTTTGTTGAATTTTTCATAATTTTTTATACTTACTTGTACCTGATACAACTGATTTATATCTAGTTTAAATTTTTCAAGTCACTAGAGTACTAAACGATAAAACCGATATAATATAAAAATATATAATATGAAAACAAAAATAATATGTTGATGTTATATTATATCTGTTAATTCCAAATAAGTCTACGTACTTCAGAATGAGTGAACAACAGAAAGTAATTAGATGCACGTGCAATTCTAATGATTACTATATTATTACTTTGATATTGTAGGTACTGGGTACTCCTGAAAGGAACTGTCTGCGTCTGACCATAAGCACAGTCTGGTGAGTCCACCATACCCCATTTATGCATGAGGTAATTGCATTTACCCTGCTTTGTCCTCAATATGTTGAGTATAATCCATTCTACCCTCCGGAGGTCAAAGCCAGGGCCAGGGACTCTGTGGGTAGGATCTTCAATTAAATGTTAGTTGCATACTCTATCGTCTGTCCATTTCTTCTTCCATTTTTCGTCCACAGACTGAAAAGTCCAAGTTAGTTCAAATAGGGTGTCTGGATTTAAGTCTTATGTCATCTTTGGAGGTGTTTAATATGAAATCAGGATAATTAAGGATGAATAAATATTTTAAACATGGCTTGAAAATGTTATAATTATAACGTTAAATTTGACAAAATACAATTGAAATGTAAAACATTAAACATTAACAGAAACAGTAATGTATTATCACTAAACAAAACAGTATAATAAACAAAACATTGTCATATCATTAAACATATCTTAACTAAAAGCAAATAAAATTGTAAAACAATTAATGATAATAAAACATTATAATATTCTAATAAAATTATTAATAATTATAATTATAATTGCAGATTTGCATATTACCTACACATATTCTTAATTTTATGTAATTATATTAAATTAAAAATAACAATAAACACAAAAATTTAATTAAACATGTTTTTTTTTTTATTCCTTTTAAATCCATTAAGGACTTCAATTAGTTTAATGCAAAATATTGTATTATAAATTATACATACAAAAGCAAGGCCGTACCTGTGGGGGGTTTTAGGTGTTCAAACTCTGCCGACATTTTTTTATTTTATTCTTGAAATTACAAAATATTTAAGATGAAATTAGTATTATAAAATAAGTAAACATTTTACATTTGTTTACATATTAAAATGTATGATTGTAAATATTACAATGAATATAATATTTATAATTTTTAACTATCTATAGTAGTTATACTTATAATTTGTACCTATTTATTACTCTACATAACATTTAAGTATGTATAAAAGAAATTTAGAATTTAAAACAATTTTTTTTTTCTTATATTATTGTAACATAATTAATTTTGTAAACATTGAAACAATGAATATTTTTATTTAAAAATAAGTTAAGATTTATATTAATTTAAAAATAAGCTATTATGTTATATTTTATTTATATAACATTAACATTTTGTCAAAATTAACAAATGTCTACTATTTTTATTTTTCGAAACTCCTTCTCCCACGAAATTTTTTTCTAGGTACGGCCTTGTACAAAAGTAATCATAAGCATAAAATTCACATAATTATTAATTTATTGTAGTGTTTCATTTTATATATTTATCCTATATGCCAATTTATGTGAAATAAATAGATAGTTCAATTAAATATCTAAAACTATATATTGTTACAAAATTAAAAAATATATTATAATATTATATTAAATATGTTTTATTATAAATCATAATAATATCTTGATATTAAATGAATTTAAGAGTTAAAATAACATGATATACATTTTATTTATTATTATATTAAATTTATAATAACTTTTTATCTTGGATTATATCTTATTGATGATCGTCATCAAATTGTAGCTTATACAGACATTTGGTATATTTCAATATGTGTCACATCGGGCGTTCTTCAAGGTTCCCATTTTGCACCAATATTATTTCTTATCAGGGCCGTAGCAAGAGGTAACAGTGCCACTAGTAATCATATATAATAGATTATGAATTAAAATTAAAACTCTTGATTTTATGGCCATGTGTTATAATATTATTAAAACCATGCTTTCATATTTTAAACATTCTTTGAATATTGTAATAGCAATAAAAATTGAATTTGTATTTCTAAAAAACACTAAATTTGCACCCTTCGCAATACTGCGACCCTGGCGATAGCCCTCTTGCCAGCGCCTAACTAGTCCTATTGTGTAAATTCATTAATGACATTCAGTTTAATAACTGCGTTAAATTAATGTTTGCTAATAATCTCAAATTATTCCGAACAGTTAACAAACAAGTTGAAGCTGATTTAAATACTCTTTATGAATGGTGCATAAAAAATAAATTTACTTTCAATATTATTAGTAAATGTCAAATAGTGATTTTCTCCAGGGCTAGAGTAGTTTCATCATTTTATTATAATATAAATGGTGTAACACCATTAAATTTTTTGAAAAATTAACATGCTATTTAAAAATATCTTTATTAATGAACATGGCATTAGATGTCGGATCCACCATTACAAATTTAACTATTTTTCGTTCATTTTTATTAGACTCTGTTGAATTTAGTTTACAAGTTTATGTAATCTATAATGATTTACAAAAAGCATTCGATAAAAGTTAATCACAATATATTGTTAAATAAATTAGAAATTATTAAGATAAATTATAAGATATGTTACTATCATGGTTAAAATCATATTTATCTCTTCAAACTCAACCTGTTAAAATTCACAATTATTTGTCTATGCCGTTTCAGGTTACATCTGGTGTTCCACAAGGTAGTCACTTATCTTTGTGGCTTTTTAATGTTTTTATCAATGATGTCAATGTTTGTTTTCCTTCATGTAAATTTTTATTATTTGTTGATGATTTAAAAATATTTAAAATTATTAATAATATTTCTGATTGTGAATCTCTACAAAATAATCTAATGAATTTTAACCAGTGGTATATAAACAATTCTCTTACAATTAATGTCAATAAGTGTAATTCAATATTTTTTACAATATTAATGGTACCTTATTATTTCAAACTTCATTGGTTAAAGACTTGGGTGTAATTTTTTCGTCAAAGTTATTATTTAATTCACATGTATATTATATTTGTGGTAAAGGTTCAAAAATTCTAGGTTTCATTAATCATAATACAATTGATTTTAATAATATTCAAACTTTTATCTCCCTTTATGTTTCACTTGTTTATTCAGTGCTTGAGTATGCTTCCTTTATTTGGTGTCTTTATCAAAATTTTAATATTGATCATTTAAATTTAATTTAAAGTTTTAAGTTTTTCTAAATTTTGATGTGGTATTGGCCTAATTTAAAACTTTATATCTGTGAGACGACGTAATTTTGATGTTAAATTTATTTTTAACTTATTGAATGGTAAAATCGATTCTCCTGATCTGTTTGAATAATTATCTTTAACTAATTATGGTAATGCATCCCTTTTCAATTGTGCTTTTCGTATTTAAAATAATTTGTCTAATATTGATATTTATTACGATCCTTTATTTTATATTTTAAGTAAATTATAATGTTTTATTAATTTATGTTCTGTTTTTAATATTGTCGTATTATTTTTCTGTACTTATATTTAATTTAGTTTTCTTATACTTTGTACCCTTTGGGTGTTAAAATTCAAATAAATAAATAAATAAACACTACATTGTTCTATCGGGCACATCTAAGACCTTGGTATATTTTTCGATCCTGAACTAAAATTTCACTGTCATATTAACAACATTATTAACAGATCAAATCAAATATTGGGTTTAATTGATCAAAATTGTTCTGACTTTAATGATACATTAGCTTTAAAGTCCATATTATACTGTCTTGTACATTCTATTTATGAATATTGTTCAGTAATATGGTCTCCTTACACATCTGTTCATAAATATTAAATTGAGAAAATCCAACAAAAGTTTTTACGTTTCCTTTCATTTAAATTCCATACCCAGAGCTTATTCTTCGTACATCCCACTTTTAGTGTTTCTATTCCTCATAACTCTTGAAAAACATTGTTTACGTTTAGATGTTTACTTTGCGTATAAGCTCTTCGCAGGCAATTTTGACTTTCCTATTTTTTAAAATCATTTCTCTTTCCACACCACTACTCATGACACCCGGTTTAAAAATACATGTTATTTAAACACAGAAGTAACTAATTATGCAAGCAATACCCCTCATAACAGAATTATGAAAACTATAAATTAATTAAAAATAGATCTGTTCATATCACCAAATTTGAACTTATTTAAAATTTATTATAGTTCTATACTTTACTAGTAACACATTACTATAAGTATTATTATGTTGTACTATATTTGCGGTAAATTAATGTCATATTATCTAAGAACGATTATATTATAACATATGTAATTAGGACCTGGCTCGTTTAAAATTTTATAAATAAATAAATAATATGAATTTTATATACAATATATCAAAATATTATTTTGGGGCCATTGTACACGGTGATACCAAGTATACTATCGACTATTGTTTATAATTTATATATTAAGTTGGAAGATTGATTTTATAATAAATACAAATAAAAGGACATATATTTATTGTATAATATGTATAATTTTATAAATACGACATAATATCATTGATATAAAAAAAAAAATATATAAAAAATTAGACTATCTAATTATTTGAATGAAAACAAATCAACTATGATTTATTATAATTTTTGAATAAATATAGTGATAAATAATTAAGGTAATTATTATACACATTAACAGATATTTAAATAAATTATATTTCTATATTACACATACATTATAAATAACTTAATAATGAAATATATAATTATTGTATTGTTATATTTAATGTTATCACAACATAAGGTTAACAAATTTAATTTAATTAAAAATAAATATTTATTAATTTATACAAGTAGAAATCAATGATAATATTTATAAGTTAAGTTAAGGCGATTTTATACTAACCCATTTTTCTTTCATTGTTTTGAATTACTATATAGTATTACGTTATACAATTGGTAGAATTCAGTATGAAGTCTATTTTAGTTTGACAAGGCCACATTTTGAAATTTCAATCATTAGTTACCAAAAATTTAGTTGGTAATTTGGAAATTTCAGAAATTTTCTTTCATTCATAAATATTATTAAACCAAATTGGTTAAGTATAAGTGGTATAAAAGGCTTAACTAATTTTATGACTCAAATTGACTTAAAGCTGAATAATTTGGATCTGTTTTCAGAATTATTATCGGATCGTTACAGTGATTACAGCTAGTGATAAAAGAAAAATATATAGTTTGTTTATTAATTTTTGTGTATACTTAGGACTAAGATTAATTGGTATTTTGTCATTGACATTGTTTATCACTAAAGAGATATTATAGATATTGAAATAATGCAATTTTATTTAAAAATACAAATTAAATATAATATTATATGATTGTTACTGAATTTTAGCATTATCCGAACAAGAATGTAAATTATGGCTCCACGGTCTATGTTATCTTGTAAATGATACTGTAACTGCTTTATATCCATTGCAAGTTCAGAGATGGCTGCGTAAAGAATTTTATAATATGGAGAATTCTAGGGAAACGTTAGTATAAAACTTAATTATTATAAATAATTACATATATATTGTATTATAAATAACATATATATATATATATATTATTTAGAGTAACATTGAAAGAGATAAAATCATTTTTGCCTCGGATTCATTGTAAAATGTCAACTAGTAAATTACGAGAGGTGTTTCAAGAAGTTGATATCAGAAAACGCAATGAGCTTAATTTCGATGAATTTGTTGTTCTCTATAAAAAACTTATCAATAATACAACGGTATAAATTATATATATTTTTATTAATAATATATACTATACCTGTTTGCATCTCGTTAGGTTTTCAAAGATTATTATTCAATGTATGGTAAGAATGAAGTATTCAATGTTGAAACCCTTACTAAGTTTTTAAACAACATACAAGAAACTTTGAGCGTCGAAGAAGAACTTGTTGCTAAGCACATGAAAGAATATTTAATGTGTTGTGGAAAGGGTCCTAATGTTAATGTTGAGTTTACAGAAAATGATGTAAGTGCAACTTATTAGTTATTTGATATAAATCATCCAAATACTTAGTTTGATAACACCAATTCCGAAAATAACAACAAATTTTAATAACTTGTGACTATCCATTTTATTCTAACAAATAAATTGTATTTAACACTAAAATTAATATTAAATATTCACTATCCTTGAGGGCGGATATCATATTATCTCTTATCACAAAATAATTTTTGTATTGGCATGTAAATAAATTGTATGTATTTAAGTATTTTCTTATAATTTCTAATTACATAATAAATAATAATCATTTATCGTAAGTAATAGTATATTGGTATATATATATAAAGGAATACATTATGGTTTAGAGTAATAAGTTAATAATAATTATATAATATTAAGAGTATATCAGTAAACATATTTGTACATTTACATAATTATTCTAATGAACTTAACATAAGTAGCTGTTTTAAAACTTTTGTTTGACTTGTTTCTCGAATCTCACCAGCCAAAAACATCTCGTCTACTACTGTGTATACTTTGTAGAAATTGAACACTAGATCTAGTTCACAAACATTGTGGAAATATTCGTTGAGAACCTCGACAAAATTGTGTATGGCCTCCAGGTAGCACAGATTGTTATCTCCCACGTCCACGCAAATGCAGAAATATAAACCAGCATACCTCCGATAAATTATTTTGAAGTTTCGAAACTCTACAAAATTTGTATGTTTAGCATCCCTGACCGTCACAACTGCGTGTACTTCCTCGATAAGTTTTTGCTTCTCGTCATCGTCAAAGTTCATGTACCATTTTGCTAATCTTGTTTTACCCGCTCTATTCTGTATCAGAATAAAGCGAATCATTTTGAAATACTGAATAAAAATGTAAGTTCAATATAAAACCGTATCAACTAAAAATCAATACTAAATTTTCTTTCGCGTGTAGGTAGTTTAATGTCGTGCACTTATATTAGTTATACAGTTTAACACTGAACACTATGGTGCGTGTTGTACAAATAGTAATAATCTGTGGCTGTTATCAACCACCGTCGACCATTCATATACCAAAATATGGCGTCCATCGTTTAACTGATAACTGTTTTCGTTTTCTTTTTGTGCCTTCCGTTCGTAATTTCATGTTATTACTAAGTATTGTTTTTAAATATTTTGAAAAAAAATTAATCCGGGAATTTAGTTTTTTTTGTATAAAATTAATTATATTTTAAAAAAAGTTAAATATAGTTTTAAAAGCGATTTTAACCGAATGTAACAAAAATTTTTCTCCAAATTTCACTTTTTCCATCATTACGCTTTTTTTCCCGCGAACCCTAGGTTGAAAAACGCTCATAGGGGATCAAAACTCAATTAGTTATCACGAAATACAAAATTTTAAATAACGAAAATTGTAATTTTGCCAATTTTCTGCCATTTTTTGGTAGTTTTTTTCTTCCAAGGAAAAACTTAAGAAATTTGAAAAATGATCTAAATAAAGTACCAACTAGTTGAAATTTGGTACGGAAAGGGTACCCTATTAGTGTAATCAGACCATTATTTCTACCCCCAAAAAATGTTTTCATCCACAAAAAAAAATCTTTGTAAAACCAATACATTTGCTTCGCTCAGAATCTAAAATATGAGCAGAGATCTGTATTGATCTATTAAAACATAGTTATAGTAAATTATTATTTTATTATGATTCCATGCTTCCAATATTTTTATTTATGAGTATTATGTCTCATCAATAATTGGGTTAAAAAAAAATTAAATTGTTGTAAACTCCCTAAAAAAGAATTCTAAACATAAAACAATATCTGGTTGTACTCTTAAGTACTTTTAGATTCTGAGCGGAGCGAGGAATGTATTGTTTCTACAATGTTTTTTTTTATGTATGAAAACATTTTTTCGGATAGAAATAATTGTCCAATTATCACAAGTGGGATATGCTTTTGGTAGCAAATCATGTCTAGTTGGTACTTTATTAAGCTCATTTTTCGAATTTCTTAAAAGTTTTTTCCTAGGAGAAGAAAAACTACCAAAAAATCGGCATAATTACGATTTCTGTAATTTTTTATTTTTTATTTCGTGATAACTAATTGAGTTTTGATTGTAGGGACTTGAAAATTTTTTTAGTACTAACATTGGTAAAATACAAGTGTGATAAAATTTTGGAACCGATTAGTTGAGTATTTGGCAAAATATAGAGTTATGAACTTTTTGACAAAAAAAATTAATATTATCTACAATTTTGGGTTTATCGATTTGAAAATTTTTCAAAAGCCTAATAATATACTACTTAATCATTTTACAAAATATTTTGAAAATTGTGACAGATAATTTTTTTTATAGGCTTTTTATTTTATTTTTTCTGATTTATGAAAATATTTTTTCGGGTAGAAATAATGGTCCAAATACCACAAATAGGGTACCCTTTCCGTACCAAATTTCATCTAGTTGGTACTTTATTTAGCTCATTTTTTGAATGGCTCAAAAGTTTTTCTTCGAGAAGCGGAAAATTAGGGTTTCTGTTATTTTTATTTTTTTATTATTAATTGAGTTTTGATCGTAGGAACTTGAACATTTTTTTGAGTACTATTATAGGTAATATTTATGTTTAGTAAAATTTTGAAAATGATTGGTTTGTTTTTTGGCTAAATATAGAGCTTTGAATTATTTCCAAAAATATTTAATATTACCTGCAATTTTTGATTTAACGGTATGAATTTGTTTATAGAAGCCTACTATATACTATTTAATCTATTTACAAAATATATTGAAAATCGTGACTGACAATTTTTATCATGAAATGATTGATAACTCCTTGAATATTGTTTGTAGGGATTTGAAATTTATTTTCATATTTACATATGTAATTTACATGATAAATTTTGGAATGGATTATCAGTATAATATATTACAATATATTGAAATTGCTCAGAATCGTATTTTCTAATGCAATATCTTTGCATTCAAATATAATAATTATAATAAACCACTAATTTCTCCGAGGATCAAAGGGACCAAGGAGAAACGTCCACAATCGGCCTTCCCACTTTTTATTTTATAAATATTTTATTTTTCAATTACTAATAATTGTGTTTTTATTTTTTTATAGTTTATGGATTTCCTATTTTCGAACCAAAATGAAATATGGGATCAATATTATGATAATGAATATCAGGATATGACAAAACCACTCACAGAATATTGGATAGCGTCTTCTCATAATACGTAAATCATTTTTATATATTTTTCCTTAGAAGTAATAATAATATAAGTAGTAAATATATAATTCATTCAACATTTTTGAACTTTGACTGAAATTCTTTTATATTCATAAAATCATGATACATTCGTATTAATCTGTATTGTTCACTTAATTTACAACAGTACTACAATTATTATTGTTAGTTAATATATGTGTTTTATTTTGCTAATTGGTATTTTGATATTGACAACCTAAGTATCTGATTAAGTGATTACAGAATAATTACTCAATTATATAAATTATTTCACACAACTATTTTTGTCTATTAATTCAATAGACAATTGATATTAACAATTGGTAAAACAATAAAAACAATACATTATAATCTGTACTATTTTAAATATAATTTATTTGTTTATGAATACATAAAATGTATTATGTACAGTAATCATATTGTTTACTTGAGTCTAACAATCTTTCATAGTTATTTGACTGGAGATCAAGTGTCTAGTGAAAGTTCAATTGAAGCATATGCAAGGTGTTTAAAATGGGGCTGCCGCTGTGTAGAGCTAGATTGTTGGGATGGACCAGATGGACTGCCTATTATATATCATGGACATACATTGACTAGTCGTATAAAATTTGTAGATGTCTTAAGAACAATCAAAGAACATGCTTTTCTTACTTCTCCGTAAGTAAAAAAATTAATATTATAAAATCACATAATAATCGTATTATTATAATTTTAGGTATCCCGTTATTTTATCAATAGAAGACAACTGTTCAATACCACAACAACGCAATATGGCATCAACTATGATTGAAATATTAGGGGATATGTTAATTACACAGCCCATTGACTGGAATGAAACCAGAATGCCTTCACCTAATAAGCTGAAGTATAAATTCATAATAAAACATAAAAGGCTTCCACAAAAAGTTGATGGAGATCAAGCAGTTACTATTAAACATCATGATGACTGTAAATATTTTTATATTATATTTAGTTTATTATACAATAATAATATTAATATACTTTTTTTAGCTAAAGACACAGATTTGAGAAACACAAAAAAAAATGGAGTATTATACTTAGAAGATCCGTTAGAAAAAGAATGGAGACCTCATTTTTTTGTTTTGTCTGGTAATAAACTCTATTATACAGACTTATGTAAAACAGATGTTGACAATGAAGATGAAATGGAAGGCGGAGAGTTGGAAGTTTCTGATATATCTAGTGCAAATCGTTTAAGAGAAGTTAGTACATATACACTTAAGTGTGTAGTATATACACACTAAGTAAAATATTGAATAATATGCATATTACTCAGATAATGAGTAGTGGTAAATGGTTTATATCGTAGTTTATTGACTATAAACTTTATTGAGCAATTACCATGCATTATAATGCTAATTATTTAAGCTTGATATTGATAAATTTAAGTTACACCTATTTTATATGTTATTATATTTATTTAATTTTTACATTCAATTAGAAAATGAAATTTTTACTACTTTTTTAATAAATGTAATTTTGTTTATTATGTCATTATAATTTGTCGTTCATATTGTAATGATTAGAATATAATATTCAATTAAATTCAAACAACTTCATAGTTTAAACTTTACTTCTAATGGCACTTTTATCAGATATTAGTTAATAACATATTGTTTGTAGCTAACCAAAAACATAACACAAACAAAAGATCAATCAACTCCGTTTATATGCACTGGTTAATAAATTTGAATAGGTAATAATTTTATAAGTCAGGAATTCTGACACAAAGAATATGACAAAATCGTAACAGTAGATTCAATTCAAGTAATTGTAACAAAATATTATTATTAATTCTGGAATTAATATATAGTAAATTAAACTTATTTTCATTAGTATTTCATAATTTGTTTTTGATAAAGTGCAACACAAGCCGTAACAATAATTCCATTATCTATTTTATGTATATTATTATACATTTTTTTTTTCATTCTTAGTTTTTGTTAGTAAAATATAATTAAAGTATATATTTTTAGGGTATACCTGATGAAGAATTACATTTTGGAGAATATTGGTTTCATGGAAAATTAGCTCGTGGTAGAAATGAAGCAGAAGAACTATTAAAACAATATCAACATTTTGGTACTGGTACATTTTTAGTGAGACAGAGTGATACATTCATTGGTGATTATTCACTTTCATTCTGGTAAATTAATCAAATATTATTATTAATTGTATTATATTACCTAACTAAATGTTAATTAATTAATAGGCATCAAGGTAAAGTGAATCATTGCAGAATACGTTCAAAGCACGAACGAGGTCAAATAATGTATTACTTGATTGACGGTGCTATATTTGAAAGCTTGTATAATTTGATATGTTATTATCGAATATACCCCTTACGTATACATGTAATTTTTTTACTAAACTACATTTGTATATAAAAAATTATTTGCATTTATATAAATGTGATAATGATTATCTCTATAACTTAAATTATTTTTTCAATTTTTTAGGAATCCTTTGTTACTTTAACAGAACCTGTACCTCAACCATTAAAGCATGAAGGGATGATTTGGTATCTTTCACAAGTTTGCAGAAGTCGAGCTGAGGTACTATTAAGACGAGTACCACACGAAGGTGCATTTTTAGTACGACCATGTGAAAATGATAAACACCTATTTGCAATTTCATTTAGGTAAATAATATAATAATATATATACTATTTTACTTAAAAAAAAAACCAATTTAAATATTATTATTTTAGAGCTGAAAAGAAAATTAAACATTGTCGTATTAAGCTAGAAGGAAGATTATATACTATTGGTATAAAACAGTTTGAAAGTCTAGTGGAGCTTATCAAGTATTTTGAACAGAACTATTTATACAAAAAAGTTAAACTATGTTTTCCTGTTAATGAAGACATTGTACAAAGAATGGGGAATGTAAGTACAATTTATAATATTAAGAACAATACATTTAATGATTAATATTTATTTTAAAACTAAACTTAAGATATTATAATTTATATATTAGTTATTAATATTGATTATTTCTTAGTTATTGGATTCGGTAAGATTAAATAACTAAGTTTAGATACATTTTTCCCATTCCATATTGGCATTATTTGAGGACTAATGGTAGATTTCTTTGGTTGAATTACTGCCGATTTCGTACTCGGTGAACCCAATAATCCCAAAGCTGGCACGCAATCTGTACAAAGTGGTATTGGTTGAAGGGGTTTATCTGCTTTTCCTGATGAAGCTCTAAGTTTTTGTCCATTACAATCTGCTTGTGGTTGTTGACCAATCGGAAGTTGAATAGGATGTGATATGAATGACTTAAAATCTATTGGTGATTCACCTGGATTCAAATATAACATGACCGATTGTTGTAGTTTTGATTTATCATATGTTTCTGATGGTTTTATTTTTTCTACTTTATTAAACTCTTGTTTTGTTAATTGGTCTTTCACTGTCATTTGTTGAGAACTTTCTGCTTGTTCCGAACCCTTATAAAAACTACCTCCATTTAAAATTTGCATTAAATTAAAGCCACTTTTGCTAGAATCCACTTGTGGTTGTATTGGCTGAGGCTTGTTTACAATTGGATAAGTGTTCTGGATCATATCAGTATATACCGGTAACATTATCATGGAATTTGGATCATAATAATAAAGTGGTTGTGTGGGTATAGACGTAGGTACATTATATTTTTTATTTACTTTGTAGTTTCCAGTTTGGGAAGTTGAACTTGGTTGAGAAATGTACATTCCAGAACTGTCATATGATTGTGGCTTAACATTGTCCCCATGAAAGTCAAATCCAGCAAAATAACCTTGGTTTACTAAATTTGGTGGTTGCTGAATTTGTAATGGTCGATTATAATCGATTTGTGTATCATATAATGACCCAAAATTTGATGGATTATATCCAAATAATCTCAATGGCTTATTAGACAGTGGTTGACTTTTGAAGTTTGAATGACCATGTCCACTTGGTTGATGACCTTCCTGTCGTTCCATTTCTATAGAATCTGCATTAACTATTTTGAGTGGTTTATCAGATAACATACTTTTAAAATTTAATTGAGGATTCGATTGCTCAACATTTCCATTGATATTTTGTATCACTTTAACAATATCTTTTTTCATAGCTTCATTGTCATTATACTTCATAAAATCTTCTCCATTTACTGAGTTTGGTTTTTTAAATGGAATTGTAAATTCTGTTTGTTTACTTGTAATATTCTCATCTAGAATTAATACTTGTTCGGTTACTTGTTCATCTTTTACATCATCTTTCCTGTCTTGAGTTTGATTTGTGCTCACTTGTTCAGTTACTTGACTAACATTGCCAGTATTCTCAGTCAAATGATATTCATTTCTAGAATCTGTTTCAAACGATTTTTGTTCTTGTGTATTAATTGGTTCTACAACTATAGGCGATGTTTCTGATGATATAATAGGTTCTTTTAATGTATCAATTTGTATATTGTATACAGGATCATTTAGGGATATTTTTAATGGTGAAGTATCAGAACTGGTATTAATGTCAGATTGTAAACCATTAGATTTATTAGTACGGTAATTAATAACACGAATATCTCCTTTAGAACTAGCAGGTACATTATACAAATCTTGTACTTTTTCTCCGTTCTTGTAATCTTCGAGTGATTTGTTGTCTTCAGGTTTTTCTTGTACATAGTAATGGAAACGATATTGTGGAATCTATAATAAAATTAATTCAATATCATTATCATTATTTAAAACCGAATTACTGAAATCTATGATTCATATAAATAGATTACTAAAAATCCAGTTAATGAAATTACCTCCTGTATTTTAGAAAGTCCTGTTTTTCCTGATATTCTGGATGAGTCTACTCTTGTCAAAACTAAAATAAAGACAAATATCTGAAAAAGACAGAAGTTTAATTTTATTATAATGTTATGTCTTGAATACAAATATATTTTGTAGCTGCCATTGACTTTAAATTTTATTAAACAGTAACAATATTGTTTTCAAATATTTAGTATTAATAAATGTTAAGAATACAATATGTTTGTATAATATTAACAGTTAAAAATAGTTTATAGTATTTTATCATAATTTAAATACTTTTAAGATCATGAGGGAAGTGGAAAATGTATTCATTTACAATTATGTGTCAATTTTGTTGATTATATTTTTTCATTAAGTATCTTGATATAATTTATAGATAAAAGTACAATACAAATCATACTGTACCTATCTACCTACTTTAAAAGTGTATTTTTAAAAATATATAAGTGAAAATTCCTTCAAAATTATGAAGAAACAGTCAAATTTATAATGGGGAATTAGTTAGTATAATTAATCAGATTTAGTCTTAGAGCATAGTAATTTTAAAATTGATTAATTATATATTAATGTTATAGACACAGAACTTTTAAGTATTCGAAAATTTGTTAATTTTAGTTAATGTTTAACCAAATTTATAATTTTAAATTCAATGGCCAGATTATATGATTTAGTTTTAATAAATATTCTTAAAAATATTTATAATTTGTGTTAGTGTTCCTACCACCTTATTTTACAGTTATTCACTTAAAAGATATATCAAATATTGTTGAAATGTTAAAATTTAAGTATGGAGAATTTAAATTTAAATTTAGTGGCTCAATTTAAAACAATTACATTTATAAACAATATTAATCGAATAATGTTCAATTATTTTAACTTTCATATAAAATTTTTAAATTAGGTACCTATTTGAAATCCAAGTAGTACTCTATTATTAATATTATTATAGTATTATTAAAGTACTACAGTTATTATTCTCCTGTACATCTGCACTACCATATTACTATTGTTGTATCCTTTTAATGGGATAAATACTGATTTATATTGAAATGGTCTGTTAGGTAACCAAGTCCCAAACCACCTGTTGCGTGTAAAATTATGGCGCGTATTTTAAAAATATAAACATATTTATACCTCGTGTATTATATGCATTGTTACTTTTATTTAACAATATAAGAATTCGTATTTTTATGTTATTCAATATACTTTCAAGTAGTCTGTCTGGCTATGTAATTCCTTTTAATAATGATCATTTTTAACGTCTCGATTTTCACCTTCAATCAAAATGTATAAAAATACTTATTTCTTAGTTATTTTAATTTGTTCTGCGCAGTCATGTCTATTTGTTGTTTATAATTTATGTAAAACTTGTTTTCAATTCAATGCGCCATGCTCGCCTATATTATTGTGCCTGCTTAGGAATTACAAAGGGAGGACAAACTGTACTAGTAAATAATAAACGCTATATTTAAAATTGTAAATAGTATTTTATATACTAAGACTAGTGTCTGACGTTACTTTACAACAATGACCAATAATATAAGATTGCCTCGAAATTGAAAAGTTTTCCTCTTATCTCTTTTTAAAATCGTAATAATGATTTAAAATTTTTATTTTAAATATTAAATTAAGTTTTAAAAATAATCTAAATATCAGTAACAAAAGATATACAGGAATATAAAATACGCTATTAAAATTAATAAATAAATAATTGCCCAAATTTCAATATTTCATTAATTAATACTTCCGGAATTATTTGATAAATTATATTCTTATTTACTTTTGTACTTTTGATTATTTGGTTAAATTTGAGAACCTAAAATTAAGAGACACTTTTAGGTTAGTATAATATTTATTATTTTGTACTAGTATATTTTTATTACTGCATATGGTTCATAATAATATAATTGCCTTAAAAATTTAAAATTTATTATATATTTATATTTGTATGCTTAACTAAAATAAAATCCAGTAAACAAATATTATTCTTAAATATTAAAATATACTCGTATTATATACACAGTCTACACGGTTGACCGTGTATATATATTACCGTATTTATATACTTGGACAAAACGATGTTTTTTTTTTTTAACCAAAAAAAAAGTTCTATCAATAAATAATAAAGATATTTAATCCTAGTTATTACATAATATTCATATTGGGATAAAAACTAAAAAAATTCATTTTAACTACAATAATGCCCTTAAAAACTACCCAATGTTTTCCAAAAATGTATATAGGTTATTTATTATTTTATGACAAAAAAGTATATATAACTTTTTATATAAAAATTACATATACTTTTATATTTTACCGCAAAAAAAAAAATAATTTAAATTACCCAAAACCAATTATTGTAAATATATTTTAAAGTATTTGTTTGAAGTACGCAATTTCGCACTAAAATCCCGCAGTATGTATAAATATGCATTAAAAATTATTAGAATGCTAAAAAATGTCACTTTTCAAAAAAACGTTACATGAATAAAATTATGCCCCATAGAGAATGTCCTATATCCTAGAGTATCGGATAAAAATAAGCAACTTGTATTAAAATCTTGGCCCTAATAATTACTAAACATAGATAACGACCAAAAGACGCTGGTTGACAGTGATGGGGGGAAGTAGGCGTGAAATGTGTCGTAGTTTTTTTAAAATTTATATTATATTATTTTTTGTCGAAATATTAAAATCGTATCACGTACGATTATGTCAACGGTTAAACGCGAAAATCATTAAAAGTGCCTAATAATAATTATAACAATATAATATTATATCATGTTTTTCTCACCTGTACGACATTCTTGAACACAGGCTTCATTTTTCTTATTTTTTCGTCAAGACCGCAGACAGATCCCCGCTGTTCGAATGGAATAATTATACTGATGCGTGAGGATAGTCATCAACCCCCTTTTATAATCTTCAGCCTTGACTTCTCTCCGCGAGGCAGCCGCCGGCAACCGCTTCCTCCGCGCCGCCGCCCGCACGGTCCGCCGACCGTTCACTCTATGTGTGAGACTACAAAAATATTCCATTAGGGATTCTCAACAGGTGATGTAATATTGTGTTCATTCAGACGCGGATAGGCGGAAACAGTGTATCAAAATAATATTATTTTAGTCTTAGGCCGCCGTGTACACGTACATATTATAATAATATATAAGACATAATATGTACTTATGTACGTTTTGTTGTCACGACGATAAAATTATTTTTAGGTGTTTTTGTTTTTGTAAGGTCATTTACACACAAAAATATACCGTTATATTATTATGATGAAACGGGTTCGGACTAACGAGTAAAGTTCGATTTATATTCTGTTTTTTTGGTACGCCTTATTATTATATGAATTCAGATTTAAGTCGCCGACCCGCCGTCCCCTCGTCGATTACTCATATAGGTTAGGTTAGGCCTCCTCCTATATAATCTCGGCCGACTGCAGTCATATAGGTACGTCGAGTTTTCCGGCTGGTAACTCCGGCGCCCGATCACGCGATACACCGACTATAAATATTGTAATGAATTACCTCTTGTCTTTTTTCATCTTCTCCTTCTCCTCGTTTTTTCTATTCTGACAACTAATAAACATCGTAAAGAAAACAAATGGATTTGAAAAAAATGTTGTTTACTCGTCGGCATTCGTGTTTATGGTCCCGTAATAACTCACGGACCACCAGTATAAGATATAATGCGTAGAATTTAAATCGTAGCGCATTTTCAGTGAATAACTTAAATATATTAAGCTATGTAATTATCAAATTAAAAAAAGACATATTTTCGAAAACATATTTTTTTTAAAAAATATTGTTTTACAATATTGCACGTTTTTTATTTTTTAATATTATAATCAAGTATTTTTAAATATGCCTATTTATAATATTTGCTAAAAAATATATACTTCGTAATTAGCCTTATTAAAAAGGTAGTATTTGTAGTTGAAAATAATTTTTCTTTTTAATTGTCTGAAACTTATAATATGTATATTAATACAGCACGATTAATTGAAATATTGATTAAATTTTATTATTTTAATATTATGCTATTTGGTTTTATAATAATATGTATGAATATTATTTAATGTGTTATCTTCTTATCCTATAATATCATTGATTAATCACATAGGCACAATTTTATATGAACATTATATAAAACCATTTAATGTAATTTTAAATATTTGTTGAAATACTGAACGTCATTCAGAAATATAACAAAATCACAGCTATGTATAACTTAAATGATAACGTTTAGGATAAACTTAAAATTTAAATATATATAATGTATACAATTTAACAAGATGAACATTTTCAATTACTTTTTGACTTTTTGTAAAACACTTATCATTTAACAATAGCTTAGTTTAAACAATGTATAGTTTATCTTTAACAACCAACTTTATTGTCATATGACATTTTATAAAAAGCCCACGATGAGAACATTATATATGTTATATAACTGTATAATGCGTAATTAAACATTAAATCTAGCCCGAGTCCTAAACGCTATATAATTGTAAGTTCTTCGTAGTTAAGATTTTGCTATATTTCCTGTCAGATATATATGGAGACAGCAAATGCAGATGTAACGTCCTCGGTTCTCATAAAGTTATAAACGCCATAAACTTTAAAATAAAAATTATATTTGTATTAAATTAATGTCTAATCTATAATGTATATTTCGTCGTAATGATTATGAGTATAAGTATATTATACAACAATAACGTAATACGGTTGAACAGATACAATTATAGAAATATTTAATATTTTGTTTTACGTAGTTTTGAAAATAAAAATAATAAGCAATAAATCTATAATACCATTATTTGTCTACAGTTGAGAAGTCATGATAATAATACCTATATATAAACCGTAGTACATATAATTTGTCGGAAAAATAAATAATACGTAGCTGAAATAAAGGTAAACAATAATTGAAAAAATAATTTACGGGGGATGTTATGTATATGGCTATATATATTATATTATAAAATCTAATACCTTTCTACTTGGTGTAATTTGAGATAATATAAAAGGGTTGCGTGTTTCACACGTGACGTACAGATCAGACTCGTAGCATTAAATTTAAAATAATTTACTAATTTAAAATATTAAACAGATTGGCATGAGTGCGTGACGGCTAGGATTAAAATACTCAGGTAAAACTTGTCTGAATTATCCCTTGTTCAAAACCCCGCGGGATTATAGGATCGGTTACAATTGATGTTATTTGGGATTTTTTATGTTTTTTGTTTATTATATCAATTTCAATCGAATAATTACGATATCTACTAGTGATTATAGACTACCTGATGTGGTTAACAAGTATATTTCACATCGGAAATATATAAGAATAATATTTTAATTACCTATTAAAACTGATTGAAAGAATTATTATTTGCTTAATTTTCCTTTCTCAATTTTAAAATTTATAAATGGTATTTGTCAATGTTCAATTCATTTGTATAACATTATTCATTTGTATGTACAATATGTTTTATAATATTCTAAAATATAAAATGTTGAAGCTAAAATGTAAACATGTGTATCATTTATTTATAAACTTTAGTATCGTACTCAACTTATTAAGTCAACCTTATAAGTTATAATTATAACTTCAGAGTTCAGATATAATATAATTTGAATTTATATAAACTAATAATATTTAAATATGTAATCACCTTGAAATTAAAATTAAAAAATGGAAAGCCTCATACTTGTTCATATAATTTGGTAGTTGAAAATTATAATTAAATAATTTGGACAACTTTTGTTTGAAATAAGTTACAACTTACCGTCTTGTATATTATATACATTTATGCATGCATTAATTTATTGACACTTTCAGACATAGAATATTATGTAGACACTTCTAGAATTTAAAAGTTAAAAACAGTTTTGTTATCTTTATTGTACAATTCTTTAATAGTATTTTTTAAGAATTCTTGTTTTATATAAAATACATACTACCGAATAAAAAAAAAAAAACATTTGTGTGGGTATATTTTTCACGCCTTTTTTTTTTTATTCGTTATTTCAAAACACAAGGTTTATTATCTTGTCACCCTCTGGTTTTCGGTGTAGTCCCTTTGTATATTACATACGAGATATTTTTATTATGTGTCTGGTTGGAAGTAAAATTATTCGAGGAAAAAATACACGCCTAGACATCTATTATAGTTGATTTCACCCTTTGTGGTATTTTGTTTGTTATTTTGTCGTACAGTAGGTGCCTACGGAAGATGGATACATACATTGCCTACATCATCATAACCGGTTTAGGCATAAAAAAAAATCTGTACCCCGTTGCGTACGGAGTCAATATAATTTAAAAATTCCAAGATCAGGTTTCTGGGATATGATATTTCAAGTAATAACGAAAAGAGTTTTAATGACTTATTGTTACACCGTTCTGCGGGTTATAGGTAGAATGTTCGACCCTTATCGTCGGTGGAGGTTCATTGAACCATAAATGACCTCTCTATTTCGTTATAATTATGTATTGTACCGTGCACGTTGTTTTAAATGGTATGACGATCGGGTTAATAAACAAAACGTTAATTATGCTATAATAGAAATAAAACATTTATATACTTTCTTGTTTCATCGTCGAATATATTTTTGTTCGTTTTGACGTTTTAGGCTAATTTTGTTTTTATACAATTAACTCGTTATTACCTTACTATTAAAAAATACATGGTATTTTTACATGGTGTTGTTTTTTTTTTTAATTTCATAGAAACAACTAAAATAAATAATAATTCAATATTAGTGTGTTAAATGTTTATCATTACACCTATATGAATCACGTAATGAGTTAAGTAAAGGTTAAAACAAGTATTTGTTATATTATATTAAGTAGTTTTCATAAGAAGCTTTTGGATCTTGAAATATTTATTTTGTTGTTTTTAAAAATTGGGTACTTATTAAAATAAATTTCTATGATAATATGATAATGTGGGAGGGAGATGGAAATTGTATACTAAAACATAATTTGATTCAATTTAATATCAATATATCATTATGCAATAGTTACAGAGATAATTTGTTTACCAAACCAATTAAAATATCTATTAATATAAATTAACATTATTTATTAAAACATATTAAGGATTACAATTAACAAACTAATAAATATTGGATAAAAATAAGCCAAATTTGTATTCATTTAATTTAATTTTTTGAATAGATATATGTAAGAGTTTATGACTGTAAAAAGAAGATAATTAGGTTAGGTTAATATCTAAGCATTAATAGTGTAGCTATAATTTTTTAAACTTTAAAAGTTTGAACATTAAAGTTCTGGTTAGACTAAACACGTTCACACTATTACTGCTCTCCGTGTTTTCTGCATGTTTTTAAACGGCTCAGTTAAAGCTTTACAACTACAACTTTTTCTTCTACTTTAATAATCAAATTAAAAGTCTATACCAGTTTTACCAGCACTTTCAATAAAAATAGGAATATTACTGCAGAAATATTTATTTATAAATTAATTATTATTTTAGAAAATAAAAAGATGTTGAGTATTAATTTTTTTAATTTTAATTATTATGTTAAGTAATTAATTAATTTTAATGTTTTTAGGATATTGATGATTCTTCCATTTCCTGTACACCTGGTTATATGGATCCAAGTAATTTTATCAAGAAGGTAATGTATTTTTAAACTATTTATATTATAGTACAATAACACAGTTTTCTTAGTACTTAATATATTTGTATTGTGTTTTAAAAAGAACTTTATAAAAATTTAAACTCATTTTTCCAAATCATTCTATATTTTACTTAATTAGATACATTTTGCTTTTATAAGTTTAAATTTGATATTGCGATTTTTGTATTTAAAATCATGACTATAATATATTGTAGGTAACTGTAAAAGCAACATTCGATTATGAGGGTCGTCAAGACGATGAATTGTCATTCTGCAAACATGCAGTAATTACTAATGTATTGAAACAAGATAGTGGCTGGTGGCGCGGTGATTACGGTGGCAAACATCAACATTGGTTTCCGAGTAATTATGTAGAAGAATTACAGGAAGAACACATTGAAAACTCTGATAGTGGCGTAAGTTATGTGCTTTATAAGATATAGCAAAAACAGATTAAATATTAGTTGTAAAAATAAAAAACTTTTAAATTATTAAATAATTATAAATTTATTTTATATAACCAGTTAAGTGACCAATGTAAGTACCAATTTAAATCATATAAAAAACAAAACAAATGTTTTATATAATATAAAAAGTTAAATATTTGAACTAATTTTTTTTTGGTTCCTACTTTGATTTAATGTATTTATATGGTTTATGAAGCTCTACTTTTGATTTTTATTTTAGTCAACAGAGTCTATGTTTTTGGGTAGTTCACAAAAAGGAAGTTTGGATTTGACTGGAGCTTTAGTTGAGATTGGAAAACTGAATCAATTAAAGCTTGAATGGATGATCAAAATACAAACGTCTAACGCATGTACACCATTCATTGTTGGTTCGGTATCACGAGAACAGGCTGAAGAATGGAAAAATCTAATCACTGAAACTGCTCATAATGCCAGTGCAAGAGTAATTTTAAAATATTTTAATATTTTTATTCTTATTGAACTGTATTTTGTATTTTGTATTTTTTTTTTTTTATTTATTCTTAAGGAGACAGAAAATAAGAAAATGGAACGTCAGTTGAAGATTGCTAAAGAAATATCTGATCTTATTATTTATTGTCGATCAGTGGCTTTTTGTCTTGAGACACAGCGTGAAAGAGGATTTGTACACAATGAAATGTCATCTTTTCCTGAAAATAAAGCTGAAAAGCTCATGTGTCATCAAGAAAGCGATTTCTTCTTTAAATATCATCAAATTCAATTCAGTAGAGTGTTTCCAAAAGGTCAACGCATTGATTCTTCAAATTATTTACCAATACCCATATGGAATACAGGTTGTCAAATGGCTGCTCTCAATTATCAAACACCAGGTTCATAAAAATAAATCTTTTTTAAAAATATTATCAACTGTTATATTAATTTTATTTTTGATTTTAGATAAAGCAATGCAATTAAATCAAGCTAGATTTCGATTAAACGCTAACAATGGCTATGTCTTAAAACCAGATTATATGTTGGTTGAAAAAGATACATTGCCTAATAATTGGTCAGAAGAAACATTATCAATATCAATGACTATTATTGGTGGTCGACATGTCGGTAGACCTGGTCGTAATGGAATTTCTAATCCATTTGTTGTCGTTGAGGTATATGGAGCTGATTATGATTCTGGAATAAAACTAAATACTCGCACAATACGTAAGTTTTTTGTGTTGTAAATTTTGTAATTTATTAATTTTAGTAATACTATTATACTTTTGCAGCGGACAATGGATTTAATCCAGTTTGGAATGAATCTATAGAATTTGATGTAATGAATCCTGCAGTTGCATTTATTAGGTTTGTTGTCAATGATGAGGACATATTTGGTGATTCCAATTTTGTTGGACAATGCACATATCCGGTCTGTTAATAATTAATATGTTTTTATAAATATTTTTCATAAAATTAACATTAACAGTTTTATTGTTTATTGTTATATTTTTTTATTTTTGATAATTTCAGATGATTTCATTAAGGTCGGGTTATCGAAGTGTACCATTAAAAAATGGTTATTCTGAAGATATTCCATTGGCATCTATCATAGTGTATACTACAATTAGAAGTAATACTGTTAGTAAAAATCATATTTAACTCTCTATCTTTAAGTTATGCTCAAGTTTCAAAATATTATATAGTAATTATTGTTAATTAATAATTAGTTTAACTTTAATTTAAAAAGAAAATTAATATTATGAAGAGCCTTAATTCTAATATTTATATTTTTATAACATAAAAATATATTTTCATATGGATTATAGGCTCAGATGTTTTATTATATTTTTCATTATTTAATTGATAAATTTTTAATTATACAAATACTAAATTAAATACATACATATTAGTAATATGATATTATTGGCATTAGCATTTTTAGTTTTTGACCATTAGATTTTATTTTATCATTAATTTTTGTTCATTTATTTGATAGAATGATCCTCTTAAGTTGAATTTATTGATCCTTGAATTTAAATTTGAATATGTAATTTATGTATTATTGATTGTATTCATAAATGAAAATTTAACAAATGACAATAATAATATTGTTACCTGTACAATTGTACACACTATATTTGAATCCATCATACATAATACATTATTAATAATTAAAGTTTATTTGACATTTACTATTTTAGTTTTGATAATAGCAAATAATGTTTAGATTGTATATAGTATGCCAATTTTCCATTAAAATTAAATAATTATCAATATAATAAAATCTAAATATACTCGGTACCTATCAGTTGCATAATTAGGAATTCATCTTGAGAATGATATTATATTACACATCATATACTAAATGTTTACCATATTTTATTTAATGTATAGTATTAACTGGGAATACTGTTGTTTATATATTATATATACTGGAGGGATCTAATCCCGCATTGTCCCTTAATATTTTACCACTGGTAACTTTAGTATGTGAAACATTGTGTATAATTATGTGAATGACATTTAATTATGTGTAATTTGAATTATTAATCTTAATGTTATACACATTATTTCACACAGTAATAGTTGGTACACAAATGTCCAATAAACAACGTAATTAAATTTTGTAATCAAAATTTGTATTCTTTGTTGCAGCTTTTATGGAATGAAAATTGTTCTCGTTTTACAAATTGATCCGTGTTCTCATGATAGTTTATAATTTTTTTTGAACACGTGCATTAAGTCCACAAACGAGAACAATATAACTGTAATGCTCTCATACCTATATAATTTTAGGACTTATGTCGACCAAATGTGATTCAATCACTTTCTGAATAATAAAATATCAAATACAAAAAAAATATATATAGATAAAATGATTTTTTTTTTTATTATAAAACGGTATAAATTTTCTTTAGTATTATGTAAACATTTACATCACATATTTTAGTTGTCTTATATTATTAATTATTGTATTGTAGTTTATAGAATATATATGAACAGTCAATTTTGTTATTAACTATGATAAAAATATATAACTATGATATACCATTTATTATAATTGTGGGGGCATATGTGGAGGATTTGACAATTACAAAATATTACATTTCCTAACCTAACCTATTGTAATTAAATCTTCCAGGTACGCTCAATATCATAAAACATTATTTATTACCTTGTGAATGATACTATTTTATCAAGTGTAATATTAATAGTTTGTATTGAGTATTATAGCTTTATTTAATATAAGGCAGCCAGTGCATACATTTTAATAAATGCATTAAAATTTGTGTTCTCAACTTGAATAATGTATGAAACCAAAAATTACACTAAACAACATTCTGACTTGTTACATATTTAACCAAAAGTTTAATATGATATATTATTATTTTGTAGTCGTTTGGTTGACTGAATCAAGTTTAGTTTATACAAAAATACTTTTTTTATGTTTTCATTAAAATAATAATCCGGCAAATATATATTTTTTTATGTCAAATGTTTGTTGAATATATTATATCATATTATATTGGTTACTTGTTAATTACTTATGAATTATGATACAATATTAATTTTTTAAAAAAATGGTTTATTTTTTGCTACGGATTTTATTTTTATATATAAAAATATTGTAAATATATATACATAAAAAATATGTTTTACTAAGTCACATTTAATATTATACAATTATTTTTTTTAAAAATTATTTTAATGAGTATGATCAAAAAATTAATATACCTACACAATATAAGATGTATACTGTGTTATAATTTTTTTTCACATATGAAATAATATAATATATTTTTATGGTTTCTTTTGAAAGTGTACCTATTCTTTTTATTTTTTGACATGTAATGTTGCATCTATCAGATCCTTACAATCCCTTTGAAAAAAAAAAATAAAAACTGAATTGATATTGTGATTTTTCACAATATTATTGCAAATACTTATCTAAATTATTATATAAAATGAGTTGAATACTGTTTAATATTTTATTATTATTAATTAAGAATTGTTTCGTTAGTTATAAAATAACTTATTTTTCGACCTATGTGACGCTCATATTGTACATTAATCATTCAATAATGACAAAATATAAAATTTACATATAAGCATTTGTAAACATGTGTAAGTTTTGTAAATGAGGATTTTTCTGTGTTAATTAGTATTTTTAAATTGATTATTTTTGTTATTATTATTGATCAAGAGAATATTTACACTTAAAGCTTTTGGTATTTTTAAATACATATCTATGAACTATTTTCATTGAAGACAGATTAATTTATTTTAAATTTTATCATTCAATGATGAAATTTTTAAAAAATGTATTAGATTAATCTAACTTATGGTCCTAGTGCTGTGACAAAAATTTTATTAATTTAGTTATTGTTGTTCATTCTCAAATTTTGTACACCTTTGTAATTGTATGTTTGACAATTAATTTAATGCCGCAACAAAGTCGTTACAACCAAATATTGCGCTAGGGGTAAAACTTCAAAATGTGCCCTTTTTGAACTTTAAATTAGGATTAATAATCAATATAAAAACAGCTACGGCTACGGCTCTGCGCCACATACTTCTTCTTTTACATCATTTTACATTACAAACTAGATAACTAGATAAGGTCGTCCATCCTAAGTCATACCCTATAATCCATGCGATTTCTTATCTCTCGTCCATTCATAGCAGCTATATAACTATTCCATCTATCTCTTCGGTCTTATTCACCCCTTTTTACCTTTTACATTAATTTCCATAAAATCTCACTGCCTCTGATAATCATAATTTCACTTATAACATATCCAAATAATTTTTCAAATGTTCTCTCTCATTTTTCACAAAATTGATGTACAAGTATACACTCCTTATGTATTTGGTATTTTGCTACACTCATCCCTCTGTTCCATTTTTTTTTTCACTAACGCCACATATTTCGCTTGTTGTTGCAATTTTGGCTTGCTCATAGTTTTTAATTTTTTATTATTTAATGTTTACCAGTATTCGTTAATTTTTATTGGTAAATTTTCGATAATTTTAGTTATTTTTATCGATATTTTTAGGTATAATGTACAATATATATATTATAAAGGAAGCTCATATCAATATTCTCATTTGTAAAAGTGTCATTGACGAAGTTCATCGCAGATTTTGTAAATTTGAAGTTTACGTTTAAGACTGCATATTAGTACCTGTTTTAAAGTTTGTACGATAATACGTTGTGCTCTATGTTGGAAATCTATACTGATATGGTAATTTTTAAATCCACATTTTTATGTTAATTTTTTTTTTCTACAAATATTTACTTGACAATTGAATTATGTAAAACATTATGTCATTATACATTAATTAGGTATGCAGGTAACACGTATGGGAAAAATGTGGTATAATAATAGGTACATTCTCGAGTACCTAATAGATTAATATTTTTTTTTCCACTTATGCTTCTCGTAAACTTTGAAAAGAATATTTGTGCGTTTTTGTGGTTAAAACGCAGTTTTGGACAAACACGAGTAGGTACCGCGATAAATTAAAATCATTTATGTTAGACATTATACATTTCATATTACAACATTTTTATCGCATTCATTTTTGAAAATACAGAAGGAAAACAAATTCATACTATAAATAAAGTGTAATCCAATATAATACAATCTAAAACAATTTGATGGTTTTATTATATTTTAAACGTTCTTTTTGTAGTGTTTTTCGTGGGTCAACAATTAAAAATTAAAACGGTTAATGGCACGAAGAAGTTATCAAAGATTAATGATTATTAATTTAAGTAAAAATGTTATGTAACGTGATATATTTCTTCTATCTATAAAAGGTTATAAATTGAAATAATTTAAACATTTAATATATCAATATGACCATATAGTGAATATAGTAGTACTGACTACTAATTATTGATTAATGAGTATTGAGGACCGAGGATAAGGTCTACATAATATTGAAATTTGAAACAAATAAATCGGAAGAACACAATTTTGGAATTACAATACAATTTTGTCCGAGTATAATATCATAAAAACATTTTAATGTAAAAATTAGAGCAGTTACTACTTTGTTATTATTGCGTTTTTACTATTTCCAATTATTTCTTATCGTTTCTTCTGTTTTGCAGTATTCTGTCCATATTATAAAGCGTTTGTATGTTTGTTTTCAATTTCATAGAATCGCGCTAGAATAGATACAAAATAAATAATATTATTGTTTTTGTTATTATTATTATTATTTTTTTATCGTATAGAAATGCTAAAAACCGATAATGTTTAAAATATTATGTTTATTTTCAGTTTACGACGCCATTACCCGCGTTCATGGCCGGACGACAGACGAGTCATCTTTATTTAGGCGTATGTTTATACACGTATAGTAATCGTGATGATCTGTAAGTCGTGTATTTATTATATAAATTCTGAAAACGATAAATCAATAAATTAATCGTTCAATTCGGTTTTTTCTATCTACTTTCGCACAAGGCAGTAAAACGCGACGTTTCGTTGGAAACAATAATCGTTTTTTGTAATTAATTTACGATCAAAATATAAAACATTAAAACGGTTTAGTCTTTAGATGACAAAATGAATATAATATTATTATTATCATTATCGCTACAGCGTACAGATATAATAGTTAATTTTCCAATGATATTATGTAAATAAGTAATAATGTTTATATGAATAATATGAATAGTTTTCTGGTTTCCGCTCATTATATTTAAATACTAATAAAACGGTTGTCTGAGACGATTATGGGTGATTGACTGCAGTAAGTTGTATTACCTAAATAACATGAATATATGGCTTTTTAAACTCCATGATTTTTATATTATAATATTGACAAATTTAATTGTAATTTTATTTTCTATAAAAATTTATTACACTTGACTTAACTTTATAGAAAGAAAAAAATACTCTTAATTTATAATTCGATTAAAAATTAATCCAACTTTTACTTTTTAACTCGTTAATGATTTGTGCTATTACACCTTATACATTATTAACATCACCTAGTAAACATAATAAATCTTTTTATAAAAATAAAATATTTTTAATTATTGTTAAACAAATGTCACGGCATATGTTATTCACATTCAAATTATCTTACCTACCTATTTCGAACGATGTGTCAATAGAAACTAAACTATTTAATAATTATTATTTTTAATTTAATAATTACCATGAACGGATCGCAAAAAATATATAATAAGTATTTATTATTGCTATTGTTGACTGACCTAGCATTCTAGCTCATAATATAAAACATATACGCTATTCAAAAATTATAAATTATACCTACACCATATCCCTTCCGAAAGGATAGGGGCGGATAGGACTATTTAATGTTACCGGGAACTGAATTAAAGGGCCTATCAATGAAAGGGCCGCCAAAAAATTTTTTTATTTTTTGTCTAAAGACACTTTTTTTGGTAAAAAAAATGGTCCGATTACCATAAATAGGGTAGAGTAGGCTTTCGGTATAAAATTTCATTTATAGTTGTTACTTTATTCAGCTCATTTTTCTGATTTCTCAAAAGTTTTTCATCGATAGAAGAAAAACTACCAAAAAGTGACAGGAATCCGAGAATTTGCTTTTAAATATTTTGAGATATATATAATGCAGTTTTTAATGTAGGAACTTGTACATTTTTTTAAGAATTCTCATTGGTAGTTTACACACGTGATAAAATTTTGAAATGGATTATCAGTTTAATATATAGTATTATATTGAGTTTCGCTCAGAATTGTATTTTCAAATCTTAATTATAATAAACCACTAATTTCTCCGAGAGTTCGAGGACCGAAGGGATGAAGGAGGAACGTTCATAATCGACCTTCCTGTTTTTATTTTATTGTATAAAAGCTAAAGCAAGTGACGGAAATATGTTTAGAAGTATACAAACGAAATATTGAAAAAGTAATATTTTCATTTGTTAATTTTTTTTTCTATTTCGAATTACAAATTAAGTCATATTTGAATTATATTTGTCAAACTTAAATAATAAAAATGAAAAGTTTACAAATGGTTGAGATAGCCGGCGATGCGACGATGACAATTATTCAATAAATAAGGTCCAAGTCATGATCGAAAAGGTTTATGTACAAAAAAGTTATATATAAAAATTATAAGACATGACTATACAGTTATTTTGTTTTATAATAATCAACTGAAGAATTTTAACATTTTAAATTGATTAAAATGCATTAAATAGGTACCTATGGGGCATACGTATGCTTACATGGAGTAAAAAAAATATATAGTTGGTATAAACATTTTAAGTATAATTTTGACCAAATTTACTTAAACTCTTTTTAGGATATAATGAAAATATAATTATTAATTTTCAACCACGAATTATTCTCAGTGGAGAATTGTTGTTATCAGCTGTTTTAAAACTTTATATTTTCCTTATTTTATCAAAATTGGACCATTTGCCATTTTGCCCCACGTTACGCTACTATTTGTTAAACAATATTTTACAATCTGCATTCTAACTTTTTAATCGCGCCTCATCAGTTCATCATAATTCAATGATCATAACAAATAGGGTTAGGGCTTCATGTCTTAATAAACCCATTATATATTAAATTCATTCATTGATGAAATATTGTGTATTTAATAATAATTAATTATTATTATTTAAATTAATTAATTCAATGATTTATTCATGACATAAAAAACAACATATTATGTAGGTACATCGGTATAATATATTATGTATTTATAACAACAATAAAATTAATAAAAAAAATGAACTAATTAAAATGACAAATTAAACATAGGACAAACTTGATAGATGTTAACACAATTTATACGCGTTTTTATATCATTTATATGGAAAATAAGATAATATACATTGTACTAAAAAATAAGTATGGATAGAAATATGATGTATTATTATTATCTGTATAAAACTAAAGAAACAGTTGATTGCATCATTATATCAAAGGGGGAAAAGAATCACAGCAGTTAAAAGCCCACAACAATATACACTTACTTGTTAAAGAAACTTTATCGCGTTCATTTTATAATATAATTTTAGTCAAAAATTTTCTTAATAATGTATTATTAATACCCATGAGCGCTCACAGTGAGTGGCCGGGAGGAATAACTCCCCTCCCCTAAATTTTGGGTGTATATATATTTAAAAATTAAATTTAAGCAAAATCATTGTCTTTTTGTAATTATATTGATAGTTATCTATTATCATTTAGCGTGATAACCACAAAGGCATTATTATAATATTATTTTAATATAGATACATTAGATACTACAATAATAGCGAAATTAAAAAAAAACACTATTAATTTATACCTTTTCGGAATGAAATAGTAAATACTATTTTTTGTTTTATTTTTAACGATATTATATTATAAAATATTAATATATTATCGTTAAAATAATAATATTTTATAATTTCGTATTATTCACAGTAGTCTGCCGTCAAGATAGCTGCGGTATGGCGTCATGCTTTTGGCGATCGATATGTTTTATGAATGGGATGATGCAATTGCAACAGTCTGTAACGTCATTCACTTATCCTACCGTAGTACTACATAACACTGTGTTTGTACTATACAGTTTCACGGGGCCGCGTAACGGAATATTTATGAACTGTTTTCGATTCGGTAAAACATGAATATTATATTAGTTATTGGAAAAAGAAAATAATATTTTTAAAAAAAATAACACGTTTCGTCGTGAAAAAAAAAAAGAAAAAAAAGCTTTAAAAATACCGGTCGATACACCCTTATTGTATTTTCAATAATAATAATATAAATGTAAATTATAATATAGGTATAGTACATAATAATATTAATTTTAATAATTTTATAATAAAATACATCTTACTGCTGTTTTTGTTTTTATCATTTATTACCTCTATTACCTGTACAGGCAAACGACATCGTAAATTCTATTTTTTTATTGACGTTTTCGATAACTACGATGACTAAGTAGAATTTCTGTAGATATCGCGATATAATTGAAGAATTTTATTTCTTACATACGATTTTGTCTTTTTAATAACTGTATTAAAATCATATTAAAAACAACTAATAATTAATGTTAATTATTACAAATGACTGTCAGTCTGTTAACATCGGTAGTTTAAAATTATTATTTATTAATTGTACCTATATCTATACCTAATCATCTCCATATGGACATTATAGACATTATAGTAATATGATCAATTTATTAAATTTATTTGCAAAAATATTTTAAAAAAAAGATATAATATATTAATATATTATTATTAATAATTATTTCATTTCCTAAACCGATGGAATTTTATCATAACTATTAATTGGCAATAATACAAGGAATATATTACATTATTTCGTGGGAAAATTAAAACTTTAAAAGAGGCGTATTTATGAGGAAGGCTAAAGGGACTTCCCTGAAAATTGTTTTTCCAACAGTGGTAAAGACGTTTTATTGTTATAATAATTATTATTTTGAAATATGAATTCTATTTTATTATGTATTTTATATGTCTTGAGATTTCCTAGTTAATTCGAATTTTTGCAACTAACAATAATTATGTAACATTTATAATATTAAAATTAAAAGTGTATACTTAATTTATAAGCCTTGTTTTTAATAGATTGGAAATTGGGTAAGTTTTGCCAAAATTTTAAGGTTTAGTCTTGGATCAGAATTAAAAATAACTCTATACTAAACTCTTTCACTCAAAGCCTCAGTAGTCAGAACCCCCCCCCAAAAAAAAAAAATTAAATATGCTTCTGATAGACTCCAGGGGGCTTTACTCCCACACACCCTTTACAACTTTATAATTAAATGTAATTTGCAAGGTAAAAATTGGTCAAATAAATAAATATACCTAAATATGTTAATTATCAAATTAACGAGTTAAGTACTTAACTAAAATTTAGATTATTATTAGTAATTTTTTTTTAACAGAAAATAGAATTTGTATAATGTTATAAAAGACGTTTTACATATTTCATCATTTTTAATGCATATTTATAAAAGCGTAATTTTTACGTCTTTTTTATAACTACAATTCACGAGCCCTGTTGATTATTATTAATATAATAATGAATGAATTTGCATTTAATCGGAAGAACTATATAAAACGCGGTTCTGCGATTGAAAATATTGCGTATAATAATATATAGTTAGTAGGTACCACCACACTATACAATCATAATAATTGTTTATAAATAAATAAATGTCTTTATATCATTATTATAATAATGATTGATACCTAATGATGATATGGTATTCAATTAAATACCATTTGATTTTAAACGCATAAAAATGACCTTTGATTACAAATTATATGTTATATTATTTTTATTATTATGAGTATTATAATATTTATAGGTGTACTACGATAGTGTTTATAGTATTAGTATTGTACATGCGTTTGATCGTTTTTTTTTTATTTTTATTATTATTCCGTTCGAATATTTTTAAATGTTTATGAATGAAAACGTTTTTATTTTTATCAATACAATTTAATATTATCGTGAAATTAAAAATCGAATACAGCTAGTGAATAAACATCGTCATAAATGTATAATATCGATGTTAGTATAAATAATATGTTACCTAAATTACATTATTAATTCAATGTGTTTTATCGCGAATAAGATCCATATCATATCATCGATGTAATTATTTATATCATTATAATATGATATATACCTATACGTATAATAATATTACAAGTTATCGGTAATCAACCGAGTATATTATAATAGTATTTATGTATGCACAGTAATTTTTATTTTGCTACTGCAATCGACGATGATCGATATTTTTCATGTTTTCAGTTCATTATAATCTGTATAGTTATGTATTAGACATGTGTTTGGCACACATTATTGGCGAATTATCATATCGGGTCAATATATATATTAAATAATCATTATACATAATATTTATAATAGTATTCATAGTCTTTATAATAGACTATTATAAACCTATATATAGAGCACAGACGTAACCCTGCAGGGTTAAAGATTACAGTGTTAAAATTACACCGTAAGATTTAACGAAGGATTAATAAAGGCATGGATAACCTAGATTTCTTTCTTTTAGGAATATACATGTATATATTTATATTTATTCTAACATATAAAATATTGATTTGAAATTTACAAATAATTTTTTACCATCTAGTAAAATTTACTTAAAAAAATTATTGAAACTTTAGCGATTAAAATATATGTGCTTACTTAACTAACAATTAAATACTTAAACACTTTTGAACATTAGGATGTGTCTAAGCACACTCTGCAGTGATTCTACCACTGCTACAGTATAAATAACATGTAATAGTGTCTTTAACTTCGATGCAATTTTCAAGAATTGTCTACAAAAGTAATATTAACATAAATTTATGTATAATAACGCACAATAACCGTTAACATCAAGTCTTGTAAACTATTATTTTCTAAATACGTTATTTTTTAGACAGGCGAAACAGTTTGAAAGAAATCTATACTAAGAAATGTGTTCATATTACCTATAATATAATATTATAATCTATTATATATATCTAATAGAAAAGACCTGTTGGCATGTTTTAAATTTATAATATGGTAAGACGTAATAAGAGCTAAGAGAATATACATATAGGAATATATTATTATTTTAGGTACACGGACGAATGACGATGGTGTGAGGATTTTGAATATTTTAAAGATTATTCAAAAAATGTGTTTTTTTTTTTTTTTTTTTTTTTTAACCAATATAATATTATTCCGATCACACGTGTATTTCGAGTTTTTTTTGTAAAAATTTTAATTATTTTTTTATAATACTTATATGCAGCATGCAGCATGTCTCTGACGTGTATCACGTTACAAACAATTTGTGATTAATAATATTATAATATACGAAGTCGCGGTTTTTAGTTTTTTCTCTATCTTCTACATCATATCTTCTACATCTTTTTCCAAATGATTTTTTATACGTTTTCAGTTATATAATCAGCCTTCAGCTCAATATAATGTAATAATTAGAGGTCTAATGATCCTCTTAAAATAATTATTTTTATAATTCAATTGTGTTGATTTTTGTAAGGTATCTACTTAATAAAAAAATATGGCTATATTATATTTATTAAAATTTATTATTTATATTTAATGTTAAATTTATTTTTTTTTAAAAAAATTATTATTATTCTATTTATATACCTATATATATATATATATATATTAGTAATTCAATATAATATACTGTATAATATTTATTAATATATATTATATTATGCGCATTGAAAATGTTCACATTATTAATTTTTAATTTTAATTTTATATATCAATTGTATATCTTTAGGTAAAGAATAAAATAAATTACAATTTATTTATTTATAACTTGTTTGTATTATTATTACAATTTTAATATATAATTATTATTATAATTAGATATATATTTTTTAAAGTGTTTGTATTTTCTATATATAATATGAAGTTTATGAATTAAAATGTAATTTTATTAATTACTTATATCTGTATATACTATATATAAATATATATTTTGTTTTAATTAAACAATATTACATACGATATATATATGTATAATTAATTATATAACTAACTAATTATACGAAGTTAGCCAGTAGACAGTAAGTATATAATAATATATGGCCATATAGATACTATTAAAGTTTTATGAAAAAAATAATAATAATAATATAATATAGTAAACAATATAATATTTATTCATTTAATATAGAATGAATTGTTGACCTTTTTAAAGATGGTGGACAATGGACAGTAATGACATTTATTATCTTAGGTTGACCGTTTACATTAGTGATAATAGTTATCAAGTTATAAGTTTAAGTTTAAAGACTTAAAAAAAGTAACTTATTGAATTAAAATTAACTTAACTTTAACACTTTTTTACTCGTTAAGGCATTCCGAAAGTCTTAATTCTGATATACCTAACAAAACCTGCGTCACTATTATATTCAGATTTCTTTAGAATCATAAATAAAAATATTCGAGAAACACTATTCACTTAGATAATATTATAATAATGTTTTTTGAAAAACCAATTTTATACTATATTTTACGTTATGTTTAGCACAAAATATGTATACAACGAGCTAATATAACGTTGATATTCAACACAAATTAAACGTCAATATTTTCATAAATTGCGACTTTATAGATTAAAAGTAAAAATGTTTGTGAAAATCAACGATCTGAAACAACAAAATTAGAAATTATATAATTCCTTTCAATGTCCTTACCCAGAAACGAATCAAAAATCGAATGGTTCTTAATTTATTTTGGAATACGTTTAATAATTGCGCCGACATTCAGAAGATAAAAATCTCCAAAAATATAGAAGATGTTATAATTGTATAATTTTTGGTGGTTTTTGTCATCTAACTGTCAGGTTCATTATTGAACGTAATATTACAAAATATATTTATAAATATATATACGACTATATAAACTCAATAGATGTAAAAGAAAAATTGTTGATGAACATATTAATACAGGCTAAGAAAAGGAATTCCATATATAAATATCGAATCAAAGATAATAAAACACAGATACGAAGGAATAATGAAATTATCAATAAACATCTTGATGAAAACTATTCATTACGTCACCAAATGATAGAACATAAAAAAGTATTCGATGAAAAACTTAGAATTATCACGTGTGTTGATTATAATTTATAACATTTGAGTATATGAATAATAGTTAATAAGTGTTATTGTATTTATATTTTCAGATTTCATTATAACGAAGTGTCTAAAGAGTTGGAAAAATAATTAAATATTAACAAAAATAATGAAATAAAAGGTGCCAATAAAAATAATTGTAACTAAAGCTGATGGTGATAAATAAATCAGCCAAACCCAATACCACAAAAGTTCCTATATGCAAATTGCAAAGTCACAATGACTCAATTCTTAGGCACATTAGACGAGTACAAAATAATAAAAAAGATGGCGAACAAATTTCGAAATATTCCAATGTATGAAGCAACTTCAGTGGATTCCCACAAAAACCTTCATTTCCAATAGATAAAAAACTAATGATGCTAGTATATATTTATTTGATACCAGTAAATGTTGTCGTTTTTCTGGATATTTAAAATATTACCTATCAGTTCATAGTTCTCTTGATTATATTGATCTTTATTATATTTATCTTGATAATAGTAGGATATATTAATATTAGTATGTTCTAAACTCGAATCCTACAACCACATATCCACGAAACCGGTTGTATGATTTTGATTGCGGGTCCAGAACATACCGATATATCTTACTTATAATATATCAAATCTATTTGATAATTGTAATATACTTACTTTTTCATTCTCGAGAAAACTTTGTGATACAAACAGATAAAATGTGTAAGTTATATAAGTTACGCGTAATATTACTTACGTCGTACCTATAAATTACTTTGTTGTATATATGATGAACCTAATACGTTAATAAATATTAAACATTTAAAATAAAGTCATCAACTTTTTGAACATTTGAAATTATTTTAGTCATAGGTATAATTATATTTATATTAAGAGTACGCCACACCCGCATTTGTCATATTGTATTTTTTGCGAAATTCTCATACAAATCGAGATATAACATCGTTTTTGAGGTTGTCGCGAGTTTTTGACACTTGGTGTCGCCAGCATCAAAATAAATGATGTGATATATCATTTTGTATAAGAATTTGCAAGAAAAATGTTAGTGTAGTTTAATTGTTTTTATTAAGTAGGCCTGATTAATTAGAATAATTTTTACATTGCAGAATAACAAAAATTAAGTGTAATTTATTAAAAAAAAAAAAATGTATTTTATAAAATGTGTTCAATATAATCTCCATTTACTTCAATACACTTTTCCACACGACGGTATAATGAAGTCCATGTTCTTTCAAACAAATTTGGTGCTTGACAAATGGATATCAGCGGCATTATTTATTCTCACTAAAAGCGCTTCCCTAATATTTATTTTGGTCGAAAATACTTGTTTTTTAATGAAACTCCATAAAAAAAAAGTCACAAGGGTTTAAATCAGTAATACAGGGTGACCATTTTATGCCTGGACGTTATTTGGCGTTATTTCCAGTTTCTCTAGCAATAAGACGGTCAGGAAAAAGACAATGTAATTGTTGTCTAACTGCATTCGTATGATGAGGAGGAGTGTCGTCTAACATATTACATAAACCACATTCTTTCTTGCTGTTCTCTAATGGTACGTTTTGTAAAATTATTGGGAGATCGTACATAATAAAATGTAAAAATCCATGACCATTTAATCAATCTAATAATTCATGTCATAAGAAGAGTTAATATTCTATTATCTACCATCTAGTTTATATTCTACATAATATTATAATTGTGCATATTATACATATGTAAACTATCGGTTTTGTACTTGGAAACGCAAATGTCTAGAGTTTAAAAAAATTCCAAAATACAACCTTTGCATTAATAACAAAATATTATACAATCATAACTTGATAAAATAAATATATAAATACCACTACCACCTATATGGTATATATATATGATGATAGGTACTTGCTCTATACGGTGTAACGTGTATACCGTATCAACAGGTAGGTGATATACCTATATATCTGGTATGCGAACTGCGAACTATTATAGATATAAATAAAATCGCGTACGATAATATAATATTATATTCCACGTTTCAACGTGTACCTACCTAACCTATTGTAAAAGATTTTTCTAACGAATTTCTATTGTTGTTTCGCCAGTAATAGGTTCGTTGTAAATATCGGAATAATTATACGAATACGACGCGCTGACAATATATTATAATTTATAATTTATAGAAAACTGCGTGGGCCGCCAAATATACGTGTATTATTATTATTATTGTCTATATAATATTATTACCATGTTGTGCATATTATACGCGTACTCAGAAATATGTTCGGATAATAAATAAAATATATTATAAATACGACTAGAGTTTTTTTTCTCTAATATTGTCAGTGGAAATAATATTATATTTAATTATTGTATGACAGCGCGAGAAATTAAAGGTCATCCGGACGTTTTTTTTTTTTTTTTTTTTTTGGGGGGGGGATTGAAAATATATAAAAAAAAAATTAAACGCGCAGTTTACCGAACGTCGAAAACGTTTCTCGCTCGAAGGTAATAACGATAACCTTAATAACGATGATAACTAATCAAATATCGATTGCTTATTGTTACACTTGGATAACCTTTTAATAATTATAGGGTTCGGATTTGAATGATATAATAAACAAAAAAAAAACATCAAATTTATCAAATTTAATTCAACCTATTAGGTATACCTATGTTAAATCTTATTATATTTTAATTTATAATCGATGCTAATTATCTAATTACTAATTAAAATAAATTCACAACAAACAAACTGTCTTCTACAAATCGTAAATGGGTCACACTTAAAATCTTATTCTTTTACCTCATCTTACACTCCCAATTATATGGTGTCGGCCATCATACTAATAATAAAATATATCACGGGGTTTTAAGTATTGTATTTATTAAATTTTATGATCACCTTATGTTATGTAACCGTATACCTGATATTTTTCTAGGAGTTCAAAGTGTTTAAACACATTTTGGGGTGGTAAAACCACCATAGTTCTCGATCTCCTATACCTTTCGTTAGTTCACATCACCTTCACATCATTCTCTCTATATATATATTCCATCTATCCACTTCTTCTTTGGTCTTCCCTCTTGTCAAACTATATTAATTTTTTTAAAAACTATAATTATACTCTTAATTTAATTTTTTAGAATTAATTATTTATACAGTAAGTTGAATAAGTCGAAAGTTTCAAATATCATATCGGAGAAAAGTTGAACATAAAGCAACAATATATAAATATTATATATCATGATGAAGAAATATACGATTTTGTATTAAATTCGAAAATCCAGGACTACTTCGAATTACAAACAGCGGACGAATGGAGGGTGGATGGCGATAGGATGGCACCTTCCATTTTTATTAGCGCACGTTTTTCATCTCTCCACTTTGACCTCAGGTCCTACAGAAAACTTTGTCGTAACTTTTTTGCAACCGACATAATCATGGCAAAAAAGTATTTTTTTATTCTAGAATCTAGTTCAGTTATCAAATCGTGATATTGGTGTAAAATTTAGCAACTTTTTAGCAATTAACTATACCCGAAATAAAACAATTCAAACGAACAAAGTAGGAGTGCCGATGTAAAAAAAAAAAATCATGGGCATCATTTAATTTTTTGAATACACACATTTTTATGCTGAAAGCTACAAAACATTTTAAATTTTATATTTTTTGAATTAATTAATACGCTTTTTTAGTGTAATAAGTTAATTTTTGATACTTTGCATGGTCCAAATAACGCCCCTGAATTCTCCGTCCATGGTTTGGAGTCAATAACCTGAGACCCGAGAGTAGTAGATTATTGGTAATAATGATGAGTGGAGAAGGTATGAGTGGTACAGTGATTGGCCTTAATGACCTTCAAAGCCGAAGAAAAGAGATAATAATTCCATAACGATTTCCGCATTATTTTATAATAAATATTGTAAAATAATATAATGATGTCAATGATTACAACGTTGGGAAAGTTGCAGATGATAAAATTTTTTAACTCTGTGTTTTATTTAGTTAATTATATTAAGAAAAAGCGAAGTTTATTTTTAATTGTGCACATTTTTCAAATATACAGAGATTATTCCCATTTTTAACAGCCCAAATTTAAGAATAGCCTTATTTTAATGAATGAAATGGAAAACCAACCTATTTTGTGTATTTTGGTTTCGGAATTTTTTATGAGTACTTATATTAACTATTTATTTTAATATTAAATTTATTGTAAAACAAACTATATTAAAAGGTTTCTCGACCTTCAAAATTCTCATTTTGAGAGTCGATAAATGTTTTGGTAACATTCAATTTTCATTAAAATTAAAATTATTTATTTAAAAAATATTTATAATAATAAACAACTATTAAATGACTATTTAATTAATTAAATTTTGTGCATTATCAATACGTTTTTTTTTGTTTTTCAGTATTTTTTTAAAAATAAATTTCCTTAAAATTAAAATTCTTTTTTATTTATTATAAAATGAGGTCATTCTCAAAATTTTGGCTGTTAAAAGAGGAAACACCTTGTATAAATTTAAAATTAACACGCGTGTCACAAATTTTTTGATGGTGGTTATAAAAATAAAATAATAAATATATACAAATAAAATTAAAAATAATTTTTAATTTTTTCACAGAAATGATTTGCAATTTCATATTGTGTACTAAACTATTAACCTAACAACTTGAATTAAATTTAATTAAATATGTAACATTATTGTATATATTTACTGTAAGTATTAATAACGAAAAAATAAGTCAAGTTAACTTTAACCCTTTGACTCGTTCATGTTTATCGCATTGGTACAGCCTTACAAGGTGAATCTCGAAAACGACATTACAACGAAATTGTATGTTTTAACTCTTCTACACACCCTATGGTATATAATATTGCGTTACCATTAAACGATGATGTCTGAAAATTATAATAGCGTATAGAAAATAAAAAATAATATTATTAAAAAAGTTTACAGTTTTAGTGATAATTCTACGTTTTAAAATTTTGTTTTCAATTTAACAGAACCAGTATAATCTTTTTTATAACGTCTCGTTTAAATTGAATTATTTCATTATGTTTATAAAATATAATGATTACGATGTACCTACTGCGTATATTATAATACAGACAGTCGAGAAATTATAATGAAATTCGTTCGATATCGATAGTTCTTACTAATTATTTCCTTTAACTTTGGTTTGTTTTTATATTTTCTTCAATTATCGATCAATTGATAATATTATAGAGTTTTATTTAATTTTTGTATTTTGATGTTTTTTTTAGATATTGCAGTTTGAAGTAACAATAATAATATTATTATATTCTCATAACAGAGCTCTGTGCTATATATTTATTAGAAATTTAGAATCATTATAATTTACAACTATTGCGTCGTAAAAAACCTTATTTTATAATAATATTATATATAACGTAAACGTAGGAATCGTTTTTCGTAAACGAACGAAACGTTTAGGCGGGAAAACAAGTCATTATAATATCTGTAATCTATTTATATATATGTTATGTACCACAACCGTGATATAAAAGTGTCAAGTGAAATTTATGCACTGCACTGCTCATAATATTAAATATAATTTATATTGGAGACGTGTTATATTATTATCAGTTGGTATATTTTGTTTGATAAACTTTTAACTTTTAATCGTATTTTAATAATCGTCAATAATAGTTAGTTCGCAGTAAATAATTTTATTATAGTATAATTTTTAAGTCATGTTCATGTATATATGGTGATATAACTAGTCATGAATAGAGTTATGAATTTATTAACGCTCTAAAAATTAAATTATAAACCTATATAAAATATAATATTTTTTTAAATTATGCCGTAAAAAAAATGTCTAAATTTATGTTCAACAATGATACAGATAACAATATAAAACAATTTTTTTACATATTGTTCAACGAAATTTTTTTATTGTTTTTTGCATAATAAAATAAAATATTAGGCAGTTAAAAAAATATTTTACGGTTTATCGCGCGTTTTTAATTTAACAAAAACACATATTTCACGTTTTTACGAAAAAAAACTTAACCAGCTGATAGAAAACAATATTGCAGTCTGCAGATACAGTAATTGTAATCACATTGTATAATATATCTCAACATTATAATTATTAGATTATTAAGATGACAAAATATGCCTTCATAGCCAAAAAAATATTTACAAAATAAATATGTGCAAAATATCAAATGTTCGAATGGCTCATTTTTTGTATTTCGTCCATCGCTATAATGTGTATATGCACAAGATGTCTACGTTTTACTCACATCCTGCACATTTGTTTTCTTTTTTTTCTTTTTTCTTTCCTAATATAATTTACGTAAACATGAATTTGAGTTATAAATTTATAACGACGCATTTAATATATATTTTAATTCAATAATTAACTATTTTTTATAGATATCTACTTAATATGTGTAAAATAATATTGGGTTAAAAATAAAGTTCGCGCGATGTTGACCTTCAAATTATAGTCTGATATAGCAAATGTACATTATTATAATTAATAATTATTAATTATAGTTATAGGCGCGGTAACCGTGGTATTAACCTCATATAATATTATATTATGGTCTAAAGGATTTCACGCAGCGGGTGGTGGCGACGGCGAATATTATTATTGTGTAAATGTAATTTAGACTTTAATATGAATTAGAGTATCCCGACGACGACGTGTGACGTCGATATATAATGCGCAGCAATGTAGTATATAAGAATATTATATTATAAAAAGCCATTTGTTTAATATTATTATTTACCGTGTAAGTTTTTTATCCATTAACTTCAAAATTATTTTTATTCATTGATAAAAAAAAAACGCATTGTTCAAAAAGATGAAAAACATTCAAATTCATCGAAGTTACACCATTGGACCTAACCAAAGCGTTTTTAAAATGATTTCACTGGGTGTCTGACTAGATCTAATATATTGACTTAAAATATAATTCTTGTATAAGTATCTATACAATAATATGAAGCTCTTCTTAATGTATAACTCACAAATCGCGAAACAAAAAAAATATAAATAAAAATGCGTAAATTTGTAGGATATATATAGGTATACTTGGAACACAATCACGTTTTGTCATTATTTCGTTCTCGCCGCGTAATAAAACATTTTAATCGACATATAATATAATATCAATTTATAATACGAAATATTCAAATAACTATCAGTTCTCCTGCAACACTATACTGCCACTTAACCCGTGCCAAAGTGTCGTCTCTGTCGTAGAATATATTATAAAATTAATATAATATGTATACGTATAGATATTCGCTACAGTATATAATAGATTATCAGACTATTCGACAATTGAATAAAACGATTTGATTGGAGTCAATGGAAATGATAATATTTAATATATATATATATATTATATGTATATGTATTTTAGGTTGAGACCGGAGACATATATTATATACCATTAAAAATGTTGTCTAATAGAAATACGTGAGACCAATTTAAATCAATTTGTTAAAAAATAAGCCGTTGTCCATATTTAAATTTAAACCCCTTTTAATATTTTACAGATAATATGATCTTCGGATCCGTCCACTCGTATATACATATTTAATATATGTATTTAATATTATGAGTATGATGTTAAACTATAATTCCAATCATTTCATGCCAATAGTATTACAATTAATTAATATAACTAAATAATTAATTATAATTCTTATTACTGTTATAGTGTTATGTATATTATATTACATTACATTATAGATGCGTTTGATCGAAACTCAATGTTTCTAAATTTTATTTACTATTATTTAATTATAATTCTGGATTTATTGTTTTCACACTAAAAAGTCTTAAAATAATATGCATTTATGTATGAAAAAATCTTAAAATATACATACAATATGCTTTTAAGATTTTTAAAAATATACAATATTATGCTTACTTTGGGCAAAATATGCTCTTATGCCACAAAACATATATAATATATTAAAAGAAAAATCGTAATGTAACAAATATATATTTGAATAAAAACTGTTTATTTTTTTTAAAAACCTATGTTAAATTGAACAACTAGAAAATTAACGGTAAATATGTATACAATAAATTTTCAACATTAATTTAAGATTTTTTTTATAATCCTTAGACGATTTTATTTTAATCACATCAATTACACGATAAAAAATGGAGACATAATAGGAAAGAAAAAAATTACTTTTTACGAATTTTTTTAAAAATATGTTTAAATATTCTATTTACCTAAATGATGTATTTATATGCATTATTAACTTTTTTTATGAATTCTATAATATAACGTAACTCGTCGATTTGACTCCCATCGAACTGCATACTCTCAATAAAAATATGAAAATCCATAGAAATTCGGACTCCACTTATAATATATTACAATATTTTCTATTTAATATAAAGTTTTAATTATTTAAAAATATTATTAATATTATTAATGTAGGTTATATTAATATTATACACCGAGTATAAATATACAATAATCGTAATAACGTCATATTTATTCGTGAAAAATAAAAATATGGGAGAATTCATTCAATGAAATGTTACATAAGCTATGTTAATAGTTACATAAATACATTTATAAATAAATACTTTGAAATGTGGTATATTTTGTGATATGTGTATATTTTCCATGTTGTTTAAAGTGTAAGGGGTGGTTAAACCACCTCGTGGATCTACAATCCTGGATCCATGATAATTATGATGATAAATGCTTCTGTCTAACAGTGACATTTTTCAAGAGTTTCAGACAATTTGATTGTTTTAAAATATCCGAGTTTTACAGCTATAAATTGTCACCGTTTTCACACCGTTTCACCCTGGGACGGATTCATTACCGTACCACGCGGTTATCGACAACAACAGCTCTCGTACAATATTCCTTTTGATAATCTTTACACACACGTCGTCGGCAGTCGGCGCATTGTTGTTCGCTTGTGAAATATTGTTCAGAAAAATCGATTTTATTGTACCCACCGCGGTCCGAGATAAATGCATAATACAAAACTCAGTGTATGTAATCACGCGAACCAGGCGGAATTCTTTCATTAACAAATACCGTCACCTCCGCCGCAATCGTCGTCGTCCCACGCCGGTGTCGACTTTTTTTTATTTTATCTGTGAAATTTCCTTTTTACACTGTGCACGTATAATACAACAGGTTTTATGCTAATTATTTCAACTTGTGCATTGAAAGTTAAATTAATCGCGTTTACGTAAATTGTTTGGTATTTCATATTTTTCTGGTTCACCTCCCCCGCGGCATCACCGTTGGACATTAGACCTATAGTCTATTTTGGTAATTGGGTCTGTTAGGTACAACGAGACGTTTTAGCTATACATTAATTTTATAACAACGTTCGTCTGCTGTTTTGGCTGCAAAGAAGTTATAAGGTTATATAACGCATATTAAGTTACATACTTCTTTGTCGGACGATATTTTACATCGTTTGTATCCACTAATTTTATACTCAATCACTATTTATAATAGTATATTATAGTTTACTGACTAGCCGAAAATCGCGTAAAAATGTTTAATATTCCAAAGGTCGGATGCCTATATCATCTTATCATTATGAATTAAACATACGAAAACACGTGTACAGTATATTCGTACGGCGAACACGTGGCCAGCGATTTCCTCGCGGAAAATCGATAGGGTTTTCAGGGACCATATAAGTGTATTTGAATGGTATGTGGGACACGGGGGACAGTGGTTGTAAAATTGTCAATTTCGCGAACCGTCGAAACGACCGCGGGGAGCAGCACACCGAGTGCGCGCGCATCGTAATTCAATTCACTCGTCTCTACTACACTCGATAAATTACACTATACTACGCTACTATGGTACTACTACAAATATTACTACAACTACTATATACATACTACTACCATTGTTATTATAACTGTACAGGGTGTTTGACGATCATTTTTGGAAAATTTTTTTTACCTATTGATTAGAACAGTCAGATAAATAGAACGTAGAACGTTATACGAATATAATATAGCTGTGAATTTATGACTTAGATGGCGGACGGACTCCATCAAGTAGTGGAGTGTAAAGTGATGATTTAGAAGGTATTTTATTAAAAGTCGGACCGTGTTTTTTTTTTTTTTTTACGTGTATACGTTTACAAAAATCGGAGTCTAGTAAAAAAATAATTAAATTGTTTTTCACTATCGATCCGACGTTTTGTTTTGTTTTTAAAATACGTACTATTGTAAATTGGTATATAATTATATGTCGCACGTACACGTTGTCTATAAGATTTCCTTCGTTCGTCGCATAGAAAATAATAATAATAAAAAATATTACCTCTTGAAACACTCTGTATGTGCCGCGTAATACTGAACCAGGGGTCTAAAGTGCGTGAAACGGCCGCCGTCGCCGCCGCCGTCGTTTCTATTTCCAGCGTCGGTTATATTATCGTGCGCCGCGTGGATCGTTTCGCATTCGAACGTGTGCCGGCGTCGTTTCGCGGTGCTCGTCAGTCGCGTCTTACGTCGGTCTTTTTCGCAGTGGATACAATACCCAATCGTTTAAACGATCGTAGTTATTTTTTTCCTATTCCCCAATTCGATTTTTGTCAATAAACGCAAGTATCTCTAATATATAATATAAATCATAATCGAACACGATTTTTCTTCCCCGTAAGAAAATCAATATAAAAATTTCGATAATTGATATTTTTTTATTTTTCCGATATCGCGTGTATTATTATTATTATTATTATTATCAATTTTTATAGAATACGAAATAAATATTTACTGATAATTGCGGCGAAACGGTGAGAGGAAAAAAAAAACAAACGAACCACAAAACATCACCATCAGGTACACAATTATATTATATTATATTTACGTAATGTTTATAGAAAAATTAGATTTTTGTCATCACGATGACCCTGAATAATTAATAATAATTATATTTCTATAGTAAGCACTAAGCAATGAGGTTTGTGTTTTACCGGCGGCGATGTATGTGTGCGTGTAAAACGTCCACGTGGTCCTTCATTCAAAAAACGCGTCGTCTTCATATTATAATATATTAATAACAATTTATCGTTTCGTCAAAGAAATAGCATCAAAACGATTAGTTTTCGATGTGAAATTCATTTCGCACGACATAATTCTTAATCGTTTTACAATATTGTTGTAATGTTGTATCATATATACAATATATACCTGTTTAAACGAATGAGCGAAAAAAGGAAAAATCCGATTCAATTTTAACTCGACGGCAGCAATATTTTTTTTATATTAATACGTGCGTGTGCATACATTAAACAATGATATATTATAATAATATAATATATTAATAATTATTATTGTTTAACATATTTTATATTTTTTCACGATGTCTTAAATAACACACGGGTTTCGTCTAATATATTATTATACATAATACAAGTACGACGATAATCGAAATTATAATTTTTTTGTCTTGTACGTACGTTAACGTTATTTGAATACAATGACTGCGACATGGCGTTATTGTTAGCGGGCAGAGTTTTGAAAAAAATTCTCTGACCGGTCTGGCGTTCCGGATTCGAATAAACTATCCACCCGATGTTCATCGTGTCCACAGTTTCGCGCTATATCATAATATCATCATTTTTATTATTATTCATTTTTCATCCAACTACATACTTTCGTACTTACGTCGTAGTATTTTATGTTTCTGTTAAAAAGCGCATAATATCTAAATGGAAAATAATATGGTACAGTCAAACTGGATCGCAATCATAATATATTTTTATTGTATAATAATGTAGGTATACGCCAAAAGGATGATGGAAAAAAAACGAGTATCCTCAATTTCATTTTCGTTTTATTCTACTCATCTCTTGCAGGTTGAGCATAACTATGGTATAACATATTATCGTCGTATGGTACCTGCTTATTATATTATATACCAGCTATAGGTATTATATATAGGTATTGCATGTTATATTATAATACCGGTACCGCGGTTGGTCGTTGGTTCATTCGGTATCTCGTGTTCGTTGTACCTGTACAATATTTGCTATACATAAGCGTTGTCGGACGCGCCGGACTCTCAGACGAAATCCCTTCATGCCCTTCTACACGGTTTCCCTGGCGGCGGTTGGAGCGCAACGACCCTATTTCGGTGCTAACGTAATTTTTATTCTCCCCGCCTACCATCACCTCGCCATTGATAGTGGAACTGCGGTATAAAACAATATAGGTTACACGATGACGCAACATCGATACTCGATGCCGTCACGTTTATCCTCTGTTCGACTTTTAATTTTTACGATACACCGATTACTACTAATTTGTTAAATTTCACGATCATATTTCGTTTCCGAATAATATTAATAATTAACATTACGAATATTTACAATGAGCAGGATTATAATTGAATAGTTGGCAAAAGAAAGAAAAAATGTCAATTTATAGTATACGATAATATATTATTTAATTAATATAAAATTATTATTTCACTTGACCCGATCAACTCAACTCAACATTCTTATTTCAGCGCTCGAGATGTAATGACAAATAGAAGTGATATTATATGCAAAAATATTTCCTGAACAATTCGAAAGTCTTACGATCTCATGTTATTGTAAATGATAAGGTACTAAATTGTGACGTACCTACATGAATTTACTAAACAAGAATGAATAACTGGCAGTTTGGTTAGGTTGTATGTGGAGATGTTTATATTTTTTGCCTAAATCGAAATTTTTGTACCTAAGTCAAGGCTCATTTAAACAAGGGATAGGACACCCGATAATAATATGATATACATAATATTATATTCAACTAGGGTATCCTGTAAAATATTATTTAATTTAACATTTTTATTAAATTAAAAATAATTGGGTGTTTTGTGTGACAAGTGGATGCCGATATAAAGGTATCAAACAGTAGTAAGGACAGAGATGTTGTATGGATAGGAAAGTTTGGTTAATGAACAAAACAATGAAACAGAGGATGAGAGTAGCGGGGATGAGAATGCTTAAATGCATGTGTTAAGTGTCTAGATAAGCGGATAGAATAAGAAATGAATATATAAGGGGAAGTGTAGGAGTTGCATCAATTATGGGGAAAATGAGAGAGAATAGGCTGAGATGGTTTGGGCATATTATGAGGAGAAACGATTCAGAGGTAGTGAGAGTTGTTATGGAAATGAATGTAGAAGGTATGAGGGGAGAGGAAGACTAAAGAAAAGGTTGATAGATGCAATTAAGAGTGATATGAAGATAGCTGGTGTGAAAGGACGAGATGTAAGTAATCGAAATCTATGGAGGCGTAGGACTGTTAAATAATTAATATTTGTATAAGTAGAAATCAATTAAAATTTCAAGGAAAATGCTCTATATATATATATTATTTATTAAGTATTTAATAAATACAATTTAATTATCACCTAAAATACATTTTTAACTTACGATGCTAGGTTAAGTTAGGCATGATGAGACGGTCGAAACAATTACAATATTCTCCAACTATTTATATTTTATCATCAGCCAGTATAAACAAATTGAAAATATAGGTAAGGAGAAAATTTAAATTTTGTGTTATACAATACATAACTGCGCGCATTTAATGGTCTAAAACTCTAAACCAATTAAACTTGAATATATACAGGTTAATGTATAATATACAAGTAATCGGAATATCGTGTTAAAAAATAATAATGGAGATATCATCGAAAGCGTAGATACCTATTATTATAATATGTAATTTACACCATTTTTGTAATTTGATCTTGATCACTCTGTGTAAAATCAATTCGTGAATTATGTTTAAGAATTGAGAATGATATATTATTGATAAATTAATAATTTAAAGATTAAAAATTAATTAAATTACTGCCAGATAATATCATAACGGAATAATTATTATTCTCGTAAATTATTTCTTATCGATTACTCGCGGTACGATTATAAATTATTTGATCTATAATATTAAATAGCTATTATAACTATCATAAAATTATTTATGTGTGTACAATATTCAATAACCACCATACATCTATACCGTAACCTTGGTATATGCCAAATTTCACCGATAATATTTGGTAATATAGTAATTAAATTACGGTTTATATATAATATACCAATATACCGCATATTATCATAATATACCCAAAACTCAAGTCTTGACTATATTCTATTGTCGAGTCTCGAGTGCACTTGTTTTTGCCATCGTGTCGATTTTTTATTATTCAGTACGAAATTTAAATTAAACCGGAAAATGTTGACGATTTGTGTATTTGTGATTTCATTTCGGGTGGTGGGGGGGGGGGGGGGTTGATATTTCTTTAGAGTAACTTAACCTAACCTTACTTAACTAAATAGAAAGGATCACATATTATTATATAAAATTAAGATATTATTAGTTTTTAAATAAATATGTAATAATAATGTGGCAAACACATAAGAGAATGAATTTCATATGTTAAAAAAATATGTACTTGTACTCAATGGAACACAACATTTTAATATTGAAATTATTATCGTTTTAATAATATTATATTCACATATTGTATTTATTTTATCAAAATGAACATAAAAAATATGTTTTATTGTGTATATTATAATATTATTGTATATAGATATTGGGCACTTCATATTTTGTTCGCATGACAGACTGATGATTTATATTTATTACAATATTATTACATTATTTAGTTTCATTTTTATCGATTTTCAATAAACAGTACTTGTACAATTTCAATATGTTGATATTTTTATTGGTATTTTTCATTTAATTTAAATAATATTGATATAGATATACTGCTTGAAATGTTCATATTATTAATTATCTTGTAGAGTGTACAATGTACATATGCCATAGCTGGTACTAAATAAAGGTTCAAGTCTGTCTTACTTTTGAATTATCTTATTTTATACGAGTATTATATAATCTGTTTAACCCGATTAATTCATTTTAAATATTGTAAAGTGTTTATAAGCATTTCGATAAATCTGAATCGTGAGGAAGTCCGAAGAAGAGATGGATAGATGGAAAATGAAAATTTCTGGTAGAGTGGACGAAAGGGAAAAGATATAGACGATCGAAATATATTTATTTATTTGGAGTTGTTGGACTACGATCCCATCTAGTTTGAGATTAAGGCAAGGTAGAAGAAGTATATATAATATATTTATAACATAATATTAATTTATCAAGAAATATTGTTTCATTCGAACAGAAGCGTCTTTAGAAATTTTTAAAGGGGGGATTCAAATTTTTCAGAAGTTTTCATGAAGCTAAACTCTCCCCCCTCACCATTTTATAATATAAAAAACTAAATTGCATATAAATGAAAATAAACATGTTCTATATCTGTATATACATTATGACGCAAAATCTAAAACAAGTGGCAAAATAATATTATTAATAGCAATTTTGTTTTTATTTTTTGTTATGGGGGATTTAAATCCGTTTGACCTCTCCCCCCATAAATACACCTTTGCATTTGAATAATTTAATGCGGTTTATGAGTAAAAATAAAAAACCCCGTCTCTATTGATTATTGTTATTGTGAGTTTTTATGTATTTAATTAAACAACGATTTTTGAAGTGTTAACAATTATAACAGTACCTTATATAATTATAAAAATAAAAATGTGTTTATCTATCAAATAATACTATCTTATGCACTATCATATTGGCAGAATACGTTTCTATTTATCGTAAAGTGTGTTATTATTATAGTCTACTAAACTTTGTTATAATCCCATAACAAAAAGTTTTAACAAATTTCAAAATTATAATAATATTCGTGTACGATAAACGATAAAATCCGTTCGGTTTGAATATAATAGTAATCATATTATTATTATTGTTCTATTTTTGACTTTCGTTGCAGACACTATAAATTTTATGCGTTTGCATTTAATGATGATGGTATTATTTCGCATTTATACATTTTTACATAATAATATTATGTACTCGTACATATATATTTCATGAATTTGGCTTTGGCGATGCATTTCTTAGCGATTGCGTTTCTTCATTTATAACTGTACTCGTATGTCGTATAGCTTGAATCTAAATCGCATCGAAATAGCGAGAATTTCTTTGAAACACATAATATTCGTAAATGCGTTTATATACGTACACGATGCACGTTAGGTCAATTAAAATACGTTATCATTTATCTCACTATCATTTCATTATCTCGCAATCGGATGAATAAATAATATGATAGTTTATTGATTTATATCCGATGACAAAAAGCTAACAGAATATTATTATTACCTCTTTGATGCAATTTCATATACATTAGTACGATTCTACGAACACATCGACACGTCCACATGCACGTGTACCTATTTAATTATATTAAAAACAAACTTTAAACAGAGTATATAATTATTATTTAGATTTACGCACGTATAAAACGTTAGAAATAAGTGTTTTCAATTATCTGTATTAGTACCATAAAATTAATATTAAATACGACTACGTGTAAAATAGTAACATAAACAACAAAATAATATGTATCATAATAATAATTATACTCGTATCAATAATTTTACGGTATCTACGTGAAAATTGTCATAAAATAGTAGATAAATATAACATATTATTAAATTATAAGTATAAAACCTTTTTTCGAGAGATAACTCTCGCTGTCGACAACAATATTTATTAATTTATTATAAGAAAGAAAAATTATGTTGTTTTTGTTTTGTAATTTGGACGTTTTATTTATGTAATGCGCCCAATGCTTGAATTTGAAAGATAAAAGAAAGGGGACTTGAAAGTTAAGTTATGTAGAAAGTACTACATATTTTAAGGGGTCTTGTTAGACTACATGAAACTTAAAAAAGTAGCATCCCTTGCAATGATTATATTTAACCCAACTCAAAGTTGCTTCGAAAAATTAGAAGGGGTACAATAAAAAAAAAAATATTAAAAAATAAGAGGTACTCTGTCGACAGAGATTCTGTCATCCCTTCCACCTTACCCCGCCGATTCAAGTAGTGAAATTAAAGATATTGGTATTGAGGTCTTTGTAAACATAAAGATTTTACACATGATTTCTAATTTGTGTAGACCGTTATACGTGAATTCAGACTTTAGATCGTTCTCTTTTCATAACACATATCAAATATACAGCAAATAAGTATATATTATATTATCGACTTGTTGTTATCTATCGTGATACGCTTACCGTAAACGAATGTATTTTTAAAAACGTTTTTTTTTAAAACAACTTTAGAAAATTAATTTATTCTATCCGTAATCCGTTTAGGTTGTTCAAGAGATAGTTGTATATACATACTTACGTATGTTGTATAATATTTCCATCGTTATAGAATCGATAAATAAAGTGGTCCCACATGTTCTTGTTAATTTTTCTATATGAACAATTTAAGATGATCATCGTTTTTCTCGTTTTCATAGTTTCTAACCACAAGTCTAGCGGTGTTAGAAATTTAGTTTGGAAATAATATTTGTGTTGTCGTGTTCTATTATAATGATATACATATATTGTATATTAGAGTGTGAGTTTTATTTTTGTCGTTTTTATGCATTCAGGTTTTTATTACAACGTCCGGTACGACTATACCCTGTATCTATACGGTTTTGAAAGTTCAAGCGAACGTCATTGCCATTAGATATATAATACTGTAAATATTATATTATAGTAGATCATGTATAAATGTATAATACAAGGTGTATCGCAATATTATTAATATTTTTGAATATAATATCAATGTAAAAATGTCAAATTCACTCTGTATAGTTATATTGTTTTATTGTTACAAGTTTAAGTTTTATACCAATAGTGTTCTGCGATTTATAGAATTACCAGTCTTGTATTATTCTTCGAATTTACTGTGTTTTTTTTATATATATAAATTTATCATATACCTACGAGAACACTGTAAAAAATAACACTAGAATTAATATTTAGAAAGAATATACGTAATTGACGGATAATAACGATGTACAGTGTGATCCGAAAAGTATATGTTATAAAAGCAATAGACATTTAATAAATCTTAAGTCATCCCCATTTTGTTACTCGAATGATCAACTGATCAGTAATCACCCTGTATATATATTATATGTAGGCGTAGTAAACCGCACAATTTCCTGTAGGTTTATTAAACAAATAAAAAAACCAATACTGGTCGTGCGGTTTATCCCGTTATGGTCGTTAGCATCATTGAACAAAATGTATTCTACTTTGCAAATATATTACAATGAAACAATAATATAATTTTTTAGAAATCAATTTTAAAATCATAAAATATATCATCATGAATAATTTCTTTTTTCAATTTCGATATTTTCTTTTTAATTATAAATTATTCAAGATTACAAAGTAATAAATATGTAGGTATACTAAACTGGTGTTAATCTAAAAACTATAAATTGCAATATTTTACCCGAGGGTGATAATTTTTGACATTTCTTTCTGTTTTTTTGACTTTAACTATACATTTATGTTAGTCTAAATCGCGATCATTCTATATAAACGATAAATTGATGAATAAAAATTAAAATCCCTGGCCCATTCTAATTACCTGTATAATATTATGATTATCATGTCTGGTTCTTATACAAACTTATTCTCAAAACGACACTTTATTTTGTATCTTACATCCCTAATATGAATCTGTGTATATGACAATCTGTTTTCGATGTTCCATACATTGTTCTTATAATCGTATGAATTTTATTAAAATTTCAATTATCACTTCAACTATGTGAATCTATAACAAATCAAACGAATCAATACCATTGATTTCCTATAGGTATAATGGTTTCCTGATTTGATGTTAATTATCTTATTTTACTCGTTTTTTTTTTTGTAAATTATTCGCATGGGCGTCCCCAGACATTTTTCAAGGGGGGAAGGGGGCAAAATTAATTTAAAAAATATATGAAAATTTTTTTATACATTTTATTTATGTGCATTATTATGTTTCGTAATTTCGTTATTATTACAATTAGGTATTATTATTAGAAGTTAATTTATCATTAAGGATTTTACCAATTGCTGTGGAAATAACATTATTCCAGGGGGGGGGGGCAAGTGCCCCGTCTTACCACCGCCCCCCTGGTGACGCCTATGATTATTTGTTAATAAATATACCTATTATGGTTTTTAATTCTTGAAATAAATTTACTCATTTCACAAAATGTTTTATAAAAAACAAAAACAAAAAAAGGACGTGGGTTCCTAAAACCACGTGGACGAACGTTTGCAGCGTTTGACCTTCCGCGACGCACCAAGCGGAATATTTTTCATTTTTTCTATTTTATACAGTAGAGGTTTCTTTTTGTGTTCGATGAAACAGACAAATACGTTTAGAAAAATGAATAATTACAATATAATATATTATACCTACGAAAATAGGCATCATGTCTTTATACAGAATGTCAAGAAACTGGTTTTTGAAATGTTTGAAAAGCGATGTAAGAGAAACAGATATAAAGATTTTGATCGTCATCCTGCACCTGTGTTCGTTAGGTTAGTATGTCGAAAATAATACTTAGGCAGTGGTATTTTATATTTTACATTTTTACTTCTGTAGGCGATTAGAAATTATAATATTTGTATTAATAATATTATTTCACTACGAATAATGTGAATATTTTAGAAAAATATGCGTGTAGCGTTTAAAAATCTCATAATATAATATAATATTTAAACTCGATGATTAATAATACTAGTCCATTTTACCGAAAAATCGATTGCAATCTCATTATTATAAATTTTCGTGTAAATAACAAATTAAAAAAATATGTTATAATACAATTCCTATCAATATTATCAATAACTAAACATATTCGATTTTCTATTTTTAAAATGTATCGTTATAGATTAATGCCTACGTAAATCAATATGCGTAATATAACATACATTATTAATAAGTCCTAACTAACACGTAACGAGTTAAAACTACGTCAATAATAATAATGACGACGTTTACTTCGTTATTTCTATAAAAAAAATCTTAATTGATTACCATTGACAAATTTATCGATTTATCGCAATAAATGAATGTTTTAACTAGAGCGATAATGTAATACTTCCAAATTATTTACAACATACAATTCTGGAATTAAAATTAAAAACTAACAAGAGTTTTGTGTTTTTTTATAAATATTATACGTCATGTTATATTATGAATGTAAATTTTAACAACAATCGATATGACTACAAAACAACAAAATTTTAAAATATCGAAATAATAATATGTCAATATTTATAATTGAAAATATAGAAAATATAATGGGGTATATATCTATATAGATCATTCTGTGATTTTGTGACTTTGTGGCATCGATTTGTATATAAATTATATCCCTTAGACATTATAAACTAGATATTGAAGTAATACATTTTTGCAGTGATTTCTATTGCAATAACAATACGTTCAATTTCGTTCTATCTTTTGTGTATTGATACGTAATAAATATTATAATATTATGTTTTATTGAAGTATTGAAGTACCGATCTCATACAACAATCACTGTAATTTAATTCAATTATCAAAAATATATGAATATTTTTCAAGTACTAATAATCTAACGTCGAGTGTTTTCTTACCAAATGGAAAATATAAGTACTTACCTACGTTTTTACGATTAGATATGTATAGAAATATTTTAAATTACAATAATAACCGCATCAAGTACAAAGTATAGATTATATTATTGTAAATTATAATATCTTCGTGAATATGATATGGCCTCTCAAGTCTCATGCTCGTAAATTTATACAATTTTAATATTATACATATTGTAATATAGTTGAACCATTGTGCAATAGTCAAGAATATTAAAATAAACTTAAAAATAACTTAATTACAATTTCCCAATCGTTTGGATTATTTAGGGCGTATAATAGACACTATAATATCATCGAAATATAATCTGCTATTGATGTAACATACATGTTAATATAATATGGAATACATTTAAATTTGATTATTTTTCAACGAATTTAAAATTTAAGTGAGGAATGTAATTCCTTTGGAGGTTTTTTTTATATTGGTTTAATTTTATTAATTTAGTTGTTATTATAAATATTAAATACTTATATCAATAATAATAAAAAAAAAATGCTATTATGGTATAAATAATATAGAATTAAATACTAATAATTATTATGTTTACATAATATTATACCTAATATTTAATCAATATCTATTAGGAAGATGTAATATACAAATGTTTTGCATTATTCTATTTTACGGGGATATTGTAACACTTAAAACACAGCTATGCATAATTTAAATCCTGATATGATTAGATTAAATTATAAAGAGTATAAAATAATGTAACTTAAAGTGTAAACATATATTAACAAATTTAAAGACAAGCATATTTTAAAGATAACGTGGAATTATTTTTGTAAAATATCATCTGACAGAGAAGTTAAAATAACGAAACACTTAATACTCTACCTACAACTTTTTTCCCAGAAGATATGCCAAAATGGTTACGATATAATATTATATCTGAAATATGTTTCTCATTATAATTTGGTGATATATTTCTATACTTCAATAGGAAATTCAACATAAACTTCATAATTTTAGTTCTGTGTTGTTGTGATTTTGCTATATTCTCCGTTAGATAGACAGAGACAGCGTTATTGAAAAACATAATAATTAATATTTTTTATTGTTATAAACCTGCTGCGTAAAAAAAATTGCAAAACGCATCGTTCGCTATTGTTCTCAATTAATTTACTATTTCTGGTTTAATTATAATATTGTAATTTAATAATAATATGATAATTTTGCTCTAAAGTGAAGTAGGTACACATCGTGATTGTATAATAAATGCAAATTTGTTTATATGACAAACGGTATAATGAATAATGGTTATTTTGATACACCGAATAATTTATTAACGTTACCTATAACGAAGTATACTTATATTTCTAAGTATCTTTATATAAGACTTCGATTTGTAAATTATAATGCGCTCAAGTTATATTTTAATCGTAAAAAATAATGATAATGAAAAGTAAAACATTTGCTAAAAATATAACCACAACGCGTTCACTTACATTCTTAAAGTGTATTTATACAATACGTTATAATATATACCTACAAAAATTTTGAATCAAAGTATCGTTTTGAATGAAAAAAAAAAATATATTTTTTTTGTATCAAATTTGAAACTTTAATCTTTCATTTATGATGTTTTACTACGATTTTTGAAAAAGTTTTGATAGAATTACACAAATTTTGAATCAATGTAACGTTTTGAATGAAAAAAAAAAATTTTTTTTCATGTTAAAATGAATTAAATATAGAATTTTTAGTGATTAATATTATTATGTGCTACAATACTGATTTTTTTTTTTTACTACCATATTATATAATAATTATTGGATTTTAACATAAATTTATTTTTTCTTGTTCATATTAATAGTCTATAATTTTTTTTTTAATAATATATAGTGTATAAAATAATTAACAAATTAAATAAAAATACGTCAACATTATAATATATAATGTCTTAAAATATAAAAAATACTTAAAAATCATATTAAAACAGTATTCGGACCCTGAATAAACAAATTATTTTTGAATGGATAACGTTAGTATAACACGAAACACGTACCTGTATATAGAAAAAATGACTTATTTATATACAAGTGTGAGGTATAATGATTTATATAAAAAAAATGATTTTCTAGTATAGCTTATGATTTAATGAATATTATTATAATTATAAGTGTTTACAACTATAGTTGTGTATTTGAGTGTAAATTTTAATTTTATATAGTTTTGTAACGTTTATTAAACTGAATACACAAATTGCGGTTAAACGCATACAATGTAATCAAATATGTAATAAATAATTTTTCCTTTAAAAAATCGACTTTCATGTAATATTGTTGTTTACGATATGTTGTTTAACGAATTCAAAATAACAATATATTTTTAGGTATATGATAAGATAAAATAATATTATAATATCTTACTTGCTATCCATTCGATTATTAATTTGTTTTAATCATATGGATTCAAAATTTATTCGTATATTTGTATTAAATTTTTGTTGTTTTGTTATCAATATTTTATTTTTATTTTATTTTGTTTTACAATACTAGCTTTGCTGTAATACATTTTGTTAAGGCAAATTAAAAAACATATAAGATTTTATAATAATACAATAATAGTTATTGTAAATTATTGAAGCAGTGCATTCCTATTAGATAAAATGGTAATAAAAGAACCTTTCTGCGAATTTCACTTGCCGATACAGATTTAATATTTTTTTGGTGAATATTTATAAAATTCAGCGTTTAGAAAATACCTACATCTATCTAATCGCTGTATTATATTCTTTTTTGCGGAAAAATACTGCGTCGTACTTTCCGCAGAGCTACAAAATTAATTAAACTCGTTTACAATAATATATTTAAATATTTAATACTGTATTTAGTTGGTAATTTTATAGTAAATTTATGTAGAAAATTTTCTAATATGTTGTGTTATTACTATATAAAGTTTAAAATAAACAATATAAATATTTTTTTTTTTTTACTGAAATCGAAATATATAATAGGTTACATTCAGGTATACAACTAAAATAATTACGAAAAAAGTAAATAATTAATTACTATATATTTCGCTTTGTAAATATTATTATTTGCATTATACGTAAATATGTATAAGTGCAACAGTTTTTCAGAGGGATATATAACTTTACACGTTTATTGTATATTTTTCTTTTCAATACAAAAAGGAAGTTGGAAGACATCCAAGTATATAAAATAAAATGCATATACGCTTACCGTATCATATACTCGTATACCACAAGTCCACAAATATATATATATATACAGAGTGATCAGAATTTCGTGTTACAATATTTAAAAAATTATTGAAATTTTTCAATATGTAATATACCTAATGCGGGAAAAATATATCTATACCCAAAAAGAGCAGTTGAAAAACACAACCAAAGAAAATGAAGAAAAACATATAACAATAAAATAGTGCATATATTTTTTTCCAATTATAATCATATATTACAAACTCGTTCCAACTTGATTTGTATTCAAGATATAAATATGATCAATATTGATGAATGAAACATTTACATATTATTATAATTTTAAAAATAATTAAATTCGTTATCAAAATATTGATTCTCGCGTCGTTTAGACTGTGATTTGACATTTTATATTTTACATGACGCGTAGCTTTTAAAAACGTATTATTCAATGTCCTAAAAATAGCAACAAATTAACCATTCTATGAAATTTTTTTGTGAATAATATTTGGTTTCACTAGCTTTTCACCTAATTTTCACGCTGTCTGGCCAAGCTCGGATCGGCCCGGCTAGTTATTGAAAGAATTCCTATGGGCTGGTAGAAAAATTTATATGAAAAGTATTGAAAATAAAAATATTAATGACCTTATAATATTAATACTATACGAGATAATAATTTTTGTTAAAAAAAAAAAAAAAACGGCTGATATAAAATATCGGGTTTCTTTCTTCGCTCTCACTCAATCAATTTTCTTACCGGCGACTTGTGTTTCCGCCAGACACGTGCTGCCCAAACCAATCTTCATTTAATTTGCTGCCAAAAAACACATAATTAAATTTAAAAAAATTTATTACGTTTCGAACGGGTGTAATAATATTTTTTTTTTTGGCGATCGCTCTGTATACATGCATCCATGACCTACCTGCTGCAGTGAGACCATGTAGGTAATATTATAATATTATAGCGCGGTGCATCGGCGTCTGGGGCATTTATTCGTTTTGGCAAACCAAGAGCGAACGGCCGTCTCTTGGAGTGTAGGAGTGTAGGAGCGTGAGAGTGGGCGACTTGTTGTCGTATGTGGTATGTCGTTCGTTTATTTACCGCGGTATAAGTACGAGGTATATAAGGTATAACAGTATAACAAGTAGGTTTAAAACGGAAAAATCGCGGGAAACTCATAGTTATATTTAATCTCGGATTTTGTCGAGGTCGACTTAACTTTAACTTTAACTTAAGGTTAGACACGTGCCGGTGCCGCGAGGGATTATGGAACATTTGTTTTTACTATTTGTGAATTACAAAATATTTAAATTTTAGTCCGCTGCGCACAAACCAAAGAGGATAGTATTATTTTCCGAGAATATAGTACGGCATTGTATCAATCCGTGGAAACGTGGTTATACTTTTGTTTATTAACAAGGTCGACTTATTAAATAAAACGCAGAAGTGCTTTATTTAATTTTTATGTAGGACATTTATTTATATATCTCTTTTGAAATAACGTAAAATTTTATAAACACAATAAATATAACACATTAGCATGTGTAACCCAAGGAGAGTTTTATAAGATATTTCGACGGTTGGACTTCTAAATGATTTCGCTTTTAGGATTTTTTAGATAAATTAAAATTATGGGTCAGATTAGTTTACTACACATACGAGATACCTATTACATACTAGATTCTAGAAAATAAGTATAGCTTTTGACTAGTCTGTGGCGACGAGAAAATATGAGGAATATTAGCAATATTTCGTTTAAAAAACGATTTCACGTGGCGTTCAATCGAGACATCGATGTTCGTTCGTGTTAATTTCGTTTTGTTCGCATTACGATAAAATCGTATATAATTATAATGGATGTCGACGACCTTTTAAAACGTTTATACACTGTCGTTTGTTAGTATATTATATCGTATAATATATATCTACTACGGACTATTCCGTAAACGTATTCGATTAAGATTTTACTCAAACGATTATAATTTATCGTTTTACAGTAATATATACAATTTATTATAATACACACGAGTTATTAGTAATTACTAATTAATATTAATATGTTGTAATTTTTAACGTCGCGGCATCGCAATAACGCATAAATTATAAATACAATTGGTCGACGAGAGTAGATTTGTCAGATGTGTTTAGATTTTTTTTCTGCGATTTATTTTGTGCACGACAGAAGAGCATATTATACTATTAAATAAATAATAATTGTTTTTAAATTTGATGGGTTTTTATTGATAATAAAAAAAAAAAAATACAAATTTTTCGCGACAATCAGGGCAATAATTATAATTATTATTATAACAACAAACGGAATAACGATTGTTCGACACTCGATATAGTCATATACGTATTAAAAAGACGCCCGAGAGGAAACCATTAACCGCGTGTCATTGTTATAACATAATCAGCATTACCTAATATAATCATTATATACTACGGTACGAAATTCGCAAGCTTTTATTGGATATATAATATAATATTGTGGGTTATCGCACGTTGTTGTCATACACGTTTGTTGTAAAAAAAAAAAAATTTAACAATACACCGTCACGGTGGTGAGGTTAGGAACAAAACCATAATAGCTTCCGACCGGAAACCATTTATACAATATAACAAGTCTATACATTGACTATATTATAAGTTTTTGCAGTTTATACATAATATTATTTAAATATTATTCGCGTGTGTCGATTAGCCGTTTCGATTAAAATGTGCGGTACGCGATTTTTTATATTGTGCGGTAAAATCACTAAAATGCGTGTACGAATTTTATTTTTCTCGCATCGACGTCATAATATTTTTTTAAATTCTAATATATCAATTAAATTTCGATAAAAAAAAAAAACAAAATTTACATACGAAAAGCAGACGCATTTGTTGGAGTCATTATATTTAAGGTGACATCGATGTTAATGATTCATGTTCGCACGATACTATCACGTGCTTATATCAAACGTCCGTAGTTCCGTCGCGTCGCAAAAACTGTTTTAAATATATATTATTTTTTTTTCGTGAAAATGATTGCTGTCCGTCCGTCCGGTTTCATTAGTTTCGCCTAAATTATACGTATAATAGCGTACAATTCATATTTATTATTATTGTACCCGTTTACAGTTACAGACAGTAATTACATTATGCGTAGGTGGTACGCAAAGTAAAATTAATTTTTAATTTACACAATCGTTTGAGATATCGATTAAAACATAATCCGGAATGTATATAGAAATTAACATATTGCGTGGTATTTCGTTCGTCCGTTCTATCGTCCATTCATTTCAAACGAACAATTTAATATAATATGATTATTATTTGTTAAATCCCCTGCTTGTACGATGTGCAGAGATTGACTATTTCAAACCGTTACATCAGAATGTATTCATATTAAAATATCTAACGAGAGATATAGCATAATATAATTATTGTAAAGTTTAGATAATTAGGTTGGAGTATAAAAATCTATTTCGAAATCTATAGAGAAACATATTTTGGAGATAATACCCAGTGCCGTACGGGCGGTTTATTGCACCGGAGTCTCACATAGTTTTAGATTTTATGGGGCCCAAAAAAGTTGTTACCGAAATAATATTTAAAAAAATATATAACGATTGTTAAATTTTCAATATCGATTTCAATGTCTAACTTTATCTATTACAGTATAATGAATCAATAAGGTATGAACATTGTTTTTTAAAGGGGAGGGCCTATATAACTTGAGGTCGTACACGAAGGCCCAATGACCTCTAGCTATGGTACTGATAATACCATATACTCGCATATCCTTTTTGTAAAATATCTTGTGATAAATAATTTATATAGAAGTTTTATATAGAGTGATATAATTATATAGAGTATTAAGTTTTTTAAATTTTTTAATACATTTTTCATTTTTCATTTTTTCATTTATTTGTCAGACGATATTTTCCAAAAGAATATGACGTTGGTTTTAAAATAATATGCTTATAGATATTTATATACTTTAAACTAAACTTAAACATTACGATATTTAAATTCTGCGTTATGTGATTTGTCTTTTTGTTTCCCGTTAAATAGTTTCCTCTAAAATCAATTCGTTATTTCCGTTTGCGTTTATTATTACTTTTCGTCACGTTAATACTACGTAGGCATATAAAACCACTTTGCGATTTGGGGGTAGGTATAACAATAAAACCAAAACAATATCCGTCCAAAGTATTAAATATATAATATATTATATTTTCTTTATTCACGAAAAAAGGTCCATTTACAAGATAATCTTATATTTAACAGGTTCGTATCTTAGTTTAAAATAGGTTAGGTTAGGTTCTATTATTATATAAGTGCCGAGATTTGTTTAAAGCTTATCAATAACATAAAATTAATATAGTGAAATGTGATAAAAAATATTTGCATACTATATATTATTCGTATATGTAGCTATAATATAGACTATGGAATTCGACGTTTATAATTCAATATTTTAAATGTAATAAGTATATACAATGCATATATTATTATATTATATTATTGTATTACACAGTATATACACGTTGGTTGAGTGACATCTATTGTGTTTTATTATAATTTTTTAATTATCGTATTTTCTCATTTAATAGTTATAACTAATAAACTCCATCACATAGACGCGCGATTTATTATGTTTTGATCGCCGTAAAAATTCACTAGAAATTTAACGGGTCTCTATAATTACGTATTTAATAATATATAAAAGAACACGTGACAATTTTTTTTCTTCAATTTTACCATTTTAATCTATCGCATACCGCTCAAAGAAATCGTCTTATCTCTGGGATATGTTATATTACATATTATTATTGCTACACTCGTATTATTACATGGCTCGCGTGTAAAACGTCGGAATTTTTTTTCTATATATAAAATATTAAAATGATACTATTTTTTTCTTGTTGAATTAAAAGCGTACAGATATAATATTATAATTCATATAATACGAGCAACTCGTGTAACAGCGCATAAACTATAACACATTCAACAAATTTGTAGATATGACTATTTGTTTGATATACTATTTATAGTACAATAATATAATGCGCGGCGGTGCAAATTCTAATTCGACTGCGGACTGATGACGAATATAACAACCATTACCATTACTCGTTAGTTTATAGAGATTTTCCAACAAATAATATTGTCAACTATATAGCTACCATAACCATAGTGAGGCGAATTATATAAATTATTTATCGGACGTGTTTGATCGTGTGGGATTGCTTGTTTGGATATTGAAAAACATAATAATATATATAGTAAAAAATTCAACGAAACCAAAATAACGTCAAACGTTAGATGTATCTAAAAAACCGTTTGTTGTAGATTCATCAGAATTGCCCAGGATCCGTTTTGAGTATTCAACCGCAGGTACTCGTAATCATATGTAAAATGTATTAAACACCGATTAGCGGAAAACTTCAAATCCTAATCGTGTTAAAAATAATTATAGGGTCAATAATTTTGAAACATTTCCGACAGATAATATAAAATTGTTTGTCCGGATGTAAGTAGATTACACCGAAATTGTACGAAAATAGTACGCCTGCAGCGAAATTAGAATCGCGATCTGCATGCACCTAGTGGTGTAATCTTACTGAGGGATAGAAACGTAATCTATACGTTCGCAGTGTTAAAACATTTCGACTCGAGTTTTAAAAATCGCTGGTTGTCAACACACAACATTGCATATTTTTATAACTCGTTTATGGTTACTAGTTATTTTCATTTCTAGCGTAATTAGAAGAATAAAAACATCATATTATTGTGCCATTTGGTTGTTAGTTATTTTATGGGATCGGTTTAAAAATTGTCTTCTGGGCAATTGGTAAAATTAGTTTGAGAGAACGCGAGTAATTTCTCCACTTGGGTACATGACGACGATCGCGGCTCTAATTTCGCTGGGCGTACACTGTATATAGTCGTACAGTCCTCGTGACAATAATTATTAATTAATAATAAAATAAACATCTGATTTTACACCGCCGCCGACGTGTAAACAAAACGATAATGTAATAATAATAATTAACGACATTTTTTTGTTTGTTTTTATTGTCGCGACGCAGCCGCCGCCGCCGAGTTAAATTTTTTTTTATATTTTTTTAACGACAGGACGTCATATACATATTATATGTATTTAATTCACTTGTATAGTTACAGGTGTTAATGTTTATCCACTCGCCGCATTATAATATTAATAAAAAATTATAATATTGTAGATACAACGCGTCCATTAAGCGTTATAATTGTTTGTGTATTTGAAGAAAAAAATATGTTACACGACACGTACGATCGCACTTTTTAGTATTTTAAATTTTAATCGTTGTTGTTTTTGAACGTTCGAAATAAATTCATAGTAAGCGTAAACGTAAAGCGATCTATTTCATGGTGAGTGTTTTTTTTTCAAACTCGCACATCTCCGATTCTCCACTATTTTGTATAATTTTGTAATCGAGTCGTTAATTAGTTATTAGAATTACGATATGTAATGTATAATAACATTATAAATGCGCACTAAAAAGAACAAAGAGCTCATATTATAATTTATATATTTACTATTGGACTTGGTGTTTAAAGATTTTCTATCACAAAGAATAAATATACATAGTAAACATTTACAGGATTTTTATGTTGACATACGACCACTCTATTTCTTTTCCAAAAAAAAAACATAAACCTATAAATTATAAGCTGTCTAATCAATAATTAAAACGTACATCTCAAATTAAAGATCTGGGTATAATTTTTTACTCAAAACTGTTATTCAATTTGCATGTCTTTGAAATTAAAAAAAAAAAAAAATTCATTACCTTTTTTCGGTATGATTAATAGAAACTGTGTTCAATTTAATGATCCTAGTACTTTTAAAAGCCTTTACTCTTCTTTAATTCGACCTCATTTAGAATATGCCGGTATTATAATATGGGAGACATGGACTTCTACTCATCGCAAACAAATTGAGGAAGTACGAAATAAAATGTTGCGGTTTATTTCATATAAATGTAATATACTTAGCCACTCTGGTTATATTTTCATATTCTCAACATATTAAATTTACAATCATTAAAAGACAGAAGACAATATTCATATTCCATATTCCACAAAAAATGATTAAATAACGAACTAAATGATCCCTTCATCCTTAGACTAATCTTTTGCAAAACATACCATCATAATACACGAAACAAGCATCTATTTTACATTCCTCAATCACTTAAAGATTCATGCCCTATTAATATTTTGCTATCATCTGGGAATACCTTTAAAAGTGATATTTTTTCCCCTTAGTATTAACTTTTATAGATAACTATTTGTGCATGTTATATACTAATTTATATTTATGTATTTACCTATTAGCAGATTTATTTATGTAATTATCATATTACTAATAGTACCATACATTATTAGTATTTTATATCAATATTCTATATTTATATTTAAATCTCTGTTGTAATTTATTACAATTTATTGTAAATTGTCCTAACACCTGTTAATAGATATAAAATTAAATTAAAATAAATAAAATATGTCTGAAACTTAAAAGTATTATATAAAATTAATGGAATCAACAAATAATTATTTTTATTGTTTTTTATTGGAAATGAGAAATCCAACAATTTCATATAAAATATTTTATAAAGAAGCAGAACAAATAATATCACGAAATATAAACATTAAACATCCATTCGTACATAAATTAAATAAAGAATAATTAAGAAAATTGGAAAAATTTGTGTGCAATAGTGAAACAATCGCTGGTAATGGAAAACAAATTTAGATCCGGTCAAATTGTGACTATTAATTATAATTTATTTATTTTTTTTAGTAAAATAAAAATAATAATTTTAATAAAAATAATGTAATACGCGCAGAAAATCTTGGTTTTTTAGGATTTTCTTTTAATTTTTCGTTGTGTTAACTTTGGTGTTGGTGATATATTAACGCTCTAGTTATAAATCCTAGTTCAGTAGATTATTATTTCTCCTTAAAAACGTATACCGTTATTTTGCCTGAAAACGCAAATAAAACATTATATATTTACATACCTACCCAGAAATAAGTATACTTCGAGAGATGGTAATTTAGATGACTCGTATAGACAACAATGCATAAAATGTTATACCTAATATTATTGTTGTTTAAATTATATTTTTAAATCACTTAAACAGTTTAAACTGATCGTAACATCGATTTTCTTTTTTTCTTGTATAGCACGTCGACGCGACGCCGCAGGTCATTTTATTATGACCACTGTTATTTCAAAAGTCGATAAACTTATCATATATCCCGAATCGACCATTTGGATCAAGAGTCAAAAATAAGTCAATGATGGGTTAACGGATATAATATTATTACGACATTAAAACCATATTATATTAATCAATTGTATACGAATACACCACGAACCGCTGAATGCGGTTAACATTATTTCAAATAATAACAAATATAATACAATAATATGATATTGTACTGAATGATTATTTTATTTTATTACATTAATTTTGCTGCACGTAGTGATAAAGATTAATCGTCGGCTATTATTATTGTATTTTAAATGTTTTAAACATAATTTTTACAATAATTATTGCAGTAATAATGGTAATTTATTATTACAGAGTAGGTTAATTATAGGCTAACTAATAAGATTCACTTATTCTCTGGTATTATAGTAAAAAACCAATGGTTCAAATTATGAACAACAAATTAACCTGTAGGTGTTTAAAATATAGTTTTTATTATTGATCAATCGAGAAAACTGGTCTACTATCGAGATAAAATTAGTTATTTTGTGATTTTTATAGAAAAATATATATCTTATTCCATGTTTAAATATTATACTCGAATAAAATAAAAACAATTTCCGTAGTTTTTTTAAGTAAAAATATAAAAAATTGAAATAATCAACTAAATGATTTTCTAAAAGTTAAATATTTAATCTCTTTGGAATTCTTGTGTATTTGATTCTGTTTTTGGTCGCATATAGATAATAAAGAAATGGACACTAACCAAAGTTAGGTTCAAATATTAAATTATGAGCAAATCTTTGGATTTGTAAAAATTTGGTACACCCTGTATGCAAATATAGGGATCGTTAGGTCGTGAAAATTTATTGTCACCTATATTATTTTTATCGATTAATTATCTCGTGTGTTTTTCGATTTGCATATAAAATGACAAATGTGAAAAATATCGGACGTAAACAACAGAATTCTGACGTCGGATCGAGTAGATGTTTTGAAACAAAATAACAAAAAATATCAATTATAGTCGAGGGGGTTCGTCGACCTATATATTATACTTACGTATCGACGAGTCGATGTTGTTAAGCTTAGTCTAAGTAATATTGTTTATTTATGTTGACATTATAAGTAGGTAAAATTCCTGTTCGTAGTGACAATTTGTCAAGGACAATACATATCAAGCAAACACACTGAACATACAAAATATATGAACTAGCTACCTACTTACCTAACTAGGTATGCTAATAAACTAATACGTTTAGCCGTTATTATAGGTATCTATTATAATTATAATCTATAAAAAATACTTGTGAAAAATTAATTTAATATTAATTATTAATTATTTGAATTGGAGTAAATGTACTATATTAATCTAAATTATAAGATGTACTAAATTCTTTACAAATATTGTTAAAAAACACATTTTACAAATGGGTACTTGAACAGTATTTGATTAAAAGTATTTTTTTACTAATTATAAAAAAAAAAATAATACTTATAATGATATATCATCATTCATCACATATACGTAGGTATTCAAGATAATTTTTATTCGAAAAATTATCATATGAAATATGTATAATATACTTAGAAAAATTATAATATGTAATACAGACTAAATGTTAATTTACAAATAATTATAGTTAATTAAGTAAATACAATTAAAAATCGTTATTATGTTAAATATGCTTAGTCAATATTTTGAAAAATTTTAAATTCAAAAATATACTTTAAATTGTAATTAAATACTAAAATAACTGTTCATTACTCAAATATGAAATAAGTAATTGCAGTAATCGAATACTTTACAAGACATTGATGATACCTTATGACTATAAGTAATGCGGTTGTAATAATGTCAATACCGTTTCGGAATAAAATTTGTTTTGTTGTTTTTGTCTTCCTTCACGAAAGCCCGATTAAGTCGTGTCGTAATTACGGGACAAGTATACATTATTGTCGATCCAATGTAAAAAAAAAAAACAATAAATTTTATTTTCAAATTAATTTATACTCTACCACGTTGACTCGTAATATTTACGACAAAAAAGCGTGCTCGATTGTTATTAAAACCGCGCGACAGTAATAATAATTATTCCAGATGTCTATAATGTGCGTATAAATACGTATAAACTATTGACATGGTCGCGGTTTCGGTCATAAATCGTCTTTTTATGGTATTAAACAGATGTGAATATCTACGAATACACGTTTCGCAATTTAATTTTATTGGTATGATGTCAGTGATTTTTTTTTTTTTTTTTTTATAACTATATTAATTTTATAAATTAATTGAAAAAAAAAAAATTCGAATTATGTATTGCTTGCGTGTTTACTTATTATATAATGTTATATTGATAATAATGATTATAATATGTAATGTATAATATGTTTGAATATAATACGTTTTAAAGGTGCAATTTATTTTACTACATAGATGTAATTCGAGTTCAAAGTTAAGTAAATTATTTCGAGTAAAATTATGGACATTTTTATCATAAAAAATCAGCTTGTGCCACTGTTGTGAATCAACGTCTATTATTTTTTATTTTAATTTGTCCTGTAAATCTATCAGTTTTAACATCAATTATTAATTATTAATCCAATTATTTCTATGAAAAAAAAAAAAAAATGAAAATTAGCGCTTTAACTTGTTTTGCCTGTTGGATCTTTATGCGAAGGAGGATGAAAACTTTTTCATTAAAATAAACTAGAGACGCAGAAACCCTTTTTCACTTGGTGGGGGGGGGGGGGAATATTATTAGTTCATCATATTATAAAATTAAATTATTATTTTATTAAAGAAAATTGATAAATTCAAATACTATATAATATGGATAATATAATCAAAAATAAAATTTGGCCCCTCCCCAAAAAATATGTGATGAGCAGCTGTTCCCCTTCGTCGGCGCTAATATTATAAGTAAATATTATAGTTAAAAATTCTGTAAATGTTGCTAATGATAAAATAGATTGAATATATTATAATTAAAAAAAAATTGGTTTTAACTTTTTAACGTTATTATAATAATATCACGTTTTCCATTAATATATTATTGTCGTGTTTATATTTCATAACTGATACTTGTATGTTTCATTATAATTTTCGAACTTAATTTCTAATTTAAATTGATCACGTAGATCATAATATTCAATTAATGATATTCGTTCGTATTTTGTGTAAAATACTATAATAAAAATTATTATAATATTGTTAATATTTATATTCATAAGTGTTACACTTGCAGTATCGTAAAACGTGTCACGGCGAACGTGCTAATTATATTGCCTATACGTGATCCCTTTTGAAATGTTATAATAAATATGGTTATAATTGTCATGTTGAAATATTGATCAAACAACAATATGTCAATAACAATACCACATTTTCAACAAATATTAAACTATTATATAAATAAATTATTTAGTTTTACAACATTCCGTCGATTTAATTTTTCGTAATTTCAACACGTGTATTTATTCACAGAAATAATTTTGTTTTTATATTTCCAATGATCAAATATTTAAACAACGCCGCCGGTCTGTTTTAAACGTTTTAATCAAGTATTGAACGTATTTATGTTACAATCGTTTTAATATTTCGCTGGAATAATATTGTTCAAAGCTGTTTTTTTTAAAAAACATATTTTTACACCTTTTTTATAAACTGCAATCAAAAGGGTTAAGCGGTGGCGGTTGATATTATTTGTTTGGCTCGTTTTGAAAATATAAATTGCAGTTGATAATGTAATCATGAACTCACTCAATATATTGTATATACAATTTATGGATTTTTTTTTTATTATTGAAAAGACTGTAAACGTTTAAATAAATACTAATGAGGTTTATTATGTATTTTATTTGATAGTTTGGATAGTTTTTTGTGTCGTAGACGTGTATAAACTAATATTTAAAACGGGATTGATAGCAGCTTTATGTGAAAAACGTTGAAGCCAACATGTGTGTGAGGGAGATTTTCTACGGTTTTTCTATTACGGAGAAAAAAAATCGTTTTCTAAAACCCGCGTACCTACTTACAGACAATATCAAACAGAAATAATAAACAGGGTGAGATGCCATTTTGCGTTTGTAGATTATGTAATAGTGTTGTTAGCGAGTGAAAGTCTGGAACGAGTGAATGAGAGATTCTAAAAGTAGAGAGCAGCACTCGAAATGAATGGACCGAAGATAAGTGGAAGTAAAAACGAGGGTAATCATGCGTACGAATTCGATAGATTCGATCGGGAACATGATAGCATAAGACGTATAATTAAGTTGAATGATACTGATAGGTTTAAGTACTTAGGATCGGTAGTACAAACTAATGGTAATTCTCAGGAAGACATGAAAAATAAGATAAAGTATGGATGGAGTCGACTGGAGGGAATTCGCGTCATCGGATGTTTTGTGTAACAAGAGAATGCCGATAAGATTAAAAAGTAATTATGATAAGGCAGTAGTAATAATGCTGTATGCATCAGCGTGAATAGAGGATGAGCGTGATGGAGATGATAATTCTAAGACGGTTAGGTAGTATACTAGAGAGCATTTAAATTAATATATAAGGGTAGGAGTTGTACGTGGATTGTGGAGAAAATTAGGGAAAATTATCATACATCTCCATGCTATATTGCACGAAAAACAATATTGATGGACTTGATGAACTGGTAAATACGAGTTCTCGATATTTGTTTTTATTGTCTACGTTTATGTGGTTGAACTTTGAGATTTGTAGATAATAATTATTCATATGAAAACCTATAACTATTGTTCAATCGGGTTTAGACACAGTCGTCATTGTTTAATATTTTATTGAAAATTCGATTTGCGAATGCTTCGTCCTTGATCGAAAAAAAAATAATACATTTACACGGGTAACAAATAATAAAATGTAACAACGCAAATCAATGATCTTTCTCTTGAAACGATCTGAATACAATAATTATCATTTGTGTCGATCGTTTGTAATATTTGTAATATTCATATTTGTTATGCGTGCTTATATGATTGTGTTAAATTACATCACATTATTTTATTTTTATTAGTTAATTAATTTATTTATTTATTTGCAACAATAACATAACTTTACACATTATTAATAAAATATTATAGTATACATTTATAAATAAATTATAAATTAACTATAATTAAGAAATTTACAATATTGCAACAATCCCAAAAAGCAGAGCGTGTGCTGGGAGAGGAAGTTCTTAAAAAAGAAATATAAGTAAAATAAAAGTACTCTAGTAATAAATGATAATTTAAAAATTAAAAATACAGTAAAAAAAGACTTAATTAGACTAAACACAAAGAAAAATAATAAAGCATGAATGGGGTACAAAATCTAATAACAAGCGGTCAATAAAGAAAATAAATAAAGTAGATAACAAAAGTGAATTACATTAACATTAAGTGGCGAAAGATTTAGACTTTAGCCAGGAACCAATGCAATTCGTAGAATGCGTAAATTAACCATTTTCATTTTTTATTAATATTCTTTAAAAGTAAATAATATCTAAACTGTAAAAGCTGTTTTTATTCGTATGTATTAACCTGAGATTAAAATAATAGTTTCACATTTATTTTAACTGTCCGTTTTTGTTATCATACCAGGACAAACGTTTTTATATACTTATAATTCTTTTTTGCTATTTTTTAATATTGTTTCTAATGATATTTGGTCCAGAGATCAGAGATTATTCTTCTGTTTTTTCTGGTACGGTGCGCAGCATCATCAGATTGCGTCTTCAGATGTATTTGAGATTTAAGAATACACGAATTTAACGACAACGACTGCAGCTGCTAATTGTTCTGTATACTACTGCACTGACTATCATTTATGCCCTAGAGCAATCATATTTGGTGGAGTGTAGCAGAGTTGAGAATGTTTAGATGTGTGGAGTATCTAGAATAAGAAATTGATATATAAGGGGAAGTATAGGAGTTGCATAAATAGTGGGGAAAATTAAATAAAATAGGCTGAGATGGTTTGGGTATGTTATGATTATAGATGATTCAGAGGCAGTGAGAGTTGTTATGGAAATGAATGTAGATGGTAAGAGGGAAAGAGGAATACTAATGAAGGGGTAGATAGATGGAATTGAGAGTGATAGCAGATGTGAATGGACAAGATGTAGGTGATCGAAATTTATGGAGATGTAGGGCTAGGTTTGTTGACCTCATATAGCTGAGAGATAAAGCGAAGAAAAAGAAGGAGAAGAAAAAGAATCAGTCTCCATAAGTACGAATAATACAAATTTTGCAGTAGTGTACGGTGTGGGTGTGTGACAATCTTAATAATATTTGATATTAAAATAATACAGGTGGTATATAATATACTATTAATAATATCTTTGTTAACAGAAATTAATTCCAATTTCAATATCATCAATATATTATATTATTTCTATTCAAATATGAACATTGTTTTACTTAAATTATAATGTAACATATTAAATAAAAGAACTTGAATAATTAACACGATAATTAAAAAGAATAGGTATACATAATAATATAATATATAATATACAAAAACGTGACTTTAAATTAATTTTAATAAGCTGAAGATCAATTTTTTATACTAATCGCTTTATAAATCTATCCAGTTATTCTGAATATATTGCATTGTACATGGAGTGTACTTGTGAGTTAGATCAATTCTCATGTAATTAATATATACTGAGATTTTTTTTTCTTCTAAAAAAAATAAGTTTCATTTTTAATTTACATATTATATTGTATATTTTCAAACAAATAATAATAATCGAACCAAACAATTAAAGGAATAATTAATAATAATCGCTGATATCTATTATGATATTATGAATGAATAATATTTTATCGTTTATTTCAGTGTTCATTTTAATGTGTGATGCGCATCATTTTGGCGCGTAATTTACAAGAGTTGGTTATGTGTATTTTTTATTTCTCAATGAATTTGTTGTACGAGTACAATTTTAAATAACACATAGTACGTGTATATTTTTCTGATTATTCATTAAGAAAATAAATATGTCATATTTTTTGTCACATTTCATAGTTGTTCAAAGAAATGTTAAAATAAATAATAATACAACTATTATGTAATAGTTTGAAATGTATATTTTATCATAAAATGTATCTATACGTCATTCAAGTAAAATAAATCGTTGTAATATTATAGATGTTTATTACATGCAGAAGAATCGTGTATAAACATGATGTACATTACAACGCGAAAGAGGACTGAAAGGGTTAAGGTCGGTAATGCATAATCAGTTGTACGAATGTAATGCAAAGCACTTGTATTTTAAACACGTCAAAATATATTCGTCTTTTACGTCCGGTTGATTTTTTTTTCTTGCGCTTTAAAAATTTAAAATACCTGCAGAGATAAAGTATATTAGGAATATGAATGCATTTGATAATTTGAAGTATAAAATTTAGGGGGGAATAAATGTCAAAACGTGATAATACGAAGTTTCTTCAACTTGACTCTTAAAAATACGATGTTATGGTTATTTAATTATTAAAAAAAAAAAAAAAATTGATTGCACTAATATACAATGTTGTGTTCATATTGTTTAATACATTAATATAATTTATTTACGAATATCATTTGAAACCACATATTATATATTATTATTATTAGACATTACATTTAATGTACATATTATACTTACATATTAATTATATTTTTTATAACTTCCGATAATTCGAATTTTTTTTTCCCCCTTCACGATATTTCACAGAGTTCATATACGCGTTCGAAAGCCATAATATAGTAGGTACTTGTTGATCGATTGTTCGTATTTTATGTTAGTTTTCTTCTAACGAATATAAAAACATATACAACAAACAATATTGTGCTGTGCGTTTGTGTTTGACAAATTAAAACGTAATTTATTTTTCACACTTCTTCGTTTAACGGATAACATCACTCAGTTAAACAATTGATCATCCGTCGAATATCAAATAATATATATAACAATTATTATAACATACGTATTGACAAAACATAATATTTAGTAAAACGACCTAAATTATTATAATTTTTTTATTATCGTTTATATTTAAATATTTGTTTCGGGTAAACGAAACGATGGGCGATTTGTTTTACTAGCAGTTTTTTACGCGCAGCAATTTATAATGCGACCATTGACTTTGCCAGGCGCAGAATCAGAACATTTTTAAAAGGTATTATAATAAAATTTTTTTTTATTATTATTTAAAGGTTGTTGAATTTATTTGATTGATAACTCCGAATTCTGAGGTTTTATTGAATATTGAAAATCACAATCAATGTTTATACTATAGATATAGGAAAAATTATAATATCAATAATAATATTTCAAAAAAAAAAAAGGTTCATTTAATAGTCTACAAGCGACCACTCTTTATAAGAGCCCCTTTACCCCTTTTGGATCCGCGCCAGGTCTCTGCTAAATATTTAAATTTCAAAATCGCTGTATATCTGACTTTGCTGGTCGTCGCCATCGTGTACATCCGTCGTGTCGCATCCACGAGAGTTTAACGAATTTATTGACATAATTATCGATTAATTTCCATCTATATATTATATTTATTATAAAGGCGAGAAATTGATTAATCTATATGTAGAGTGACCACCAGATGTATGTGATAAAAAAAATAATGTCTTTATTAATTTTCCTATGGAACAGTTGTTTACAAATTTTAGGAGTAACTTCGAAATGTTCGATAATGTACAAAAACATTTTTTTTTCGGTTTGGTTCAAACACATTACACAATTACAAAATAAGAAAAAGGTAAATAAACCAATATTTTTTTATTTATCAATAAATTTGTCGTAGGAATCTAATATAACTGCATGGGATAAATTATAAGTACTTAATTGTAAATTAGTTTTTATAATATGCAAGTTACTAGCTTACTCCTTACTTTCTGAAAATCACTTTTATAGTCTCCCCGCCATATTATATTATATAATTTTATTTATTTATTTATATCAATTATATAATACAAATATTCCAAATTTGGATTTGAAGAATTTAGGTATAACTTACAATTTTTGAAAACGCTTTCACTTTTAATTAATAGTTTTATCAATTTACAATTTGTTTGAAACGATTTGGTCAATAATGGGTTCTGGTTGCTATTGCTATTCGTAAAACTAGTTGCTACCTTTATACAAATAACTTACAAATTCTAAAAATTCACTTAGAATTACGTACAATACAATTAACGTACTAAAAATTTATCCTTTGTTATTTTGAGAATTTTCTAACATCACTTACTTCTATGGCAGTTCTGCAGCAGACCGTTCGGTTTGAATATTATTTGCAATTTTCAGTACCTACTTACCTAACCTAACCCCTACCTGTATAAGAACCAAAAACTAGTAAAACTATATTTTATTTTGTATTAATTCAAACTGTTATATAGTTGTAGCTGACATACTAAATAATTGGTTATAGATTATGGCGAAAGTTTGTGGTAAATTATGATATTAAAATATAACAATCGCCTAAATTGTTTGAAATCTATAACTATGGAAATATCATTTTCACGAATCGTGTTCACAGGCCTGTTGCATTTTATATTGAGACATTGGTACGTGCGTTATCCACCGTATACTAAATGTTATCATGCTTATCGCGTAAAATTCAAAATTCTTTAATAAAATGAATTTTAATACGATTTTAATATGTAATATTATTGTAATAGTTTGTAATTTTGTATAATTGCGTTGTTGACTCGTAAAAATAAACTACTAATAAAAAAAAATTTATATGTAGGTACTAATTCCTGTATAAATGTGATATAATAATATAGGACATTTAACAGAAAATTGTAGTTTTCTCTCTATTTGTTGTACAGAAAAATGTTTAAAAACTCTGATTTTTCGGTAATATACGTATTTTATAGTACTACACATACCGTTAAAATCATTGCGCAATAAAGCAGGATCTTAAACGGTCTGTGACATTATATAAATGCATAAATATGTTTGAGTCGATCGACGATTTTAGCTTTAGACAGAATTTTTTTTTTTTGGTCTCCATCTGTAATGTTAAAACAAATTTTATCAGACGCTCATGTTCTAATGACCGCATTGTTGATTAAAATATATTTAATGATATTATATAAATTTTGTAAATCTCTATATAGTTAATAATGATAACTGTAAATGAATGAAAAATTGTGAAATAATCAGTAAATGTGTTGATATCATTTTTTAAACGAGTATTTTTAAATGTTGACATTGAAATTGACATTCATTTAAGATTTAACTATATTATTACCATTATATTAATGTATAATAAAGATTTAATTTATATATATATAAAAAAAAAAAAAAATATTTAAACTGATTAATATAAATATATAATATTATTGATTATATTATTTCATATTGATACCCATATATAGCCATATATATATAACCTAGATGCTATTATGACGAACAAATTAAGAGAGAAAACAATAATTGTGATTCTCCTCAACCTATATACTACAGTATATACAATTGTTATAATAACATATTATGATCTAATTATCTTTTCGTGTTTTAGGTACTATACCTAGTATACCAACGGTATGTCTACTATAACCTTACCTAACCGAACACGTGTGCGGTACATCTCGATAAAAAATATTGCTTTTTTTAAAATATAAACTTGGATTGTTAATTGTTATCGTTTATATTTTATATTATTCGTTAGGTATACAAACAAATATATTATATAATATAAATTATGGTAAAAATATGGTTTTGTGAATACACGTCTGTATTTTATCACGTGGGATCTTTCACTGTTCACACGCACCACACGCGTGGCCTTTATTACGATCGTTTACATTGAAAAATGTGCGTAATAAATTATACCAAAAATAATAGTTATAAAACTATAATTATATTAATATTATCTGCGTAAAAGTCCAATCGAATACACGACCGTTTGCAGATAATCTATACACGAATGACCAATAGAGTTATAAGTAAATTTAAATGTGTTAGCGATAATAGATATGCTGTGGGTTTAATCGCGTATTTATGCACCGTAAAAAATAACAATTGTGTTAGGTACCTATAGCACTATCCACTAAATTGTTTTCTTTTTCACAGGTAAACTAAACACGATTCGATAAAATTATCGTATATTTTAACAATAATAAAAATGATGTTCACAATACATGTTATTGTTATTTATCATAGATAGGAAACGTAGCGGAAAAATTGTCTCGAGTCAGTTAAACTATATACTATAAATTGCCTACACAAAACTCCTGTATATAAATATTCGCTACAGTGGCTTTTTTTTTCACATCTATATAGGCACCGATAATCGTCAACATAATCTTCCGAAATATTATTATTTTTACAACTATAAAATTGTATTAGTTATTTACAAAAATAAAGTTATATATAAGTAGTATTATTTTATTTATTATAGGTAGGTATACTAAAAAAATTAACATTACTATAAACATGATTAAAAATCATGTGTTTTGTTTTTTTAGAAAATTAATGAGTTATATTATCACAATTTAAAAACGTCAAAAAATCCACTTCAATGCATAATATTTATTTATTTAATAATAAAGGACAGGCATAGCCCAAGTTAACATATGATAGGGCTATAGATTTTACATGATAATATTTCAAAGAACAATAGCAAATATAAATTAAATGAAGAAGTGGTGTTTGCTGTATTTTGTAGACGGATTAGAGGAGAGGTATAAAAAAAAAATGGCTGTGGAGAGAGAGATGTACCTTTGATTTTTTGAGAAAAATGTAACAATATTGGTGTAAAACATTTATCGATCATTCTTAAAAGTGATACGATAAAAAAAAAAAACTATAGGTACCTAGTAGATTACAATTTTTTTATTTTTCTTAAGTGAACGTTATGACAACATGTTTTGCAATAATGCCTTCTCCGTCTTTATTACGGGGAATATGGCAAAATCACAGCAACTCATAACTTAAATAGTCAAATCGTGATGTTTTAAGTATGAAATTCTATTACCAAATTTAGAACGAAACAGATTTTGTATATAATGTCCTATTCGTTTAGTAAAATATATATTGTTAATCATCAGGCAAAGAAGTTCTAATCATAAGCAGGGAACTAAGGCTCAACATTAGAGTATGCCTATAAGCAGTGGCGTATTTAGGGATTTTTTTTGGGTGGTGTCCAGACAATATTCTTTCCTCTGAAAATATAAGTTTGATCATAGAATCGTTTTACGTTTCACCCCTTTACATTCATATTTTTATCATTATTATTATTATTGTCAATAATTTATCACGTTTTACACTTGAGTCACATATTTCTTACAGGAAAAAAAATGGGGGTATTTTAACCACCAAGACACTCCCTTAAATACGCCACTGCTTATAAGTATTAACGAAGAGTGATAGAGGAATAAAGCAACTATAGAACCCCTTTTTTTAGGAATATACAAAACAATAAATTAATTTAAAATTTAGAAATATTTAATAGTAAAAATATAATATAATGTAGTTAACAAAAAGTACCTAATAGTTTTATAATAATGAATTAGTAATAATTAAATAGGTACTAAAACAGAAGTTAGTATCCAATAATTGTATAAATAGTGAAAATAAATAAAGAGAATTCGAGTCATCATTTGTGTATATCAATTTGATAGTTTTTAAAATAAATACCAACATTTTGGAAGAGTCTTTACAAGTAGGTACCCTTTGTAATTTTTATTTGTAAGATTTGAGTGTGCCCAGATACACCTGACACACCCTATAGTTCCGCTTATAAGTATATTTTAAAAAATATAAAGAGATGAAATTTGAAAATATCACTAAATAGTGTTTTCTACTTCCCACTTTGGACATTTTTAAAGTATGCTTTTTGTAAATTGTTAACCATTTAGTTCAATTAGTTTATAGTTAATAAATAGTAAATTTAATTCGTTATATGTTAAAAAATATATAAATAAGAATACGAAATTAAATCAACTATATGTGTAATATATAGTAATAATAGGTACTATATAGTTAATGTTTTAAATTAAAGTGTGTCGTAGGAGTAATTAATATGACAATTAAAAGTAATAGGTACGTAAATAAAATAGTTCAATATTGAAACTATAAAATAAGATAAATAAGATGTGAAAATTCATTTCTAACTATATATAATATGTATTTAAATGTCAGTTAAAATTTTGGTAAAGAAATTATGCGAAATCCGTTCAATAACATTATTGCTTTGGGTTATTAATATTATTATAATATAAGACTTGAACATAACAATATTGTCAGAATATTTAATTATTGTTTATGATATAAATAAAATAAAAATATATCACTATTACGATAATTAGGTACAATACACGATATTATCAATTATATATTATTTTATTTTTGGTGTCCACGTCGTTGTGTGCATCAAGACAACGTGGTACTGCGGTAATTATAACGTCACGTGTAACGATCGAGTCAAAGGCTCTTTAAAAATTCATAATCGTTGTGTTAACCTTGTTTGTAATAACATAAACACGTGTACATATTTGCGTATTATATAATGGTCCATATTCATCATCCCGCGTATCACTGCACCGTCCACATAACAATATTTTTATTGTATTATTTTACGTTTTTCAGGCCTGTTTCGCCATCAGACATCACGCACAGTTCGATCACAAAGGATTAAAATAGCGACAAGTGATAATATTTTCGATTCGATTGAAGCGCGGAAGACGCAACACTAAGTTAACGCAAACACTGCAAAGCCGGTCAAACACAAATAGCAAAAATGGTAAGTACCTCCTCCTACCTATTTTGTTTCATATTTCATAATAATATAGTTTTTGCGATAATCGATTGTTAATTCATTACAACGTTAAACATGTTTTTTCATTCAAATATTAACGTAAAATTATTATACAATTAAAATTAAAAAAAAGACCTTTTAGATTTTTATTAACATTAATACTATAAATATACTTAGAGAAATTTATAATATTTTTTTGAATTTTTTCTCACCAAAAGTCTTTTCCGATCGTGCGTTATTATATCTATCAATGATAATATTACGTATACGTTATCGCGAAACAGGTTAATAATAGTGTAATATCGAGTTACGCAGTTATGCAGATAATTCAAATTTTAAATTTAATATATCGCCCGAGCTTTGTGAATAGATAATATAGGCAGTACGACAGACGCGCGTCCGATATTATAATAATATACATATATAATATATAACGTACAACACTCCGATTGTTGTCGCTTGTCCGATAATCCAATTGGTATTATGTTACAAAAAAACTTTTTCCGATTAGTTGTTGACGAGAACACCAAATATGACACGTCCGAATAACATATGCTATTTTAATAAAAATTATTTTACACTCTATTAGTGCTCAAAACATGGTTAATATTGATTAAAGAAATTATAATCAGTTTTTACGTACCTAGTAATTAAACTATCCGTTTCCACGCACATCTTTTTTCCTCTCATAGACGACACGTATTTTTTATAACACATTCCATACGTGAATATCGATAAAAAATATTATATATTCTGTTGCAAAATGTTTTTTTTTTTCAAACAAAATATATTCAAATTTATTTTATTAAATTTGTTTAAACTTCAACGACACGTGTCTGTGTTTGCAATTTCGAGAATCAAAGGTTTTTTAATAACATAAGTGTAATTTTCACCGTTTATATTCGTATAACAGATTTAAACATTGACGACGATAGTGATTGTTATAAATTTATACGTGATAATTTTTTAAATCTGTTAGATTTTTTCGTAAAATAAATTGGTATGAAAATTATTAAACGACAAAACTATAAAATGATGTAATCTCGTTAATCACCTATTCATTATTTTTGTAATGTTACATAACCAAACTTAACCAGTAACGTAACACAAAAAACCTTCCTGCAAAAAAAAAACAAAAAAAAAAATGGAGCCCCTAAAATATTCTTTAGGTAATATATAAACTGAGTGTAAAACAATTCAATTATATTAGGTATCTATATTAATTTAAAAACACTAAACAGTTTTCATTAAAATTTTGTTATTGTATGATAAAAATATATTTATTATTGCAATTTAGGTACTTAATACAAATGATAAAGGTACTGTTTACCGACTTACCTAGTTATCAACTGCATGAAAGTTACTTAATTTTACTGAAGTTACTTTACTTAAATTTCTGTGATCTAGCATTTTCTGCAATGGGTAAATCTGTCAATTAATGTATTTATATTTTAAAGAAGACCCAACCTTTATACTTTTACTAAAAAAGTATAAATTGTATATTATTAAAACATTTGAACCAGTTTAACATAAATTGCATTTTCATGTATTAAATTTAAATTTTGATTCTCTTTCATGTTTCATTAATTTATTTTTGCAAGCCATTTTATACGCCACTCATTACACTTGTCATATCACTGATGACCTCTACATTTATTAATTTGTATGTTGTATTTTTCAAAATACTTAATTATTGCGTGTTCTATCCCTTTAGCACTCAGGTCTGTTATGTTACTGAATCCCAAAAAAACTCTTGCTTATGTTCAAACTACAAGGAATACAATATGAATCCAATTTTTTGTTACACATCGAATAGTTCGATGATTTTAGATTGATCCTGATCGATCCATAATTAGATGATACTGCTTAATAATATCTTGAGTGGTATCGTAAATAATAAAAAAAAGGGAAATTTTAATATTTCAAAAATTATATTATTTTTTACTCAAGATGATAATTATGCAACAAGTTTATTATTTTTTGTATTTTGGGATTTAAACATTTGATTTTTGTCTATAAGTTTTGATAAAATTTGATAATATCATTTATATCTACTTGAAATTTTCACGATTGGCAAATAATTATTATCGTTAATCATTATTTATAGTTTCTCCAATAATTCAATATATTTTTTTTTCGTAAAATTAAATTTACATTTGTGAGTTTAGCACAAAGGACCTAAATTACCACTTTCGTAACCAGGGGTCTGCATGACAACAGTTACGCCACTGAACGTAATAATAATGATCTATACAAGTATGCTATATACTATTCGAGAATCGTTTAAAAACAGTATTGATACGTGTTCAATGTGCACTATGGTATGCGCGATCAATTTCATCAGTTATCAATTTAATAATATAATGGTATCCATTATTATTACTATGATAATAGTATATATGATATACTTATTCGATGGTATTATCACAATAATATTTAGAACCTGACAGATTAAGTATAATAATTATTAATTGTATTTAAAAAGTGTTATACCAAAGTCGTCAATAGTAAATGCATGTCAATATTTGAGATTTAATTATAAATAAAATTTTATTTCTATATTATTATCTATAAACTATAATATTAATACAACAATACAAATATATTGATTAAGCTCTAAAATTAGCTAAACTGGACTATACATTTTTAATAACTTAGAGAAGAAATGCTAGGTAAAGAAAATTAAAATGAAAAATAAAAATCTTATTTGATATTATTATTTATTATGCATTTATTAATAATACATTTAACAAAATAGAAACTAATAATAATATTAAGCAATATTTATGACTTTTAGCTATTAGCTTTTAGCTAGAGTTCACAACATCCAATTATTTTTTTGTAATAAGATTTTCTCTATGTTGTCTAATAAATAAATTATGATTTCTACAGAATATCACAGCTTACTTTACTATGGTTTTTCATATGTTTTATTGTAAACTAATTTTTCTAGAAAATGATAAGTAAACAAAAATCTTGAAAAATATAATATAAGATTATATATACGATATATACATATTAGGACTGTTCGGTCATTGAAATAAGCAAAATTACTTTTATGGCAATTTTCTTTTTGTTATTTTATTACGATTCAACATAAATTATTATTATAAAACGACGAGTCGCAAAAATCGCGTTTCGTTGTCCAACGCGTACTGAATATGGTGTTACAATTTACGAAGAACCCGCGTGTACAATATTTTTTTTATTAATATATTTATCAATAATGATACCGATACTATCCAATGGCAATAATTTAATAACTATCAACAGCTACTGTGTATAGTTCAAATTTAACTATTACAAATAATTTCTTACAGTCTGTATTATCTTAAATATAACACTTTAATATTTGAAGTTTTATACATGTTATATAAAAACTAACTACTCAAATTTTTAAAATTTGTTTTTAAATTATTATTAAAATTTAACAAATTTAACATATAGATTGATTTTTAACGACCTGTTAACTTTTTATTATGTATAAAGATTACAAATTTACAATAATATAATCTGCCATGTTCTAAATACAAATATATTATTATAATATATATTATTCTGTAATATATTGATAACCATAAACATGGTTCAATACTATTTTTAGACGTTCCTACTATTTTTATACCTAATCAAAATAATTTTCATGATCTATCATAAAAACCTAATGATAATAATTACATTAAAAAGGAACTAAATATGTCCTTAAAATTGTGGGAGGGCGAATTGTTTGAATTCAATAATATATAGGTAGATATAGGTAATTATTATTGTATAACAATAATTTATATTGTCCTCTAAACTCTTCTTATCCGTTTTATACCGGGGTTATCATCGACTATGCTCGTCATTTTCAATTTTTCTTTTATCGCTAATTGAGTGTAATTAGATTTGTAATTGCAAGACAATTAATTATATTTATATCGTTTTATCATGACCCTCGTTAACATTTTTCTTCTCGTCATATCTCCTATATTGAATCGCAATTTGCAAATTCTTCAATATGTATACTATAATGAATGGTACCTATGGTACTTATCGAGAATAGTTTAAACTATTGAAGACATAATGAGTGTTTCAGGGTGTGTGGTCTCTGGTCGCACCCCTCAATTTTGAAATATAATCTAATTGGCCTGCTAAAATAATTCACTCATATTTTTGTACATATATTTTTATATGGTTAATATTAATATTCCCCCCCAAAAAAATTTCTGAAATCACACCCTTAGTTCAAACACGTTAATATGTGTATTCATCACACATTTGATTTGAAAAATAAAAATAAAAATTGTATAAATACATATATTATAAATTTATAACATACAATTTGGGCAGATTAGGAGACTAGATGATTCAAGAAATTTATTTGAACAATACAAACTTCTGAATAATTTTAAATTATTAAAATTACCTATTAATAATAATTGTTATTATTAAGTTTAAATTATTTGAATACATAATTGCTTATATTATAATTTATAAAAGTGTTTACTATTATTTACAAGTTTATTTTTGTTTGTCAATAGATATTTTTGTCCTGTTATTAGGGACATATTACATAATAATCTTATTATTTATAATGAATTATAAAATTAGTAATTATAATCAAAGATAATAATAATAAAGTATTATTGGTATTTTTATATGGAGAGATAGAAACAAAATTAGCTTGATAAATTATGTTCATTCGGTTCATTCGAAATGTAATTATTATTAATTATTATGAATTATAATGTGATTAATTTACACAACATATTTTTTTAAATGTTTTTTACGCGTTGGATATAAGATATTTAAAATTGTATAATAAATATATTTTTTTTTTTAACGAATAGTATTTTTGTTTAAGACTTTTGTTGCGAGTGTCACAATTAAATAAAATTTATTTCAAACATAACTTAAGTGTATAAAGATTTGTAGTCATTAGCAAAACTAGACTTTTATTAAGATAGGTCGGACATTTTTAAAATCATCCATAAAAAAAAAATTACACTACACCTAGTGGTTATCAGTGATATTAGTGATATTATCTAATACATGACATAGACAGAACATTGTACTTAGCTATTTTATGGTAAAATTAAAATTTTTATTTTTAATAAAAATTATATTCAAAATAAATCGTTTAAAATTATTATACATTTATGTACTTCTCATCCTCGCCTATACATTTGATCAGGCCATGATCTGACTGGCTGGCCTGACTCGTAATTCACCTATGAGTATAGTTACATCAATAAGGTTTTGATCGACTTTTTTAAAATAATCTCCAATCTTATCATTGGATAGATAATATATTATGACATCACGGAAAAATTGTAGGTACCATACCTCGAGAAACTTGATAATTAAGACTCATTTTTTTCTTCTTTTAAACATAATGTAACTGTAATAAAATATATAATAATATTAATATAACATCGTAGAGTTATAACAATATGCACGCCTTATAAAATAAATGGTTCTTGTACGTTTTTTGATAGTTTATTGTCCGACAAAATATTCCAAATTCGACAATTATAATATAAATAATTATCAATATTCTATACTCCGTAATCAAATGTAGAACAGATATTATATTGTCTAATTTTAAACTGTGAGTAATATTTACGGGTTTACTTACGTTTTATCGTGATGGATAAGCATTTCTCTCGCTCTCGTTATCAACTAGTTTTAATAATGACGCGCATAATAATAAAAATATAAATGTCGATAATTGTATAAGCAATGAGGTGTATTCGGTTTTCGGTATATTATAACTGCATCGTTATTCGTTTTTACGTTATATTTTCACAACAAATTGTAGATAAAGCACGTTTATTTCCCCGTACAAACATAATGTGTATCTCTCCTACCTGAAAATGTGTTTTCGGCGACTTAATGAAATTTCGACGCGTAGGTACTAATATGATATTATAGTTTCTCTCGCTGGCTGTAGTGAATTCGTGCCAGTTGCATTTGCGTGTATGTAATGTAATATTATTATTATGATAAATGCCAGTTATAGCGTGGTAAATAACACGTTAGTGGTGAACATTTCTCAATAAATTTCGATCGAGATCATTATTATTATTATTCCCTTCGTCGCGAGATCTCTCGTCGGTCGCCGCCGGACAAAAAACAACCCGATATTATACATACTCTCCGATCAAGTATCTATAGTAATTAGTAAGTAAGCCGTCTAAATAATTTCTTATATTTAGGTCGAAAATCCTTTTACGGTAGTCAGATTATTTTTTTTCTTCCTTCCATCTTCCGTTTCCGCGCATCCGGCACGCATTAATCGTGTGCGTAAATATTTAATAACAACACGCTGTAGATTACTATAATACTAATATGACATATTATTATTAATGCATGACGTTATTATTGGATGCGATTTCGATGATGATGATTTGTCTCGACCGCTCGCAGCATCTCGCTATAGTACGTACTGCACGCAGTAACAGTCCCGACGCCGTTGCAGCACGAGCCTAAAGAGTTTATTTTTAAAGACGCGTATTATATTATTTTCCGTCGGCCGAATAACTTGTCAACGATCCACCATTTTTTTTTTTTTTTTTTTGCTACTCTCTTTCTCGTCTGATCATCGTCGTTCGTTCGGCCACCTTGTCTGTCGCCGTTGCACCGCAAATAACAACGTACATATTATTACTATTATTTTTATTTATGTCATTATAATATTTTAACACAATATCTGGGTCGACACGCGAGACGCGACAAGCAACGTGCCCCAGACCACGGTTGGCACGCGCAATGCGCCCCGGACCACGGTTGGGACGCGCCGCGTAAATCGCTAACCGCAATGACCGCACACCATAGATACGGCGCGTCGAATTATTAATTTATTGCTTAACCGTCTTTTTTTCCCAGGGTTCAAATCAGGCCACTCAACAGGAACTCCAGACGTTCCTGTCGGACGGAAAATCCAAAATGAAAGATGTGTCGCAAGTAAAGTGAGTACACGTAATATTATATTTTTATTTTTGAATTTAAAATGTTATGTTATGTTCTATTACGATAATATTATGATATTTCCGCTTTATCACTGATCGATAATAATTCCTAATAATAGTCACTGGAGACGTAGGTTCCGTGCAAAACAAGACAAATCCAAACGATTTTTAAGGGACAAAAAAAAAAAACATAAGTATTGTCAGTTTTAAGTTTAGAGTTAAAATAATATTAAAATTAATTCAGGTTATGTACATTACGTTATATTTCCTGAGGGCTGTTGGATTCATCGTCTTTATCTCTTAATTTTTATCTTATAAAATACTGTTAAAAATCCGTAAAATCCGATTTCGATAAAAAATGGAGTTGTTTGGTTTTTGCACCTCGGACCCCTTCAGGACTTTAGCTGTTAGATAAATCGGACACGTTTTTTTTTCATTCAAATAATTACAGTTTAATTTTTTGATATAATATTCTTAGGTACAACGTGAACTCTGTACCAATTTAATAGGTGTTGACGTGCTATTTGGTTTGACACTGTTTCTCGTATTCAGATTATATTATAACCGTCGCGGGTGACATATTATTTTATCGTTATTGTTTTTATTAATTTATAATTTTATAACTCGACCAGTGCCGGATTTAATGGGTGAGGAGGGAGGGGTCCATGGAGTATGGATCCTCCTCAGACACCGATATAATATGACGTACCTATACTGAAATAATATGTTAAAATACAATGTTTAATCCTATTCTATCTATTATTGTGTACACAAACGGAAAAGTATCTAATTAGTATGCTCCCCTATCTAAATAATACGATTATGTTAGAATATTGACGATATAGATATACAATTTTATATTATTTTAGATTCTGAGTGAAGGAATGTATTGGTTTTACAATGATGATTTTTTAAAAAAAATTTTGTGTCTGAATACATTTTTTTGGATAGAAATAATGGTTTGATTATCACGAATAATGTATGCTTTCAATAGCAAATTGCATCTAGTTGGTACTTTTTAAGCTCATTTTACTTTTATTCTTGGAAGAAGAAAAGCTACCAAAAAAATAGCGAAAATCGGCAAAATTACAATTTCCATTATTTAAATTTTTTTATTTTGGTGATAACTAATTAGGTTTTTGCTAATTAGGATCGTAGGAACATGAAATTTTTTTGAGTAATCACATAGGTGTTCTACAAAAGAGAAAACAATTTGGAAACGATTGATTGATTTTCTGACGAAGTACATAGTTTAGAATTTTTTTTTCAAAAATGTTTAACATTACATGTGATTTTGGGTTTAACGGTTTGAAAATTGTATAGAAGTCTATTCATATACTATTTAATCTATTTACAAAATATTTTTAAATCTAAACTCACAATTTTTTTTATAAGCTTCTAAAGTTATTTAGTAGAATTGAATATTATATTTTTTTTTATGTCTGGTGATACTTTTTCAGGTAGAAATAACTATCCAATTACCACAACTAGGGTATGCTTTCGGAAAAAAATTTCATGTAGTTGGTACTTTATTTAGCTTATTTTTTAAATTTCTTAAACATTTTTCCAAGAGAAAAGAGAAACTACCAAAAAATAACGGAAAACGGCAAATTTCACGGAAATCGTAATTTTGATGAAATTGATTTTACATGAGAACTAATGCAATTTTCAAAATTTTTTGACTACCCTCATAGGTTAGGTTAGATGAGGTTAGGTAATTAAGGTTAGGTAGCTTACATATGTGAACTTTTAGAACGGTTATCAGTATAATATTTAGTATATTTGTATTGAGTTTCGCTCAGAATCATATTTTCTAATGCGATATCATAGCATTCAAATCTTAATTATAATGAACCACTAATATCTCCGAGGACTGAAGGGTCGAAGAAAGAAACGTCCAAAATCGTCTTTCCTGCTTTTTTACATATTATTTTTTAGGAAGCCCTCCAAGAAAATGTTGAAAATCCACTACTGAACTCGGTCATCGCCAATCGGCGATTATTAATATTGTGGTACAGTAGTAAATTATTTGATTCAATTACTGCTGCAGTCAATTTGTAGGATATTATTATTATACCGTTGGCCTTGTGTAGCGTTATAAAATATTGGTGAGTTTTGATTCGAAAAAGGTCAAACTGCCGCCGATTAATTTGGCGTCCGATTTTCACCGTCTAGCTCGTTTATGCCTATAAAATTTCACATATCCTTTATACGCGCAATGATTACTAAGGGTAATTTATTTAATACTATATGCGGTTAATATATCGAATTTAACATTAAAATAAAATAAACATATTATACCCGAGTACATTGATTTCGTTTCGTCATCATCGTACCCTCGGGTCACCGGAAATCGTATCTAATCACGCGGTTTTTGGCATCATAATACGACGTAATCGTGTACATTATAATATAATTAATTATTATTATTGCTGAATCTGACGTACCTATATATCTATTATGTGTATAAATAAAAAGTATAATAGCACAATCAACAAGTTTGAAACGTCGTAAGTCGGTAGATGTATTACCTAGTTATTACCTATATTCCACAACATGAACGGACAACAAATGTTACAAAATATATGTAGGTTAGATGATAAGGAAATAATATAATAATTATGTGTACAGTGTACCTATATGTATTTCTTTATAAAAAATTATCAGTTTATATACTACACACAAATGTTTAGAAAAAAAAATCTAAAATAATATTTAAAAACAAATTGTTTATGAGGTCAAACCTCATAATAATTTATAAACACGTTGTAGGTATATGTTTGCAGACTAATATACTTAATACCATTGATTATATTATATAGTTATGTTACTAATTACTATTATAATCAATGATAAAGATATAGGTAAATAATATGAGATATTATCATAATATATCTATATAATATCCGATTTTCACTGGAATGACCAATAAATTAATGTTTTCGTTTTAAGTGTTCGGTTTATATTACGTAAAAGTTAGCATTGTGACTAGTTAAAAACTAGCTAAACTAGTTAAGCTTAATTAAAAAAAAAAAACTTTTTATCTATTATTGATCAACATTAATTAAATGTACTCATAAATTAAATGAATTTCAGTTTATGCATTTGTATTAATGTAAAATATTATAACTGAAAGTTTTTGAAAATAAATTTTAATCATCTATAAAATAGTTAACGTATTAAACACGAGCGATTCAATTACGCATTTAGTATATTTCAATACCATTAACTCTTGTAGACGTTTTTTAATTTTAGATAATAATTGTCTATATTTAATAATAATTGATTTAATTATATTTTATTTAAATTGATGGTAGAAAATGGATTTCTTTTTTTAATCGAGTAAATGGTTATGCTCAATTTTTTTTCTACATTTCAGTTAATTAATTTAACATAACACTTTGTAGAATGCAACAAGGGCATAACTCCATTTCGGACAAATAAAATGTAAGTTCATTGAAATTGACTTCAGAATAAATGTTCGTGTTCCAATATACCTATCTATTTGAGTAGTTGACAATTGATATCATACAAAATATTTGTGTTTTAAACAATGACAATATTGACAATGAACCTAAATGTGTTTATTGTTTACTTTTTCCGATTGCATTATCACAATAAACTATAGGTAATAGGTATATTATATTTAAATGTATAATAAACATCGTTAAAGCTTTTTTTTAGAAAGATAATACTTCTACATTACGAAATAACAACTTATTGTCATTATAAGTTGATAAATTAATAACAAACTATTGTATTAGGTGTGGACTTCGAACAACGTTTGTTAACAACAAAATGTTCACGTATTTTCAGACAATTTACGTTTGTAACTTTTTTTTATTATTTCACTTAATAATATTATACAGTTATCATGTAAAAGTCCAATTTATATTTAGTAAATAATATAAAATATTTATTTTAACAAACAACAGAGCCTAAAACGTTTAAATTATTATTCATTTATTCATTATTATATTGTGATTATGTTTTAAAAGTCAATATTAAATATTATCAGTTATCATATTTATTAAATATTTTATATATTATATATTATAATAAGAATAATTATAATTATATTTAAACGACACAGAAACATTTTAATAGTGATAGTTAAAATATTTAATAATCCCGTATATTATCTTTTAATTATACGAGTACATTTTTAAAATAGTTTCATAGTCCAATTATAGGTTATAACTTAATAAGTATGTAATTTATATTCTTACTTGGTCACGTGGATAACTTAAATCGTTGAGATATACAAATTAATAAATTTATTAACACTTAATAACGTATTCATTTATTAAAAATAAACTTATATACATAATTAATAAACTTATAAACGATTACCTTTGTTTTAGTTTTGTTTAAGTTTAAAATCGATTTTTAACGAAGAAATATTTATATATACTCACATATTATGTGAGTTGTAAACATCTTAAATAATTAATGACTAAGTAGTAAGTAGTCATCGTAGCTTCAATTTAAAATAAAAAAAAAGGAAAAGAAAATCTAGTCAGACAGTAACAAAAATTGTTGGATTGTTTTTCTAAATTATGAAAAAATTACTATCATAGTATTTATTATATAAAAAAATTAATCTCAAATCAAGGGTTTTAAAATTGCCGATGTATTTAATTAAGTATTTGTATGAATGATTTTTTTATGAATAACATTTTTTGATGTGAGTTTGTAAAAACAATAAACACTAGACTAACATAAACAACTTCAGTTTTATTTTGTCTGTTTTTTAATCATTGATTATTGTAATAAAAAGCATCAATTGCAATAGTAAAATGTCAATGATTTTGATAATTCAACGATCTATATATTTTCGTTACCGTTATGTAATAATATATACGTATTTCAGTACTTACATATTGTTGAAAATTCATATCGTGAAAATATATTGATAAAATGTTGTTTTCAGACGTCAATCAATCAGTAAAACTCACGAGAAGATCGAAGTCACACATCTAAATGGCTTGGACTGCTTTGATCCATTCCTCGAGAGGAACTTGGAACACCCAACCACGTGAGTATAATGCCTAATAATGGCTGTTATAAGCGAAACATTATTAAATTCGTTAGCCAAATTGTTGATGAATTAATTACATATATTATATAATTCTCTTGCTTGAATCTCTTAAAATGAAGTTTCACTTATAGTTATTTAGTTCAACTGTATAATATAATTATTTCAATATATTTTTTTTTTCCATAGCGATTCCGAGACATTAATTCATTTGCTCAAAGCCTCGTTGGGTACCGGAATCCTTGCAATGCCACAGGCTTTTCAGTGTTCAGGACTTACGACCGGTATATTTGCAACCATTTTCGTATCGGTCGTGTGTACGTTTTGTTCGTATTCATTGGTGAGTTTTTACAAATCTACTATCATATTTTGTCTAGGGTTATTTTATGTAATTTAAAAATAAAACAAATTTGTTATCATATTCTAATATTATTTTACTTAGATATAATAAAACATTGAATACCTTTATACATATTATGTGCAAATATTATTAAAATAAAAATGGTATTTATCTTTATTATTAAAATTGTTTATCTAAACCTACATCAAATGCCGACCCCAGGATTTATTACATAAATTTATCGATTTTCCGATTACCAAGATACTCGTGGGGAGGAGGTGGTGAGACAACTCCTCACTGCCCTGTAGGGCTGCCCTTACTCCAATATTTAACATAAATCCTTAGTGATAAGGATATATTCTTAATAATTTCTAAGTTTTAACCAATTTTTTTTTTACCTATAACGTATTCTATTGTTCTCATCTATACTAACTAATACTAGACACTCGCAAACAATATTCTTTCTTTCCGTTTTTCCACTTATATAATAGCTGCGATTCTCAATGACCCAAACTATATATATCTCCATCTTTATTATATGTACGCGAATAGATTGGTTCAGCCGTTTAGGTATTATGGTTTATAATTTTACAATCTTAGTTATATTTATTGTAATCAGCTATAGGATAATATGGAAAACGTTATGAAATTCTGCGATGATTCAACAGGTGAAATGCGCTCATACGCTTTACAGGCGAACGAAAGTGACGGCGATGAGTTACGCGGACGTGGCCGAGGTGGCGTTTGCCAACGGGCCGGAATGGTCCAGGAAATTGTCGTCATTCACGCGGCAGACCGTTCTATGGTTACTGTTCGTTACGTACTTCGGCACGTGCAGCGTGTACACTGTGATCATAGCCACGAATTTCCAGCAGATGTACGTCTTTTACTCGGGCATCGACCTGGACATCCGGTATTTCATCGGTGCGCTGCTCGTGCCTCTGATATTGCTCAGCTACGTGCCCAACCTCAAGTACTTGGCCCCCGTGTCGCTGGTGGCCAACGGGCTGATGGCCGGCGGCCTGGGCATCACGTTCTACTATCTGTTGTGCGACATGCCCAGCATCTCGGAGAGACCACAGATCGCGTCTTTAGAAACGTTCCCGACGTTCTTCTGCCTCACCGTGTTCGCCATGGAGGCCATCGGGGTGGTACGTATATATTTATTATTTATCTATCGTTTCACGTTCTTAAATACAAGTCAGGACATTTTTTCTACACGTCTCTTCATTCTGCATGGCGAACGCCATGTAGAATCATCAGATGGTCGTCATAGTCCTACAACTCTATGGATTTTGATCTCCTACCTCTCATCTATATTCTATTCCATCTAAGAGTAAACCGTTTTCGCCCATCACGACTGACGATTTTGATGAATCATCTGGCCAATTTTCCCCCTCCTAAGTACAAAATCAAGCTGCGCCGACTCGCCATCTAGTATTGTTTTAATGTAAACATGATGATCCATAAAGTATAATTTCAATTTACACTGTATTGCTTCCAGTAAGTAAACACTAGATATCGGGTCGGTGTTAGTGTTCCGGCCGCTTGGAGGTGAATGCGCGCCAATTGGTCGCGCCCGGTTTACTCTTAGATTGAACAGAGTATAGATCCTTTTACACTAGCAAACCTCTGCGAGACCCCTAAATTAGCGAATTCTGGCGTGACCGTTTTGGCGTGAGGTTATTTTGGCGTAGACCCATTTTGTAAAAATTACTCGATTCAAATTTCGCTCTCAAACAATATATTTTTAATATCTTTAAGACTTTCTAATTTATTTTATAAAACCCTGATAAGCTAAGTTATAACTTTGCACAACAAATCGAGGGATATTTTCGATTTGCGGAGCAAACCTAACCCCACTCGTAGATGTACGTCAGAAAATGTGGATTGTTAAAGATATTACTATGGAGAAATATATTTTTCCGGTAACAGAGTTTAATTTACACTATAAAGGTATTCTTACCTATAATGTCTAAAACCCGTATAAAATCACACACGTTCCCAAAATTAACAGTATACTATATGTTGTAAATTAGTATTTATCTGCTAAAAAAATGTAGATTTATGTTGAATAAATAAATATGGGACTTTTAAATTCGTGATCGGTTATGGTTACCGGTTACCGGGTGACCATAATGTGCAGTTTGTCATATTATACCTATAATACAATACTTTCATTCCTATAATACGATAGTTTTGCATTGTTTCCATTATCTGTTTCCAACTTTGTCGGTTCAAGTATTCAAGATCCGACCTTTTTTTACATTGATCGTAATATTAATTTTAGGTGATGCCTTTGGAGAATAACATGAAGACGCCCAAACACTTTTTGGGACTTTCCGGCGTTCTGAACATGGGCATGACCGGAGTGACCATTATTTACATACTACTAGGTTTCCTCGGTTACTTGAAGTACGGCAAAGACACAGAATCGAGTATAACGCTGAACCTTCCCACCGAAGATATGTGAGTAACGATCGGAGTTCGACCGAGAAATAATGATATTTATCGACATGAATATTGCTGTTAGGATCCATTTTATAGCATTTGAAAATCCATAAATATGTTATATAAAGTCCTTGAAAATTGTAAAATACGTGTTTAAAACATGCTATAAAAAAATTAAAAAAAATAAAAACTATACAAATATGCATAAAAATTGATTTAATATTTACTGTAATATTATTTTAAATAGTACAGAAAAAAAAGATAAGAAATCAATTAAAACTTCAACACGTTAAGTAATATGCCATATTATATTAAATTGGATTTTAAAATTACGAAAAAACTGACGATTACGATGAGTAATAAAAACGTGGAGAATAATGTTCGTAATTATTATGATAAATCATTGCATTCTAAAAACGGTTTTAAGTTTGATTTTTAACCTTATCTAAATCTCTAAATTCATAATCGTTTAATATATTAGATAATGTGACGTAATTGACGACAAATAAAAATATAATTCAAAATGATTTATTTTAAAGTCTGAATCTTGAATAATAAAAAATAATTTAAATAATTCAAATTTTGAACGCTTATATTAAAAATATTTTTTACAGAGTGTCTTACGAAATCATGAAAAATATAATAACACTGGTTCTATGCAATAAATTATTTTATTACCTTTTATTGTTATTATTATTTTTTAATTATTTCCATACTCCGGTGCTACAATAATTAAGGTATACCTACTCGTTTTTATTTTTATTTTTAAATACAGAAATAAAAATTAAATTTTTTAATTAAAAATAGCCATTTTGTAAAATTGAATTTTAGAAAAATATTGGCATTATAATTACTTCTTAGTGTGTTTTCATTTTTTTAATGATTTTTTAAAGTTTATGAAAATATAATTTATTTTCATTATTTACCGATCAGTGAACCATTGATGACATCACTAGGGTTAATTATTAATAATTAACAAATATATTTTAAATTATAATTTCATTAATTTCAAAAAATCATTAAAAACAAATGAAAATATATCAAGATGAAATTTTAATGTTTATATTTTTTTTAAAACTCAAATTTACAAAATGGCTATTTTGAATTAAATATATAAGTGAAAAATTTAATGTTTATTAAAAAATAAAAATAAAACAAGTGTACCATAATTGTAGTGCTTACCAAAGTATAGAAATAATGAAAAAAAATGTTGATGTTTTTTATTAAATATTGTATAGAACCAGTCAACCTGCAGAGTTATTGCATTTGTCAGAAATTTGTGAAACACTCTGTATATCATTTATTTTACATATTATATAGTTGAGAAGAATATATAAAAATAACAAAGTATAAGCAAAGAACAAATTTAATTTATATTACTTTTTCTAAGAAAACAATTTTTTAGCTTAATTCGATAAATTTCTTGGTGTTTTAATATTAATAAAAAATCACAAGTTAGAAAAAAAAATAACTAACAGAACCTATTTTTGGTATGCGTGTTCACAGAGCTGCTCAACTGGCCAAAACATTTATCAGTCTGGCAGTATTTTGCACATACGGACTACAGTTCTTTGTGTGTTTGGAAATCGCATGGGACAAGATCCAAGACAGTTATGAAAAAGTCACCACTTTCCATAATTACCTTTTGAGAACCGTTTTGGTAACATTATCTGGTGAGTGACAACTAATTATTAAATTTTAATTTAGAAGTATTTATTTATTGTATTATATTTTAACTTACAGTTGTACAAGAAGTTTCATAAATGACAAATAAAATTTACTTGTTTTTTCAAATTTTTGTTTTATAATCGTATAGGTATATTATACTAAAGGTTGAACCGAAAGTAGATCATACATATTTTATAAGTATATTTGAACATGTTCCCGTTTATTCTCTTTAGGCACAACACACAACTATATTTAAACTTCCTTTAAAATTGAGTATAAATAATGAACATTATTGATTCAGTTTATGGTGTATTTGTATAAGGTACAGGTACAAGGGGTACAGAAAAGTATAATAATGTTTAGTAAATACTATTATGTTTGTTTTAAATTGAAAAATGCCACAAACTTGTACTTAAAAACTATACCATGCAACAAACGGTTATAGATCACGTTATGTGTTTCTTTTTAAATTCAATTCAGTTTAATAATAATAATTTAAATGAATATTTTTAGATAAGATGTCAAATTGACATTTTCAAATAGAAATAGCATAATGTAAATCGTACATTATTGAAAAAACATTTAATTAATTCTTTTCTGTGTCATATAAACAGTGGCGATTGCTGTAGCTGTACCGACTATTGGACCATTTATTGGACTTATCGGCGCATTCTGCTTCTCGTTGTTGGGTATCATTATGCCTGTGTTCATCGAGTTCGCTACATACTGGGATAAGGTGACTATATGGATGACCCTGAGGAATTTGGTGCTGATAGTTGTCGGTTTATTGTCGTTGGTGTTTGGCACAGCCGATAGCATCACGGAAATATTGAGCAAGTATTCGCCCGCTGTGGCACAGGTAGTCACGATAGCCAACAACACTCAATCAGCTGCTCTGTAGTAGCGGACCAGCGAGTGGACTGAACACTGAGTACAGTATTCAAATAAATATAATAATAATAAAAGGATTTTAACAATAGTAATAATTATAAAATTGAATTTCTGTACATATTATAATTATTTTATATTTATAAAAAGAATTTATAAACAATGTTTCGAATTGTTTCCATCCATATTATTCATTAATTATGTACAATTGCTAAGTGCGTGGGAAATATAAATCATAGCACTCGCACACCATCGAAACATTTGTATAAGTATTAATTATTATTTACTTTAATTTTTTTTTTTTCTCATATGTATGTACTATTAACGTACGATTCAACCAAGTTTATACAATAATATTATAGTGTATAATTTCGTTTATAATTTGTGTATTATTATTGTAAGGCTTTATGTTTTATTGATTTAATAATGGTACGAGTTATAAATTTATTATTAATATATACATATTTTTATATATTTAACTTCATATTTATTATTATGTTAGTTAGGTGAATATATTATTGTAATAATATTATTCTTTTTATACTATATATAATATAACAATAAAAGTAAATAATATAATGTATTTATTGTATAGTAATATTATGTCCTAAAGACTAGATTTATTTTTTCTATAGTTTGTATGATTATACTAATTGTGTGTAAAAAATTGAAAAAAAAAGCAAGTTATATAAAACAATTGATTATAAGTATAAAATATGATTAATAACATAATAGTTAGTTTTGTGGATAGTTTGGCGTTTTTAACCCCTTTATACGAGCATCAATGCCATTTAGTGCCTCCAACATAGGGAACAATTCGGCCATTAGTCCGTTGGTGACGCTTACTAAGTCTTCCTCGGTCATAATGAACCCGTCTATATAAGGAAATAAACAAATTTTGTTCATCAACTTTATAAATTATTTTAAGTCAATAATAATAACAATAATATTATGACACAATATTATCCCAAAGAAGATAAATAATTTAGATTATGTTATACCCGTATGTTTTTCGATTAGTAGATGACAATAAACGCTCAATATGCTAGTGATGTCGTCTTCGTCATCTGTTCCTGTGGATATCAGTTCACTGGGCCAACGACTCCTATAAGGTTAAATTTGTGTTATTTCAGTTAACATTTTATATTTTTATTAATCAATTATTATTGTAAATAAAGATCTGTTAAATTTTAACTAACAGGCAGCATATTTTATGATTTAATTAAAAAAAAAACTAATATATTTTCTAAAAACAGTGAACTTAGGTCGATTCCAACTTTGACTGAAAAATATTACTATACATATTATGGTAGTCATACTTGTTTTGTTGAGTGTATGTCAGAGCATTCGGCCAATCCGACTCTTCAAGAATTTGGACCAGACTTTCTTCAGGTGTCGGGGCTAACGGATGCGTGCCACTCTCATCTTTGGCACGTAGCAAAGCTCTTCTCACAGTGCTCACTTCGGCCGATAAATTTTGAAGCTGCAAACAAAATGTATTGTTATGTTATTATTTTTAATATATTTTAATGTGTTTTAAATATGATTCAACCACAATAAATATGGTTTTTGTGACTCACTTTGTTTTCCGTGGCCAAATTCGAAAGTGTTATGTACATTTTGGCAGCTGCTTCCAAAAGCAACAACAGCTGTAAGTGTAACCTGTACATAGATCTTCCTAAGTCTAAAATCGATTCTTCGTTCAAGTAAGCGCTGCTACCACCACCGCCACTGCTCGTGCTCGATCCTTCCATCATACGTTCACCGAGTTTACAAACTTTCAGTGTGGTCCGCACGGTGAACAAACACTTGAAATCAAAGCAAATTATATTACATTATTGTCTTCTTTTCTTTAAAACTTGAATTTTCTATTCAAAATCTGTTGGTTTGAACCTAACATAACCATTGACTAACTACAAATTTGATAACTAACTTAACGCCTAGGATAGGTAAAGGTTAGTAGACACGTCATTTTGGTATGTACCTCAGAAGTTTGATCTTTCCGATCCAACAGCGTGTCCACGTGTTCCCGGATCTGGAGCATCGAGAATCGCAAAGTACTGTCCAACTTGAACGCAGTCGGAGAGAACCACACGAGCGGTGGATCGGCGTGTGTGGTCAGAACTATGATGGCCGAGTTCATGTGGGTCAACACCTGTCGGCAGTTTACGTGGCTCTGGTCGCAGCAGCCTGTCATGGCCGGATCTTCTTCCACGTACTCGTTCAGTGTCACGCAAGCTTCGCGGGTCAGCCACACGCATTTTCTTATGATGTCCTGCGCAAATAGGTTAGGTTAGGTTAGGTTCATACTATAGATATATAAACTAAATACCAGGAATAAAATCACTTTTTACCAAACCGTCCTGTTTCAAAATCCAACAATTACTTAAATATTGCGGATACTTGAAAAACATGGATACAAATCCACGGATTCGAATTACTTTTTTATGAAGACATAAACATTTGGATGTTTATTATTGCCACTGAATATTTCGAATTACGCCACTGGTGTAATTTTATGCAAAATGCCTTCCGGAAATTAAATACAATTAAGATTATTTTTAAATTCTTTACCTTAATCACCCTGTGCAGTATGTGAAACATGTGGAGCGTGTTGGATGGTGTCTGGTCCAACAGTGACCGGACGGTGGCTCTCCAACATTGTTCGGTATCGTCCCGCTGGAACGACATGAGTGCGTTCAGATTGGGCGAAGCGTTGCATGGCGTCAACTCGCCGAGATCACCGATGCTTGAACCACTTAAACCATAAGATTAGATTAGGTTATTTTTTTTTAGTTTTGTTAAAAAAAAAAGTTATTTTTGCTCAGTGATTCTCAACGTGGTTGTTCGCTATTTTGAATGGGTATTTATGTGTGTAAATAAAAAAAAAATTTAATGGGGTCGCGAAAAGATTGAAAATCCAATTTGGGGAATCGCCACGGTAAAAAGTTTAAGAATCATTAGTTTATTTTTAATAACTAATTGTACATTTAAAAATATCATTTTATACTCTTTTAATAACTAGCAAGATGAAATTATGTAAATATTTTTTTTATAGACTTTCCCTGCAAGACACATGGAACTTACGATCCTTATGGAAAGTCTGGTTACGTTACTAAACATTTCTTCAAAGTGATAATATTTCCTTAACTGCCAGATTTTAAAATGACCTTTTCCTCAAATTGATTTGTTTCATTTTTCGTTATTAGTTATTAATAACAGTACAACACCGTAAATTTAATAATTTTTACTATTCCTTAATCACTGAATTAAATGTTTTTGCGATTTCATAAACGTAAAAAAAAAAAAAAAATATTCAAATATTGTAATTTTAAACGATTTTTTTTTTTTTTTGGCTCGGAGAAACATTTAGACATTTACTATTTGGCGTTAGACGGGGCAAGTAACTCTCACTGGCAGAGGAGAAACGTTGTAAATATTTATTACACTCTGTTTCACGAGAGACCATGCCACGCCACGATATCCAATGTCTGACGCCTCGGTGAATTTCCACCAGACTATCGACATGCATCAAGCCGTATGCGCTAGATTGGCATGATCTCTCGCGGAACAGAACGTATATTATATAAATACTTACGACGTGTCGGAACGTGTTATCGAATCGGTGCGATCGCGGTGATGATCGCCAACGTCCGCGTCGCCACTGTCTGCGTTCGGAACGAGACGCGCGTCGCACGCGGCGATTTCGTCCAGGGGTGACACGGAACCCACTTCGTCGTCCGACGACTCGTCGTGGTTGGACTTTTTCGAGTGCGATGTCGCCTTCTGCTCGTCTACGCTCTCCGCCGACACTTGGCACGTGTCGGCCGAACTTAGGCTGTTGACTGCCCCGTTGACATACATCTGCGATGGGTTCGCGGCATTGCTGTTAGTGTCGTTGTTACTGCCCAACGGCAATCGCCTCACGCCCCAATTGAAATTGTCCGTACTTTCGCCCTAGAAAAAAAAAAAAAAATTGAGCTTATTATTGTTCAGCTATGTTTTGTTGGGCTTAAGAGACGCAGAACACACTATGTTCAATGTAGAAGAGAACTCGGAGGAATCGTGTTAAAGTAATTCTTTGAGGAGTTAATTCTAGGAAATTTTCCTTGATCTGATTACAAACGAATAAAAGAAATGGCGGAAAATGGTCGACTTTGTAGAACGTATATTGGCGACCGTCAGTACCACGAAGAGAACAGATTTGAATAGCAGAAGTGAATTGATTCAATACCCCGATGGGCTGAAGATAAAGAGAAAAAAAAATTTGAAAATAAATTCAATTTGAGCCGAAAGGGAGCTCAGCATACGTAAAGAAATTTTAATGAAACTCTCCGAAGAGTAGAGGAATATATTTAGTAATTGTAACTTTTTTTTTACAATCATTGATGTGTCTTGGAGTTTACCCTGAAAAAGTTAGGTAAGAATTTTACTAAATGTAGGGTGGGAGGCGTAAAATAAATTAGAATAATATTAAATCGTATACATAAAAAAAAAACATCAACTGAGTAATGTGAGTGTACTTTTCAATAGTTTTCGGAATGTAAAAATCTTTATTCATATACGAATGGTGAAAAATATTTTTAAAAAAATGGCAGAAAAAACCAAAAAAATTCACACTTCTTGAACCTCAAAAAAGTATAATATACAAGACAACAACAACAACAAAACAAAGATTAATTAAAAGTTATCGATATCATCTACGCGTTGTTTACCCAGGTGAAAAATAATTTTTGTATCATGCATACAGATACAGTTTTGATTTAAATAAAGATTAAGCGTGTATTTATCTCATTCATGGTCTTTATCTAAATCATTCGATTTGCACATATTGTAGTACGGCGGTTAGTGCGAACAAATAACATATTATGAAAAAAATATTAGGTAACAATCGTTTGAAATCGAACGACAAATCGGTCGTGTATGTATAGGACCCATAATTTAAAGTCTCAGCTGAACTTACCATATATTATATTATTTTTTATAAACGTTACAAATCGGTAGACGTTTATATATCGTACTTTCCTATTCAGTGTGGTGCGTTTAAACGTAAACTATATTATATTATACAACAAGTAAAGAAATTTCATAAAAGAATCTTATTTTCTTAAGAAATATAAAATATAGAAATTTTTCTAGGAAATGTCGAAAATGTATGTGAATTAGAACACTTGAAAACAATTTCATGATAGAAATACAAAACTTTTATGAATTTATTACTAGGTGTTAATATTCTTATTATTATTGTAGACTATAATTTAACATACACTACGTTGTATTTTTTAAAATTAAATTGTGTTTTTAAAATATTATTATTATTATTATTATTTTTTTTATTGAATCGCATTATTAACAAACAGGATCAGGTATATTATTATGTTTTACTACAATATCACGATACCCGTTTTGTTTAAAAATATTTGTAATGCATTTTTCGAACAATAATGCAATAAATTTTAATTATTTCTCAATGCGACAAACATCGCGAGATCTAGTTAAAAAACATTATAATCATGTCAGGTACGTTACTCACTTCGACGCTTTCGCTCTCGTACTCGAGGAAATCGAAGTCTTTGAACACGGTCCCGAAATGATCGGCGTTGTCCTCTCGTTCTTTTCGCGAGTCGCTCGGTATGGACACGTCCGGCGCGGATACCTCTTCGGTGCTGCTGGCCATGCTGGAATGCCGTTCGAGCAGCTCGGAACTCTGACTGAATATCACCTGACGGACGACAAAATTGATAACAGTTACGATTGCGCTTGTGTGAATCGCGTGAATTAGTACGATTGCGAATAAAACTTTCGCGCGTGGAACAATGAACGATAAATAATTATTAGCTGGCGAAAAGCTACGATGAAAGTCTATTACGATTCACAATATTAATAATCGAAAACGATATGTGTACCTCCGCGAACGTACCGAAATCACGGATTTCGGATGATTCGTTCGGAGTCGACCGACTGGAAAAATAACTATACCGCGGTTGCCCATTTGAACATTTGCCAAAGAGTTCACGCAAAGAGGTTCTTAAAGTGAGTGGTCCATTAAAGACTCTGTTATTATTATATAGGCAACGACGAACGCGCGTCGTTTTTTATTCCAGTTTAAACAAATATTATTTTCGATTATTTGCACATTTACGTCAATACAACATATATTATATAAGTGATTAAAAAACTCAACACTAATATTAATAATGTTATTAAGTATTATTAGAGAGCCTAGTTAATCGAGAGAGAGGCCAACTCGATTGATAGCGGCCATTTTTCGTCCAAATCATATTCTTGCGTGATTTCAAATTTTGATATAGATCTATATATGTCTACGATTATAAATTTATAAAACTAATTACAAACCAATGTAATATCGTTTGTTCAGAATTATTTTTAGACAAAAAATGGCATCCAGTGTAAGCGATAACAACTAACCAACAGAAAGTTATCTCCAAGTCGACCTCTCTCGTATTTATCCAGACTCTCCAAGTATTATTATAGCTGTGCTAAACCATTTGTGTGTGTACAAAATGTAATGTTAATTTCATAATAAAAATAATTCTCTTAGAAATTACTCAAATATCATACCCTCCGCGTAGTACCATAACTAGAAATTTGGAGGCTTAGGTGCGAGTAAAATTTTGGAGACCCTTTTAATTTAATGTGGCCCTTTTTTGCGGTGTCATGCATTCTCAAAGTCTCAGTTAAGTGTGCGGCGCTGCCTCCGCAAAATATTATAATATCGGTGTCGTGTATTAACCCGACAAATTTTGTTTATAAATATTTAGGTATATTTAGATTTCGATAACAGTTTTCTAGTAATGTAAAAAAAAATAATAATCTTAAAAATATTAATAAACAGAGATAATAACTATTTTATAAACATTATATTTATAATAAATATTTGAAGATACATAATCTGGAGGTGTAAGCGAGGTGGAATATATACTTATACACTTAATAAGAAAAGGACAAAAAAAAGATTGGTTTGATCGATGAGCCAACGACTTGAATTGAAAATGACCCAACGGCCAACTTGAAAAACGGGAAAAAATTGTATTTATTTGTTAACATGATCATTTCAGCACATTTTATGTATACATTTTATTATATCAATTATTTCAAATTAAAAGAAAATACGCGTGTAAGATTATAATATTAAATATTTGTTTAAAAAGTAATTTTTTTTTTTTTTTATTTACATTTTATTTTAGATTTCGTTTTTACAATGATGTATTGAAGTGTTTCTTTTTTATGTATGAACACACTTTGTCGAGTAAAGTTAATGGTCTGTTAACCACATTTGTTAGAGTACGATTTCAGTAAAGAATTTTGTCTAGTTGGTATTTTCTTTAGCTCATTTTTTGAATTTCTCAAAGTTTTCTTTGGAACTATTAAAACTACCAAAAACGGACGGAAAAATTACCAAAATTCACGGAAACTGTAAATTTGACGAAATTGAATTTCATTATTTTACTCGTATTATCATACTGATTTTTCTATTGCATATTATTTGCTAAATAAAAACAATTTATAAAAATTAATATATTAGTATATTGTATTTCTGACTAAATTTTATAAACATAATTTCGAATGCAATATTATTGCATTCAAATCTTAATTATAATATAGCACAATAACCTTCACAACTAATTTCTCTGACGACCGAAGGGACGAATAAAGAATGTCCGGAATCAGTTTATTATTGTATATTTTTAACACGACACCGATAAAAAATAAAAATTGTTAATAACAGTTTGTACATAAATACAAGGTACTACCCAAAATTATTAATAATCACTAAATCAAAATAAAATATGTATTATATTAGTGATTTGTATACGTTTACGAGAACACAGTGTCTATCCAGCACATTAATTATTTTACTGTACCTTATTCAGTGTATTTAAATCGTCCTATTTCACATAATATATAATAAAATAATACGATTAATACATATCACATCGATAAAATATAAATTAATATACGGTATAGTAAAATATATAATGAAGGCGGAGCGCAATAACAGTTCTAAAAGATATATAATTTAAAATTGATAATAATCGATGTGACATTTAATCGGAAGCTGCAGATGACAAAACATTTATGTCACAAAAATTGTACGACGATTATTTTTTTTTTTTTGTTAATTTCTATACTGACTATACCTACTAAGGTTGGACATAAACGAGTTTAAAAGTTAAAGCGAAGTTAATTTTAATCGAGTGATATAACAAATTAGTTTCTTGAAGTAATAACTATTAACTTAACGAGTTAATATGTTTCTAATATACCAAGTTATTTTTAAGTTAATTATGTTTTTATGAAGTTAAATTAAATAATATATTTTCATAGGAAATAAAATGTTTTTATATTTCATTTTTTTTTTTTTTTGTTACTAGCAACAATAACTATTTTATACTTGTCAATAATTAAATTATATAATTATATATTATATTTAACTAAAATTAAAAGTTACTTTCGACTTTTAACTAAACTCAAATATTCTAAAATTACTAGAAGTAATTAGTAAGTTTAAAGTTAAAAAAAATCAAGTTAATTTCCCCAGCATTGGTCTATAGACCAATATGTGAAACATCAAATATAAACTAGATACATATTATGTTTAATTTTCTATCATCACTTTTAATTTTGTAAAATTTTCTACCTATCATTTAATAATAAATTGAATAGTTTCGAATTTCTCAAAAACATTATACGGATGAGTCACTCCGCCACCATAATCAAGTACTTAGAGTTGATAAAGTGATAAGAACATGTAAATACATACCGAAGGGCTCTTGGGCAACCCGACTCGTTGTCCACACGTCATCAACAAATTGACCAACAGGTCTCTTACACGACTCTGGAATAACATAATAATAATAATAATAATAAGAGTTCTTTGAGAAACAGCCAGCACAAGCTATTATTACTTGGCACATCCACGGTCTCTTCCAACCAGGAACGGCGGAGTCTGACGGCGACAGTGACGTGGACCGTCTTTGCAAGTGTGCACTGTTTGAATTTATCGATTCCGAGTCGGCGGTGGCACCTGTTGCTGGAGCCGTCACCTTTCGGCCGATCAAAGGCGTTTGGGACATGTCAAATGTAAAATCCAAAGTCCTCCCTGCAGATAAGAAGGATTAAGAACGATACGATTTATCGTTGAATCAATGACAAACAAAAACAATTTGTTTCCTCGAAAATTCACTCTTCTCGGTTTTCTGAGTAAATTTAATTCATTAAAATACCTACTATAATAAAAGTATAATGTTATTTAAATCGAAGAAATACGATATTAAATTGCATAAAATGTTCAGTAGATTCTGGCAGAAAAAAAATTAATTTATAATGATATAACTTGTATATACATGATCCGTACCAAGTAAGAATATACAATAGAATATAACAATCGAAATTTAAGATTAAAATGCTAATCGTAGATTATTATCGATAATGTTCAGGAAAAATATTCGGCCGTTGTGTGAAAAATAAAAATGATTTTAGATACTGAGTAAAGTGAGAAATGTATAGACTTTTCAATTCTGTGTGTTTTTGTGATTATGTATGAATTAGAAGCATAAAACATTAAATATCGTTATTAAATAACGAAAAAAATAAAAATCAAACATTTTTAACAAAATTTATTTTCGTTATTTTATGAAAATTAATAAAAATATGGTCAAAAAGACTTGAAATTTTTATTAGGTATTGATATTCTACATACGTGATATAATTTTCAAAGTTTGTAATTATGTCCCAGGTTAAAAAACAGTGTTTAATAAAATTTATAATTTTGCGCTTTTAATATCTGAAAATTTAATGCAAACTCAATAATAAATAATATAAGCTCTTACACTATACGAAGGAGAAATGTCCAGAACAAGTAATCGGACAGAATTTTATTTTAAAATTTCAAATAAAACTTGAATACGATGAAAAGTTTTAAGCTATAGTATAGACTATAATTATTTATATACCTGGTAATTCTTTTTTCATAAACACGTCGATGTCGGCGAAGGAATAATGAGAGGCGGTGGCGTGCGAGTCCCAGTAAATATAATGAGTGGAAGTTGGCGGCGCCACCAACGACGACGAACGAGTGACGACCAACTTCAGAACTTTCAACGCCTCCTTGTAATTTACTCCCTAAATGGACCAACGTGTAAGTATATAAAATATAATATAATAACAAACAAAATTTAATTATCAGCTTTCGGTATTTCATTTAAGTATCCAATATCATGGTTAGGTTAGAAAGAGTAATAAGATACATCTTAAACCGTAGGTCAAACAATGTTTCCTTTTTTTGTCGATTCAAAAAGGAAAAATAGTTTTAATTAAATTAAATTGATCAGAATATTTCACATTACAAAAATGGTATAAATAAAAATATACATATAAAATCACCTATAATATACGTTTTAAATGGCATTTTCATTATATAATATTTTGACAATATTCTGATCCTATACGTACGATCCGAAAACGGAAAATATTTTTCAAAATAAATTCGAATTAAAAATATATTCACTACACGCAAAATATTCGCCGTATAGTTCCATCAAATACTATAAAAAATATTATTATTTTACCTCGATATATTTCGCGATCACTCTCAGCAGATCTGCGTTAAACGGTTGAGAAGTGGTCGACGACAAGTCCACGTAATGTAACATGCAATGGATGATGTTCAACACGGGCAACTGAATGATGTAAGGCCCTCTCTCCAACACCTCGAAATAGAAGGAAAATTAATTTTTGATAACCATAACCTAACTGTGTGACAAATGACTTTAAATGACATGCAAGTGATAATATAATGAATCCAGTTTTAAATATTTTTTTATCCTCAAACATATCAATATCGTCTAAAAAATGGTCTTGGAATAACACAGTGATATATTTAGGAAGAGCGAATTAGGTTAGGGGTTAAATCAAAATGGTGGAAATTAAATCTGGAGTCGGCCACCCTAGTTCTATAACTCCATAGATCTCGATCTTCATTTTTCCTACCTCTCGTCCATTAATACTAGCTATCTTAATTCCACTCTCTATTCCGTCTACCCATCTCTTTTACTATTTACATTAATTACCATAACAACTCATTGTTTCTGTATCATCTCTCCTATTAACATTTCCAAATCGTCTCAGTCTATTCTTTTTCATTTTCCTCACAATTAATGTCACTCTTAAACTTTTTAACAAAATGAATATTAATATATATATATATTATACTTTGACAGTTTCAGAAAATTCTGTTTTTCTGTGTTTTTAGAACTACAAAATTATTGATATTATTAATCAATTAGAATTCTCAGATAATATTAGGGTGATAAATCTGTTTCTATTATTACTGTAATCACGCTTAACTTACTTCGACTAAAAAAGCGAGCATGTTGTGACTCAGATGAGAATACGCGTCGTACAGGTATTTCACGACACACTTGGTCCACTTGAAGCTGTCTTTGCTGAACGTGCGCCGGCTATAAAGCGTCATAACCGTGCCCAAATTTTCCATTTTCATATTTTTGTTCGTGCACAACTGAAAAATGACACACGTTTACGGATATGTAAAATAACAAATAATGAAATAGGAAAATTCAAGTGTATTATCTGTTACAACAATGAGTCTGATTACAGTTCTAAGTGAATGCTAAATACATTTATAAAACAATGATATTTTGATTACCTCGTACAGCTATTATATATTTTATACTGTATGAAAAATTAAAAACAATTTCTCCTTTCCTTAATGTGAATGAAATTATAACTGCGATAAACGCTAATAAGGGGTTTCATTTGAATTCGTCAACGATAAGACGAATCAAACCTTCAAGAGATCCAACCTACTCGCGTTCGCAACATTACCTGTGCGATGTTCTCGGCACTCATGATGCACAGCTCGTTGGCGTCTTCGTAATGGAGCAACATGTACGGGAGGAGCGCGACCACGTTCATCGGGAACGCCAGGCTCTCGGACGGGTCGACCACCAGCAGGTCGAGCAGCGGCGTGGACTGCGACAGCAGCGGCACCACGTGTTCGTAGGTGACCGGGTTGGTGCAGCCCTTGAGCAGGAGCGCGTGCACGCCCGGGAACGACGGCGTGCGCAGCTGAACGGCCAGCTTGTCCACCTTGTCGCGCGCGTCCGGCCGGTCCAGCGGCAGCCTGCGCAGGACGCGCGACAGCAGCCGGGACGCGAGCAGGAACTCGTGCTCGTAGTCGGACTCCAGCAGCGACACGGCCAGCCAGAACAGTTGGCCGAGCACCGTGAGTTTGTCGTCCTGCGTGGCCGAGTCGCCGAGCATTTTCAGATTGTGCTGCGTCGCGTGATAGTTGCCGCCGCAGTAGCTGACGGCGGTCGTCCGCCCGTTGCCGCAGCCGCCGCCGCCGGCGCGTCCGAACTCGCCGTCGTCCCTGCCGTCGTCGAGGGCGGCCGCGGCGACAACCGGATGCGGCTGCTGATACGGCGCCGCCTTTCGCGAATAGTGCGACACGGAGTAGCTGGTGCTCCGGAAGTGCGACGACGGCGTCTGATTGAAACACGTGGGCGGCATCGCTCGCCGGTTAACCGGCGCTTTTTGCGCGACCGAACGCTGCCTGCCGGCGCCACCGCCGCAGCCATCGGCAGGGGCGACGACGTTGATGGGATTCGCGTCTTTGTTGTTCAAGTTCGGCGTAGACTTGAATATGTCTCTGGTCATGTCCAACGGTCTGAAATCGGTTTCCAGCGAATCCACGGCCGCCTCCAAGGTTAACAACAACTCGGTCACGTAACCCTGAGAACATGCAAAAACCAATGGACCTCATGTAGATCAAATAGATTGGAAATGTAAACCACAAAACAAACGTTTTAGTTGTTAAAACCTACCTTTGAAATTAAAAATAATCGTGTAATAGCAAAAATGTCATAAACGTTCGTGAAAAATATCGAATTATTTTAAATTGCTATAACTCAACTATTTTTGCACTTAGAAAGTTAACTTAACTACAAAAATTCATGTAAAAATTTGAAGAAAAAAAAATTTAATAGTCAAAATTCGGGGTTGCTATTTAAATAAAATATTATATTGCGCATACGCGTAACTAATTAACGATGAATTTTATAGTGCTTATTTTCACATATTTTAAACTTAAAAATCTTTAGGACTTTTTTTATGTTTTTAACTGAATATTTCTCCTATTAAAGGAAATTTTAAAGCTTTATAACTAAATATTAACTTTGTGAATGCTAATTGTAAAATGTCTGATAATTTATGATTATGTCTATGCGGGTTTTGATTTAAATTGTAATTCTTCTTGCCAGTATTAAATAATCGAATACCATTCAAATGTGTATTATTGAATAAAACAACTCAGAAAAACCAGAAAAAACAAAATTCAATTATTATTGTTCTACCCAAAGATAATAAGTGTATTCGATTATCGTTTATAGACGGATAAAAAGTATTGAACATCGATCATCAAACTTGTTTTAATAATATCCACTAATCCACGGTTACATAAAGTCATGTTGGTATCAAGAATTTGGTAACATTGAAAATTATTAAATATACTTGTAGCTTAAAATGGGCATTGCTTACCTGCATGTCTTCACCCTGTTCGGCGACCGTCTCAATTAACCTGGATAATATTTCCGAGAGCATTCTACTCGTAATCGGAATACGCAAAGCTCTAAAAATCTGTATACAAAACAATAATAATAAAAAAGTATTTTTAATTAACATATTTTAAATTGAATAGACCTCAATCGAGGCGAATTAAAGTTTCAAACTTCAAACGAAAATGTCCCACTGTTTATCTTTCAAGAGATTATACGTATTTAAAATCTTCTCTAACAGACGTTTAAGGATACGAGATTACGGTTTACACAGCATTGTTTATTTATTTTTTAATGGGATTTCTTTCAAAACGAGTAAATCGTGTTTTTTACTACAAAAATATAGGAACATCAAAAACCATCCAACGTTTATATACATGTTCAGTACGTAAACGTTGCTATTTCTATAACGATAAATTTAATAAATCATATTTGTTTTGCGTTTAAATATTGCGGTTTTATGCGAGTAATTCTTCCAAAAACTATTATTCGTAAGAACAAAAAAATCTGTTATTCGCGAAAATATACGTAATAAAAAAAAAAATTAAGTATTTGAATTTATTGAGAACAAAACTATCTAGCTAAATAAATCATAAATGTTCCGTCTGTCTTATGACCTCTCAGAATAGAATTTATTTTAATAAATACGAAAAACTGTAAAACTAGTAAAACTACATTTTACGATTTACCGAAGCTGGAATTATAATTATTTATGAGAAACAACAAAACAATAAATATATACATATTTATACCACAAGTTATTTTAGATATTTCAACCTACATACAATAAGTATAATTTTGTACTTTAAATTGTTTTGTTTTAATTTGCTAAACAATCTGGAGCCCAAAAGTTAAACTAAAAGTAATTAACTTAAAAATAGTTTAGTTTTAAATATATTGCGATGTTAAGTTGTATTATTGTGTTAATTATTATGGAGACGCAGATCCAATATGTGACTCGTCGCTAATATTTTGAGCGCACGAATTATTTACTATAAAATTTTTTAAGTATGGAGAGACAATAGCCTCTGAGCAAAATATATAGATAGATTTACGAATAAATCAAATGGGTACGTTAAGTTAAGGTCACATGACATACTGCACTAAAATAAATGATGTTATGATAGGTCATATTCAACGACACATCATACTCTGGACCTGTACCTTGGTTAGTGTAAGTTAGGTTACGTACTTGCAAAGAACGGCCGGCGTAATGTCTCGACGAACAAGAAAGCCCCAATTGGATGGCCGTTTGTGCCCATCGTTCTTTTATCAATGCGTGCGGTAGGAATTCGTGGAAAATCCTTAGAATATGCTGGAGAAATACGTCCAACTGTTCTCCGCTTCGTATTGACCACACTTTGGCCGTTATGTCTTCATAGTGCCAAAGCGGTTGATCTTCCCTACACCGATGATGATAATGATCAAACACAAAAATTATATTTAGTTTAAATTATTATATTGATAATAGGGCAATGAACACCGTTAAATTTTGAACTATATAATTATGTGCAAAGAATTATAAAAATAAAAAAAATAGATAAATTATTCAAATATAAGATCACCATCATTTTAAAACGAGCTCACTTTATACTATAATTGGTTTGTTTTTTAAGTGAATATATATTTTTAAAAATATATAAACTTGGTGGTTTAGGAACGAAATTGGAATCTCCGAAAAAATTTCATTCCAAATTAGAATCTATCATCAGTATTTTTATCGCTTCATTAAATCGATCTGACCAATCGTAGAAATGTCGGATAGTATTTAGATAACAAATTCTTCAAGTTAATTATTTTACCTAGAAGCAATGAAATCAATGAGAGACTTGACAACTTCTTTAATAGTCAAATTTGGCGTCGGAGGGTTCAGTTGATCCATTCCCAAAATTACTGTCGAGGCGTCATCATCTGTACACAATGATAGTATAATAATGATAATCTTTTGAAAATTAATAATATTTATATAATACTCATGACGTAAAAAAATATTTACCGCCACATGGAGATGGTAGGACCACCAGACTGGTAGACTGCGAGCAACTCGATCCTATTGGTCCTTGTAAATAACTGTCGAATGACTCATTTGCTTCTGTAAAGTGATCATACGGTTTCATTTAAATGATTTTTTTTTAAAAAAATTACTTATAGAAAAAAAAAGTTTAAATTGAAAAAAACCAAAATGTACAATAATTCATATTATATTTTATTAATTGTTATAAATGTTATTTTTTTATTAACGCTTTAGTAAGTAAGTAAGTAAGTAAGTAGTAAGTACGTAGATATAGGTACAGTAAGTATCTATTTAGTGCGTTTGTTAATTTGCTATTGTGAAACATGCATGTTTTGTTGTAAAGTGAATTATCCAGGACCAAGTATGTCAAATACCATACATTAAACAAAAGTAAAATTCATCAATAAGCTATTAGTTTGGTCCTAGTTAGTTTATTTTTTTACGTATCATTTCTTTATTTCTTTAGAAAGATTTAAAATATTATAATAGTATTAATATATTAACGACACTCGATTTGCCACCAAGTTTATTATCAATATTATAACACATGTGTTGAAAGTTAAACTCGAATTGAATTTAAGTGTAGTGAACAAATATATAATGTCTGAGACACCATATATATATAAATATGTAATTAAAAATAATACTATATCATCATATGCTCGGATAACATTTATACATATTATATTATCATTATTAAAAGGGCCGTTAAATAATTGCGTTTCTGTTCGTTTTATATCCATTTCCGTACCCTTTATCGGATTAATAATGCTGAAAATAAATTATAGCCAGGAAGTCAACGAGGAATAAAACCGATTTCCACATCAGAAATTCAAGTAGGTCATGAAACAATTTAACGTGCACTAACTGTTAATCATACGTTAATTTATTTAGTATTTATATATTTTTTAATTGATTAAAATAAGCAAATAATAATATTATTAAATATAAATCCGGATATCATAAAACATGTGCAATTTATTTAATAATTACTATTTTTTCTTCACAAAAATACGAAAGCTAACACCACTAGATGGCGGACGTCATTCAGTCTACTGGAAACAGTTGCCCACCATCCGTATCCCGTTTAAAAAACTATACACCCAAAAAGACTTATTTCCACTCCTGTATTACACTTACAAGTTGCCACACCTATAGAATTATTTATATGAAATCGATTACTGTCTATGGAATTTTATTCATTATCAGAACTTTATCGGGGCCTAGGCACCCACCAATGTATTAATAATAATGTACCTAATAAAAATTTATCAGCCACACTCCACAAGGCGTTAGAAATAAAATCTTAATGCTGTGGAATTATAAACGATCAATAGAATCACATATGATCCAAGGCAGTGTTTCTCAAATAGGGGGTCGCCATCACCTTGACTAGGGGCCGCGTAAGTCAAAAATAATAAAATGCCGATTTACAAAATGTACCTTTTTATCGAACAATAAAAATACTTAAAATAATAATATAACTAGCCCAATAAAAGTATATATAAAAAAAATGAATAAACATTATAAAATAAATAATTAGCGTGATCGTTGAATTTGTTTTACATTTAAAAGTTGCTCATCATTAAAATGGGCACTTCACTACTAATAGAAATTCCCAATGATCCGAGACATTTAAAACTTGACAAGTTTAAATTACAAGACATGATATTTATAAATTGATGTTTAAAATTGTATATTTCGTTTGGATAATGATAGGATATTTTTATTGCTCAAATTTGTACCTATTATAGATGGATGGGAGGGAGGTTGCGAAGTGATTAACCATATTTTATACCTATTTTGGGGGTCGCAATACTAAATAGGTTGAAAAAAGATGATCCATGACAGTGGTGCGCAACCTTTTTTGAACCATGACCCCCCAAAATGATTAATTTTGATAATACGACCCCCCTTCCTACCGAAATTATGTAAATGTTTAATATATATTCAATAGCACTTATTATCGCAACATTAAGATATGACATAATATTAACGATTGATACAGCCATCGACGGTACAATATAATTTTACATTAATATACATAGTATGTAACTTTTTCATTTGATGTAAAATTATTAGCGACCCCCTAATAAAATTTTGCGACCCCCAAGTTGCGCACCACTGATCTATTAGTATTGTTTTAATCGTATCACATAGCCAGATAGCATCTCTCGTTAGAATGGAAAATAAGACGTACAATTGTTTTTATCTTTTTACTAGTTGTATTTAATACTATAATTTTAATGGAAAGCTGAATATACTGAAATGAACATTTTCTTTATTGACTTCCTTGACAACCTCTTTTATTAACAATCCGTTTTGTAGTTAAGTACCTAACCATTAAGTCGTACCTAACCATTAAGTATATTGTATATACAATCATTGTTTTAAATGTTTAACAATAACTACAATACCTTTGCCAAAATCATTAACTGTGACTTCTGCAAAGGGTTATGTATTCGCCGTACAACTATAATATAGACAATAATATACAAACAGACAAATGTATTATGTTTTGGGACATTGCGAACAAGTGCTTCCCGTGTTTTTATATAATGAACTATCAAAACAAAGTCGCCATTGGACTTCCAAAAATACTCCGTGCACTTTTTAATACCATGAAGTTTTATTCATATATTTTACTATTTTCACTATTTATGTTATAATATAATATTATATACATGCTTACAAATTGTAACCTCGAATATTGTAACGTTTTATGTTATAAACGAACGAAAAGTATAAAAACAAACATACATGTTATTAAAAACATATAAATAGTTAGAATTTGTAGAGAAAACAAAGGGAATAAAAATGTGTCTCAGGTATAATATATAATAACATTTGAATATAACTCGAAAGTAGTAAAAAAATAAAAACGGGAGTTTATAAGAACGTAGACAATATTATCGTATCGGTGTAGGTATACAATTTATCATCTGATCATAAAAATATTCAGAGAACAATAATTCTTAACATGAGGTTTTTTCAGTCAAACGGATTTTCTCTGTTGTTGTTGTCGTTATTATTATACTTCTGACGGAGAGTTTTGTTGTTATTAGATTTCTAGCGACAATCGTAGTATACATGACAAATAATGATGAAATCATATTATACTCCGTAAACTGTATCAACATTTTTATTTCTAATTTTTTTTTTGTACAAATTAATGTTTTGAAAGAGTCAAAATTACCATAAAACATTGTTGTTAAACACAATGAAAATATATGTGTATGATGTTTATATGATATTAACACAAACATCAACTATGAATATTATTTTAGTTGTAAGGTTGTATCATCGGTAGAAAATAATACAAGTTGTCGATTTAACTTTTGTGCTAAAACAAAATTTTACCAAAACTTTTTAAGATCAATATTAATTTTAAGGATAATTATGTATAGAACAATACATTATACCAAACTGAAAATAAAATACAAAAAATAAATTTAATAAATGTTAATCAAAAATTCAAAAATTAATATTTATAGTTATATAAATTTGATCTTGAGCAATTGATTATTATATGCGATAAAAAGTATTTTGTCTAAACCACATATATGTGTGAGTAATACAAACTCATGAATTAAAAAAAACAATTATTTTGTTAAAATAATATTGAAAAATAATGTATTATTTAAATTATTATTGTTATTTGGAATTAAAAAGTCAGTTGAACGTTATATAAAAAAACATTTTTTTAAAAAAACACAAAATATGCTCTCTTTTAACCCTTTATTTTAATTTATTTATTTTGTGATTTTGTAATTTTTAACCTATGCATTTTTAATTAATAATAATTGTAATCGTTTTATTGTAATGATAAATTTTTACAATTATTTAGGACTATAAAGTATTTTATATATAATATAATTACCAATAAAATTGTGTTGAGAAACAGGCACCGGCGGTGTAGGCAAACCAAGATTTAGCCGCATCGTGTCGCGATTCAAAAGGACTTGAGCGATGGTCAGTTGATCAGAATTGTTGGCCAAAACCAATAAAAGATTCAATAAAAGTTGTTTGCAGTGTTGGTGCACTAGGGGACGATTATGGTCCATGCCCAACAATGCAATGTGCAGCATCAACGGCATGTGAATCGACCAGTCAATATCCAGAGAGTCAGACGGTAAGTCTTTGAGCAACATCACTGCAATGTTACATCTGAAAATATTTTTAAAAATCTCATAAAAATATTTAGGATATATATTTAGGATTTTATAGCTAAAGGTTATAAAACATAACAAATACAAATTATAAATTTCAACACAATATCAATCCAACTAGTAAATCTTATACCGTATTAACTTATAACAATGAAAATTGTAGTATTATTTATCTATCGTTTCTTATAACTCACCTTTTACCATTCCCAACTAGATAAAGTTGGCCAAACTAGACGTACACACATATAGATCTCGATCTCTTACCACTCACCCATTCACAACAGATACTTTCATATTACTCTTATTTCATCTATCTACCTCATTTTCAGTGTTCCTCACCCGTTCTTACCTTCTACATTAATTTCCATAAAAAATCTCACTGTCTCTGATAATCATCTTTTCTCAAAATATGTCCAAACCATCTCGGTTTATTTTCTTTTATTTTTCTCAAAAATAATGTAAAACTCCTATCAGAAGCGGTTTTCGTCCCCATCTTGTACCTTTTAATTACTTTAAATGTAGTTTTGTAATTAATAGAATTCAAAATTCCATAATAGACTAAAACACTAGACAAACATAATATTCCAAAACACTAGCATCGCTTATATAATAAACAAAAATATGATTAATTTTAATCCGGAAATTGGTAAGATTTGAAAAAAATCTATAAATGATCATTAAATATGAAAACCTATTACTTATTTTGTAGCAGAAAACGTATTTTTTTAAATTATTCTTTTAAATCCTGTAACATCTTATAAAAATATGCAAATATCACTAAATCCGTAAATCCATTTATGTAGTATTTTAAATTTAGTCGACAAAATTGACCTATATATTTGACCAGATTCGATTTTCCCTATATTTTTCGAATTATATTTACTTACGTGAATATACGGTAAAAAATCCATAGCCTTGAGTTGCAAAACAATATATTATTACTGATAACAATTAACAGGAAATATATTTATTTAAATGTAAAATTGTAGAATGTAAAAACTTAATTTTTTATGTTTAATATGATATAACAAATGTACTAAATAAAGAATATAAAATGATCCATATAAAAATTATTTAGGTATGTGATTTTTTTTTAAAAAAATTTTATTTGGATAATTAAGTAATAATATGTTTTAATAATTTAATATATTAAATATTATACTTTTATCTTTGTTTTTATGTACTTTATATTAAATAAATGTATTAAAAAAATATAATGGTATATTATATAACGGGAAAAAAAAAACGTTAATTAAAAATGGTCCAATTATTATTAACAGCCTTACCTTAAAATATTTACATTTTATATCGCTATTCGGGAGATTCATGAATTCGATTATCATAGAATTAATCAAATTCACAGACCGTATTTCTTCGGGTAGATTGAAAATCAGTGATCTTACCTGTGGAAACCACTGCTCGACGGAATGTTTGTCGGAAGATATTCCTTCAGAGGAGCGAAATATCCTCCGTATTCGGGCATGGGTAACGGATGCGGTTGAGGAAAGTCACCGTAATTTGGAGACAATCTGTCGTAATTTATCTGGAAATATAATAATAATTAATAATATACGTACGGTTTTACGTTTGTTAAAAATATATACATAGATAATTAATTTTAACAATGATTTTGTTTTCAAAAACTTTGACATTTTGATGCGAGTTATGTGTAAGTACATTATATTATTATAATTAGTGTGACGTGACGGATTTTTGTTTTTAAGAGTTTAAGCCCAAACTGAATCGACCTGTTTGTAATTTAAACCTTATCAATGTTCAAATATTGCGGAATTATAATTAGTAATAATATTTTTGTTAGAAAAAAGTCATTTTTTTCTATCGTATCATTTATTTTCTTACATTTATTTTCTATACCATGATTGACGTTTGGAAATCTTAGGTTATGTATAGGTTTGATTATGTTATCTTATATACTAACTTGAATACTATCGATTGTTAATTATTTGGTAAATATACCCATTTGAAATGTTCAGTTTGAAAATCGTCTAAATGGTAATTCTATATACGCATTACTATAGTATGTTTTACACACATACCAAATTAATCATATTATAATATGTGTTGTACGATTAAGTAATTTTTCACATATACTATATATGTACTTAAATAATATATTTTTACCACCACGGGACGTATACTTTCTGAATGTTTTTTTTAAGTAGATAATAGATACCTCGGGTTCTTCCACGGGACTTTGCATTTCGTTTTGCAACGTTGATTGAGCGCCTACCGTCCGTTGCAATTTCAAACTAGCGCGATTTGAAGGAAACCTCGAATTGGTTTTTGCCGTAGAATCTGACTTGCAAGATCTAAAACAAGAAGACACATGTTTAAAATAAAATATTATTTATTTGATACAATATAAAATTATTAGTAATTCTCTAGAAGAAATGAGAGAATCCACTAGACAAATTTGCGTACAAATTCAACTATAAACGATTTATGTGTAGAATTAAAAAAATAAATAATAAATTATTTCTATGTAAAACATGTAGGTATTTTACGATATATCAAGACATTATTTGAGATCAATAGGACACAATTTTTATTTTTTATAAAAGTAATAACTGACAAAGTTTATATAAATAAAAATTGAAATAAAATCATAAATATTAATAAAACACTAGATAGTATATAGTGTTGCGTTGATTTTGTTTATTATTTGACACATTTATAAAGGTTGGTTTACTATAAAATCACGATTACCGACATTGAACAGTAACGATTTCGATCGATATTATGAAAAAACTTTAAAATATTTTCTCGGCAAAATGCGATAATAATAATAATAAAGTCGTTTCTAAAAATATCGTCTGATATAATTTAATCTTCTTACTATAAGATAAACTCGTAATATATTTACATTTACTTATAATTTATTCACCTCCGTTTATTCGTCATAAATATTTAATTTGTATACATAGAATAAAATCGAATAGAAATCGCTAAATAGAAAATTTGCTGAATTAGACAAAATCGTTGAACTGCTGTGTTACACATTTTTGCAAAATATTTATTTCGTGAATATAACTTACCAAAATTTCGCGTTTGTTATAAATTGTATTTAAGGATTTTTTTTTCTACGAAAACTTTCTTGGGTATTATCCTTTGTTATTTTCCTATAATTTTACAAGAAATTATGATAATATACAGTCAGGAAGTTGATTTTTAAATAATATTTTCCATAGCAAACAATTTTTAGATTTTACGTAAAGGTATACCTTTAAAATAAAATATTTAATTTTGTAGACGAACATTTAATATGTTTAACTACATTCCGAGAATAAAGGTATTTAATTAAATGAATAGCTAGACGCAATTTCGTGTGCCGACGAGAAGAATTAAGCGTGGTCGAGGTGACAAAAAAAAAAAAAAAAAAAAACTATTATTTTTAATCGCCAATTTAGAAACATGCACGTGACGTGGAATGAGAAATTGCATTCTGTTAACGCTGCGACACAAATACATTTAAAAACAGAAATATATTTTTCGGCAATTTTTAGACATAAAAAAAAACAACACATTACTTACGTTTAAACTAAATATTTGATATTTGAATGTAAATATGTTTTTTGATATAAAACAATTAAATGTAACACATTATTTATGATGTTCGTCTATTTGATCGCACACATTCGTACACATTTGGAAGAGTTGTACAAAAACAATTTTGATAAACTTTATCGTCGAAAGTGAAACGAAAAATAATAATTGTTATCGGCCGGGCTAATATAATAAAGTTTGAGACGGTGTGACCATATACGATTATTCGCGTTGAACAATAACTACTATTATTATTAACAAAGTTGTTCATTGTGTTCAAGGAGAAACTAAAATCACAATTATTATTAATACCTTATAGTCTGTAACTAAGCACGGTAATTAAATGTCACATCTAGCTGAATTATATTAATGAATTAACTACCTACTATGGAAAATACGATTAATATCGCGGTGGTGTCGTATAATGTATGTAATACAATAATACTGAGTGCAATTACGCGAATGGAATTAATTTAATTTGGGAAATAATATTAATAGATGACATTTATCGACAGTATATAGAAATAAAATTTAAAATCCGAAAAATGTTTTTTTTTTTTAAAAATTGTGAAGATTTTAACAGGATTAGGTTAGGATAGGTCGAAAGTCTAATAATTATGGTTAGTGGCAACGGTAAGCTAAAAACATAAATTAATTTTTAATTTTTAATTAACCTTTTAGCCTTGTAATTTAGGTCACTGTAGTGGTCTTAATCATAAACAACACTTTATTACAAAAAATACTTTACTAGTATTTAATGGGTCGACGCGTCGAAGAACAGATTTTACTAACAAAATAAGAACGCTATATTTTTGTGTAAAATCATTATTATTTCATTAATTATGTTATCAGTTAAACGTATAATATATGTCTACTTTTTCATAAGAAAATAATTTGTTTTTAATCAATAAGTGGTAGCTGCACGTTTTTAACACATAGGCCACCAACGAATTTATAATTTTGACATTATAAAACATTTTCCATGCTCTCGTCAACGTGGTAAAGTATTAAAAAAGTTTGTTTAAAGTTCACATTATATTCACGATTATACACATATATTAATATATAACTTTCCGAAAAGTGACGTTTAGGAATTTTTTTCTCGTCAAGACATGGATTTATAAGTAAGTATAGTAATTAATAATTATATATTTATATTTAGAACGTATATTCTCATTTCTACAGGAAATTCGAGTTCCTGAATGTGCAAATATAGAGTACCTAAATATAGTTGCAATTATAATGTTCGTTGAGACGGCGTTAAAGGTATGCAATTTAGCTACTTTCGTGAATTGAAGTCGAAAAAAGCGTAGCCGCCTAACGACGTACCCAACGATATCACAATAGTCTTAACTAATCAAATTTAAACAATCCTAAACAAACTTAACCTAAAATAATGGCGATTGTCAATAGAAGTAAAAATAAATACTTAATTAATTAAATTCACAACTGTGAACACCTAAAAATTTGAACACGTATTTAGCATGCGCTGATAATAATGAGTAGGTTAAGTTATCTTAAGTTTAGTAACTATATGTAAAAAATTGGTTTTGGATTATCGTATTCACTAGATGACGATTTGTTATTTTCTTGAATTTTCAATATTTAAACAGCATTTTTTTTTCAATTCATAGTAAAAATATTAAACTTTTAAATTTAAAAAGTAACAAAAATATAAAATATAAAATATAAACAATTCAAATACGTTTACGGAATTAAATAATAACATTATCGATTTTTCGTCGAAACACTATCGGTGAAAATCAAAGAGAAATAACCAATATATGTATGAAAACACATGAGATACGTCCGATTTAAATAGTTTACTAAATTCTAAATGCGCTGCCTCAATTTATGTTCAAATATACAATGGATGTTCTCCAAAAACCAATATCGAATTAATCGAAAATTCGGGCACGAGTCCAACGTTTGTTCGACCTACATCGCAAATATTAATCTGAGATATAATTTCAATACGACGAATAATCGTGGATAAAGTATATGGGGTGTATGTAGGTAGTTCAAAAAATAGTTTATGTTTTAAAACATTTATGAAATCTAAATTTTTTTTTTATTTTATATTAAACGAAATTTTTTTTTTATTTATTTTATTATGAAAATTTGATACTCTTGTCGGTTATGAAAATTTTCAAACTGATAAACCTAAAATTGCAGGTAATATTAAACATTTTTGGAAAGAATTTCAAAGCTCTATACTTAGTCAGAAAATTAAACAATTCGTTCCAAAATTTTAACAAGTGTATAAATTATCTATATGAAAATTAAAAAAAAAAATAAGTCTCTACGATCAAAACTCAATTAGTTATCACGAGTTAAAAAAATTTTAAATAACAGAAACCGTAATTTTGACAATTTTCCGCCATTTTTTGGTAGTTTTTCGACTCCCAAGGAAAACTTTTGAGAAATTCGAAAAATGAGCTAAATAAAGTACTAACCAGATGCAATTTGGTATAGACAGAATACCCTATTTGTGATAATAGGACTATTATTTCTACCCGAAAAAGTGTCTGCAGACATAGATATAAAAAAAAAAAAACCTTACTGTAAATCCAATATATTTCTCGCTTCGTTCAGAATCTAATAAAATAAAAAAATACCGATTCGTAAAATGCAAAATAAAATACTATTTTATGTCTTATATTAAATATATAAAAAAAATAACCACAATTTTATACGTATAATAGTTACAAAATGTATACCAACTAATTAGTATTCATGTTGGATCGGAATATCTTCTTCATAAGTAACAAGTACTACAAAAATTAAGTTTTTAGTAAACAATAAGTTTTAAGAAGCGATGAAAGAAAATATCATAAACATTTTGTATTACAAGTAGTACGATTCTCCTGCCACGAACGTACGTTAGTACGTGGATGAAACTTCTGTGAAGTTCCACGATTTTTCTTATTTATGCAGAAAATAATAAATAATTAAATTTAATAATATTTTTTAAAACGGTTCTACAGAAGAATAAAAATATAGGACTTAATAAAATGAAAACACAATTATATCATATTTATAAGTTTTCAACGTAAATTTGATTTTATTATTGGATTAAGTTAAAAATGAATGTATTTGCAAGAAACATAAGACGCTAGAAAATATGTACGATTAAAAGTTTTAAAAAAGATTTCCTAATATATGCGTACCTACGTTCGAAAGAAATGTTTAGAATGTGGTTGAAAAAAATATTAGAAATTAAGTGCCACCAACCAGTGGCGCATCCAGGAATTATATACATGGGTGTAAAAATCATAACATATATTAAATACTAAATTAAATACTATACATAAATATAATACTAAGAATGAAAAAATATTAAGTTTTTTATTACAAAATAATGTTAATTTTTATAGTTGTACATTAATAAACATATTATATTATAAATTACATCATATTATAATAAATTACAATTTTAATCTTCGGTTTTTTTTAAATTAAGTTTTCATGTATATTGTCTGAAAATAATATTTCATCAATATTTTTATATTATTGTTATAGGTACTGAAAATAAAAATTCCATTTTTAGGAAAATATTTGGGCAATCGATTCACGCAGTATAGATGTAGAACACACACGCTATAATCAGTTTGGTAAATTATGGTCGTTGGAAATTGGTACAGAGGGGTAACGGATGAATGTTATACATTTTAATATAGCAAACTAACAACTATAATAATAACACGATAATACGTGATATTAATAATGTATAATTTTTAATAAAATATTATTTCATAATGTTTTGATGTTTATAATATGACTAATGAATATTTCAATACCTATTAATAGATTGAAATAAACATTTGAAGGTATTTGTATTTTGTACTATAGGTATGATTTCAATAAAGGGGGTCTAGACCCGAAAATACCCACTTAGATATGCCCTTGCAACCAACGGTTGCTTTGATATTATTTTTAAATTACATTGTAGAAATATAAAAACCTATACTATGACGTATACCACCAAATTTCTCTAAGATGAGCCATTGTAAATTTGTGATCGGTGCTGTTAATTATATGACCATTTAAAATCTTTATGATTCGGAACCGAATAAATATACTTTAAAACTACAAATGTATTTAATAAGTAATGTTTTAAAATTAAAGATATAGATAATCTAAGAAACTTCATTTTGTGTGATGTAAATGTTATGTTCTGGTTATTGCAGAGTTAAAAATATATAACCAGCACATGTAAAATACCTCGTATTTTAAAATAAATGAAGAAAAATATAGAAGTTTTTGAGGGAATATATTATTTTTGTTATTTCCATAACTTTTAGTACTTCTTAATGAGTGTTTTTGATGATGTTTAATTAAATGGAGTTATAGGTTTTAAGTATATATAGGTATTATCAACTGATTTCGTGAGTTGCAAGTAAAAAACGATGTAAAAATACGAAAAATAAGTAAAAAGTTTTCGAGGAACTGAAAAAATAATGCGACACATGTTTGCTGGATCATAATAAAAATTAAAAAATCATTCTGTATCTAATATTATCAACGAACGTGTCAGTATTATTTACACGTTTTCATTAGTACGATAATAAGCTCGAGTGGGTTTATATCGGTATTATTTCCGACTTTGTGCAATTCGCCCCCATAACTTAACGCGGTTAATTAATTACATTTACCCATGTGCATGCGTCTTTCATTTAAACGCATTTATCATAACGTCGTGTAACATTATTACAACCTGCTAATAACATATTATCAGCATGAGCAATGAAATAATATAACGTTTATGATATTTAAATAAAATGTTCATATCACTGCAGTGTTATGATAAATCGTTGACATTTTTTTTTTTGTAAATGAGGTTATGACCAAGATAGTTGGTTTTATTTTTGATTTGTTGTATTTGTTTTTAAATTAACATGGGTAGTATTTTAATATACATTATTCTTACGTGGTGACAACAAATTACAACCATAAAAGAATTAGTAAGAAAGAAGAACATACTCAATTGCCAATTTCATAATATGGATTATAAGCTTGTTTAAAAGTAAAATAAATTATTACTATTTTCTTATTTATTTTGAATTTGTTAGAAGAAGGGGCGAGGATTGTCTCCCCGCTTAATTTTGTGAATTTTTTTTATAAATTAATGATGGAGACCTGGAAGAAAGTATTGCAAAAGCAGTTTCCTCCCGGCTCTCGGTTCAAAAAAAAAAAAAAAATTGTTTACTTGGGTATATCTACATAAATATGGTAGTTGTGTCGACTGTGACGTGGTAGAAGATTAATATCAATCAGTGCAAAAAAAAGAAGAAGAATCAATACAACTGGGATGAGTCATTTGAGGAACAACACATCATATGCGAGTAACGACGATGTAAGATCCGACTATATGGATAAAATTTATCTAATGAAGTTTAATTATAACTGTAGAATTAGTCATAGGGAGGATAGATAATATTTAAAACACTTACAAATTTAAGGAACTTTCTTTGAACGCGCTCAAGCAGACGACTATTATCAATACCCCGAGGATTCAAAACAACTAAATCATGTTTAAGGTACATCTGTATTATGTTACAAAAAAGGTATTTTCATATATTGGTAAGTTTTGTAACTAATTCGTCAAAGAATTATCTAACTTCTAATAAAGCCCTCGGGACGATTTCATACATTATTTTATACAGATTAAATCTTGCGAATTTTATCACTTTAAGTAATACAGAATATTACTTTTAATTTGCATTGAATTACATAATAAATGCATTGTGTTCACACTCGTGTTTAATTTGAAACTAAATATAATATGAGATGTGTCACGGCTTATATTCTCTTTGTTTTTTAAATCTCTTGGAACAAAACATTTTTTGCAGTATAATTACCAATATAATCTAAAATCTGTATAATTTTTCTAGGTACAAAATCGTAATCATATAAAAAATAAAGTTAAAATTCGGTAAAACTTTATTAAATCGTTAAAAAATATATACAACATACGAGTCTATAATATTTATGGTATTTTAGAATAAATATGTTCAGTTTCGTGAGAGACCATGCCAAACTCCCATTTCCCGGTCTAGCAAGATCTAATCAAATAATTAATCCGTAGAGTGTAGAGTATAAATACGCAATGGTAGCATGATCATTCGCAGAGTAGAATAAATAGACTAAATAATTTTATGAATTATCGTTTATCATAGCATATACGTTTTTAGCCAAATATCAACGAAAATTCTACGTTTTATTTTGTATTTAATTAACATAACATATATTGTGGTTTCGTTAAAATAAAAATAAGTACTTATTCGTAATAGAATTAACATTTTTCGATTTATTACACTTTTAAAGTTTTATACACATATGCCGACAAGAGAAAATAATTACTTTCACTAGCTAACTACTGAGAAATGTAAGTATGTAATTTGTTTTGTTTTATTCAAAAATATACTAAATTTCACATATAATCAGCGATTTTTACAAACAATTTTAATTTTGTTTCAAACGTTTATATAACCTATACAACCACAGTATAAATATACTTTTAAACATTATTAATGTCTATTTTAATAAATAATAAACAAACAAAAATCCAATAATCTAACCAAACCAGTGAACATAACCTGACTTATAACTTTGACGTTAAATTGTTTTTAACGATAGCGAAACGTCAAAACGCGTAACGCCGAAACCGTTAAAGTATATTCTCAATATATATAATATTTTGTGACGCGATACTATATTGGAAATATAATCAATTATGTTGCTTAAAAAATAGATTACTTATTGTTTTTGTTCAGATTATAGTAACACATATTATAGAATTTAGTTTTAGTCTTATACGCATTATAAAATTTATAATCAACTGAATAGAATTATGGAACAATATAATACCTTTTTAACTATATATATATATTATATTCTGCCGCAACGTAAAAATATGGTTTTTAAATTAATCTAAACTTTTGTGCACAACATATTTTTATATAGCAGTAATTTATTTTTTTGTTATTTGAAAATTACAAAAATAATTGAAAACGAATATTCAACCGAAAAAACGTTCAACGAAATAAAATTGGATTTTGATAGATAATAAATAATGTTACCTAATACATTTTATACGTCATAAAAAACAGAAATATCGTAAATAGCGTATATGACTATTAGTTGACAAACTAATAGTATTTATATAGTCACGCTATCTGCTAACCATAATAACCACGAATTTTAGAGTTTTGAAAATAAAATCTCTATTGTCATAATCATTATATTGCGCTAGGCGATAACGCGGAGTCGTAAAATTTCGTGCATTCACCGAATTTTAAATCTAGTATCGATCATTCAAATTACAATAGATGGTACGCGAAAAACATTTTGCTGTATTCTGTTTAGGTTTTCTCTAAAAATAGTTGGATAAATTGTGTGATATATTATCAAACAATCATAGTAGTTAACCTAGTACCTATACAATCAATACAATATTCAGGATTTCTATTTTTATAATACCACGAAAATATATTTTGACGTCAGTAACGTATAATCACGTTTTACAGAATTTCAGTGTTTTCATTATCTACCATATAGGGTATTTTATATAACGCGAATTTACAGAATATCCACTCGAATGAAATTGAAAAGTAAATTATTAGTAAATAGATTATAAAAGTGAATAAACGACTTGTTTGTAGGAACTTTTTCACGACTAGAGTTAAATGCAAAGATTATTTTCTGCGAAAACATTTGAAACTATTTTTGTCTGGTAACATTTTGTCGATGATAATACTTTATATTATTATCATTACCTCGTATTGTGTTATACAAGGCACAGACACTGAAAACTTTAAAGTGTTACCGCGATTTTAAATAATCGTCTCACTGTAGTAAAAATAGTTTTGTAGAACAGTGAAAGATGAAAATATACGAATGAAAATATATTTCACAATGAAATATCTAAATCTCTGAATTTCCCGAGTGATTTGACAATTTTAATTCCAAAAATGAGAAAACATGATGACATTTACTAATATAATATTTTTATAATTCTTAAAGTTTACAGTTTATGGACGTACTAAAATCGTTTTATCAATTTTTAGGTTTATAGGTTTTATAATTTATATATAATAATTAAATTAAATTATAATTTATAGGTTTTAAAATATACGATATATTTTTTTAATTTTCAGTCTTTTTCAGGATAGTTAATCCAAAGGACAGATATTTATTCATTTTTATTTGATATAGTTCTTTCTATGAAAATAGTTTAAAAATATCAAAAACTTATATTCTGTGTTTCTCGTGCACATTTTTGTTTCGACTTTTTACATGCAAAACGGACATTAATCTAGGTCTGATAAGTTAGATAACGTCATGGCCAAACATATAGGTATGTCAGTAACTTTGTAAAATATTGTTATAGTTTGCGCATGTATTATTATTCCATGATATTTCATGAAAGAAAATCTCAGCTGGCAGTGATCCATAGAGTAGATTATTATTACCTGCTTAAATCATGTGAAATATCTTATTCAATATTTACGTGTGACCATAGATTTATAATTTACGTCTATGCGTGTGACCAATTATTACTGTTATTTGTTAATGATAATAATTGATAATAAATTCCCTGCCAGTGGCCGCCATGACACCTGCATATCACAAAATTGCTGACATACCTATATATTTAGCCATGGATAAGGTTAGGTTAGTTTATAATCTACTAAAATACGTACCCGAATTTTGACGGGTCGTCGCCACTGTGCCTCTTCGTGTGAATCATACCGGCAGAAGCGTAAGACGTGGTGTGTTCTGTCTCGTTCTCGTTAACGTTCGTCGATAGCGTTTCTGTCGTACTAGCGCTGCCACCGACGCCACCCGCGACCGTACTTCCGGCGCAGCTGGACGAAGCGTTGTTCGAGCACGATGGACCCATGCCAGAAGTCTTTCGCATGCTGGTCAACCGGTAAAACGGCGGTGTCTCCATCCGTTCGATCAGGCAGTTCAGTGTTTCTACAGTCTGCAGTTCGGTCATCATTTCATCCAGAAGCCTGTCCGGTCGGGACCGGGCCAGGTACAGCGTGACACGTTTCGCCTTTTTTAACGACAAAATAACAGAATGTTAGCTAATTATTGGTTTAGTTTGGGCTTTAGGGAGGCGATGATTAGCCCACTATCGTCAATCGAAGAACAAAATAAGACAACGAGCGGAATGTCTGACGTTAATACCTAACAGATTACGATAATTCATGTTTAGTGAGGTTAGGTTATCTTATGTCAGATTCTGAAGGAGAAATGATCAAACTTACTGTACTTATCGTCAGTCCAAAAATTAAGAAAAAAAGGGGGATAAGTAGTAGAAAACTGCGTTAGTTCGTACTCCAAGGTAGAAAAGCTAAACCATCTTTATTAGACTTTTAGATCGTCCTGAAACAATTTAAAAGCTTCAAGAACACCTAAAAAGCAGTTACAGAAGAATGGAATCATTTACTAAACCAGCGGGATCAATAAAAATTATTTGACCTTCACACCCGGCGAAAAATATCTCTGAAGATTACCATTATAAAATATCAAAATTCAAAAATCATGGTTATACCAAGCAAAAAGCATATTACCAATCAATTTAGGTTAAAACTTAAAAAGACTGAACCCTATTATTGTTACTGATGTTATGTTAACAGGTTGTTGCCCTTACGATTTGTGACGAAAAAAAACAGTTATAATTTATGTTGTTAGAGAGCGCTAAATAAGACATGTGTATAACTTTCGGAGAGAAGGTCAATAATGTGAAATTTGATGCGATCCAAAGGTCGAACAAACATAATCTCGATTGTATTTTAGTTCCGTTTATTAGTAGATTTATAATATAGTTTTATAAGTTATAGGTGTAATTATAGTGAAGTACGAAAACCTTTTATATGTGAAGAATGTGTAACTCACTACCTAATTTCTAAATAAATATAAACTATATATGGTTAGTTAGTTGATTGTTTAAACACTATAAATAATTTGATTAGGTTTGGTCACAAACGTTAAAATAGAAAATAGAAATTAAACATAATTATTTATGTTTTTGTACAAAAATTACATAATTTGTATTATTATGTAATATAATTATAATTATTGTGTTATAATTTATGCGTGTTTTTTACTATACTAACTTTATTTACTTTAACTATATTAGAAATATATGTACAAGTTTATTTGAATTAAACTAAACTTGCAGCACGAATTGTTTGCTAGCTACGTGTTTAATACTTAGGTCGTATACATAATAAAATAATGAGATAACAATTTATACATTAATAATGATAAATAATAATAATAATGATAATGATAACAATAATAATAGCGAGTACGTGGATAATAAATCACATATTCACACGTTTCAATCTTCAGCGATGGAAAAAAACGGAGCACTATTAACACTTTCTGTCCGTCAATTTAGAATTTCCGGAAGATTGATGTCCGCGGTTATACACGATGAAAGGAATAAATAAAACTAAACACAAACTATTTCGTTATCGGAAGCATAAACTTTCGGGTTTAAAAAAATATTTTCGTGCATTATAATAAAATTAACAAGATAGAAATTATTTCCTATTTATTATTATTACAATTATTCGAATTTCATTAAAATTGCACACCGTTGCTACTTATGGCTATATATATTTTTTTATGTCTAAAGAATATAAATAACAGATATTTATAATAAACTTTTTTTTTTTTTTGTTAAAAATATAACAGAAGTAGAAATAATAATTTAATTTAAATTAATGAACGAACAAACGATCGGTTTTTTTTTTAAAAAATAAATAGATTCACGTTGAAGAATGTATACTTACATAATTATAAAAAATGATCCATACAAATATAAAATATGAATAAAAGTTCTATTATAGGGTATATTTGTCATTTTTTTCCAATGAATCTCAAAATGAATTTCGGAAGAATTATTGAAATGTATAAAAAAGTTTATGTACTTAGGTAACAATCAATATAAAAATTGACGTACGTATTTGGTAGATTTTGTGAAACAATTTTTTACGAGGCATAATATCGTCAAACTTAAATTATATTATTAATTGTTAGATTTCATTAAAAATGTACTGAAATATTAATAATAATATGTTTATAAATACTTTCCCCACAAACAATTTTTATAATTCATATATGGACAAATATTATTCCAGCGTGTATGGCAATCTCATTCGTAATATTTGCTTACAAAATCACATTATATAATTAAATCCAATAATTTATTTTTAATTTAGAAAAAATTTCTGCTGACAAAAATTATGTCCTACATTGTGTTTTTCAACAACGAAAAAAAAACTGAGTAGTGTATAATTATTTTAACAAAATATTATCAGGTTATCATTTTTTATCATTTTATTATCATTAATATAAATTTATGCATAGAAAGGATATGTTAAAATAGATCTTTTATGTACCTCTCCATTATTAATTTTGATCAAAAGGATTTCTGGATGACTGGATATATTATGTAATTTTTAAAGTTTTAAACCAATTTTCCAATAAAAAATAAGGCATTCAAAAATTTAATTATTTACGGAGGTATTCCAACTATTAGTAAATAGATCTTGGGCACATTATATACATAAATATTTATTACATCGGTTTATTCTTAAAGTAAAACTGTTCTTAAATCATAATATTTAAACTCAGATAGTTATTATAGAAAAAACATCTTTATACTTTTAATTTATAAAACTTGGAACTTAAATCGAGTTTGAATAATGTACACAAAAAAGAAAAAAAATTATGTCAAAAGTGAGTAAACTAATTCCGCCATACGCTCTGCAAAATTCGTTGGACTTACACCTCGGAGTATCTGGGGTTTTTTAAGAGCTTTTACAATGAATGAATAATGATGGTACCTACGTGATTTTCCTTATTCGAGTTTTAATCGAGACATGGGTAGATGCATTTTTAAAAACTTTTTGAATAATAATTTTTTTTTTCACTCTAATTAATAATACTCACGTATGGTAAAAGTTCGTGGGGAGCCATACCGCTCATAATGACCAAATACCGAATAATAACTTTGAGGTTATTCGGCCAACACAGGCATAGTGTCGACCAGACATTTTCGATGTCCTTCGGGTGTTCGTCAGCAAACTAAAATGATCAGAAATTTGTGTTAAAAAAGATATAAAAAATTTCTATGTAAAAAAGATTAAAACTTCGTAATTATAAAAAAGGACATCATTGTTAAATTATAATTCATCCATTATTCATGTTACATAATATTATTTCAATCATTGTTTAAAAACTGAGAACATACATTTTTTAACTGCCATATATTCAATAATGATTAGTAGATGTACTTTTTCAATTTTTTATTTTTCATGTAAAATTTAAATTGGTAATTAGGTAGAAATATAATATCTTTAGGAAATAAAGAATTATTGTTTTAATTAAATAATTGAATTAGTATTTTTATAAATAAGATGAAATATCTAAAATTAAATTTCGATTGAACGTAAACAATGGATACGCATTTTCCAGAAATCGTATAATTTTTACAAAATTCAATGCGATTAATAATTTCCAAACGATATGAAACTATTTGAAGAGCTAATTTTAATCTAAATGTAACGTAAAATAATTACACATCCATTAAAAAACATTAATTTTAAACTCATTTTTGTTTTCTAAATTCATAATTAAAACATAATTTATTCTATTGACATATAAATATATAATAAAACAATTTTAATGTTCATTTAACGGATGAATTAAAATTATGTTTTAATCTTAAATATAAATTAATAGCCATACCTATCTAAAAAAAAAATTAACACTATCAGAATATCAGATTTCTTATTTTACTTAATCTCGTTTTAAATCGTTTCGAAAATATGTTTTTTAATATAATACCTATAGTTGAGTATTTGTATCTAGATTATTCTAATATATAATTAATTCACATTAACTAATAGTTAGAATCACTATAATAATAATTACCTTAGCAGTGATGTGGAACAAATTATTTAACACCATTTCGGTGGCTTCTACTGATCCCCAACCTTCTCGTCGACAAGAGTTTGTTTGACCTCCTTCCGTAGGATAGTACTAAAAATGTAAACACATACACATAAGTATAACATATGATTATTGTGTTACGTAAGAATTCAAGTTGAAACTATTAGTTTTTAAGTATATATTCCCAAGAAATAATATTATTTTATTAATAGTTTGTTATATTATATTTACGATTGTTATTTACGCATTTTATCCAACATAATACTAGCATAGGTTATTTTTATAAAAAATAAATTGAAACAGTACGTACGGGAATATGAGAAAAAACATTTTTCAGGTGTGAACTTTTAAAAATGATTAATAAAATCAAAAAAATTATTTTGCACGATCACGAATAAAATATATTAGATCTTTCTCGTAATCACTTATAAAATTTATAAAACATAATGAGGTACTTATATGGACGTCATAATATAATAACGCGAAAAGTAAATAAAACACAAAAATTAATTTATTCTGATATAAAATATTTTTTTTGGAATTAAATTCTCTCGGAATGTTAAGCGTTTAGGTATAATAATAAATGATTTTGCAATTCCGTGAATTTCGTGCTGTTTTAATGGGTGTATTTAAATTCTATCCGAAATCAAAAGATTGTTAATGAGCTCAAATTACATAGTTAATCCCCAAAATGTACACATAAAATTGTGAGTACCTACCAGCAAATACTAACCCAATTTTTTTAAAATCAGCTTTTATAAATAATTGTTAATCACAATAATAATCATCTTATATTTTAATCTAGTTTAATTTATATGTTTTATATTCTTGACGGAGGCGGAGGATTAAAAATTAAAATATTATTATTACTATACAGAGTGTCCCAAACATATTTACTAATTGCAATATCTCCGAGAAAAGTTAAAATTTTTGAATGCAGTTTTTTTCAAATTATTATTTAAGCAACAGACTATAAGAGTATTATTGCTAGTATTATTTGTTTTAAAAAAAAACAACTCGTAATTTTTTTTTATAGAAACTCTTTATTTTTTAAGTTATTTAAAATTTGAAGATAGCCATTTTAAAGTGTCTTAATATATTCTAGATTTCGATTTTAAAGAATATTTTTAATTATTGGAGAAATGATATTTCTGACGTCATTATTTCTAATATTTTAATATCATGGTACGTAAAATTTGTTTTATCAATATTATCATGAACGCTCTCAGTGCTTACAAAATAATATCATAGATAATTATATCTTTATTATCTATGAGTTATTGCTGCAAAAATATCATAATAATATTATAATTAAATCACACATCTATAATAATGACGTCAAAAATATGATTTTTCCAATAATTAAAAAAAATTCTTAAAAATCGACATCTTGATTAAATTAAGAGATCGACACGTCAAAATTATCATGTAAATATATTCTTTAAAATGGTTAAAAAGTTAATTTTTTTAGAGACACATTTTTTTAAACAAGTAATGAAGGTAATATTCCGTGCCTAAATAAAAATTTTAAACAAAACTGCATTCAAAACTTTTAATTTTTCGTGGAGATAATCCAATTAGTTAATAAATGAGGGACATCCTGTATATGTATCATCATTATTGAATATAATAAAAACAAGTTTTTATAACAAGTTGTATCAAACTAATTAAGTTAAAAATATGAAATAAAAAAAAATTCTACACCTATATTTAATCTGTATTTATTATTATTTTATATCGAATTTAATTGTTTATTAAGTATCCCTGATTTCAAAAAGTATAATTTTATAAATAAATCTCTATATATTCTGAACGGAATCTACAATCTCACGATATATCAAACGAGAGAAACATTTTTAATCGTTTAAAAGTTTGCATGCTAAAGATCAAACCACCACCGTCATAGTTGCAGCAACTGCAAGTAAACCGTATTATCAATCTATGTACTCCGATTTATCACGATGTATTATTTTTCGCGTATAAATAAGTCCTGTCTGATGCGCGTATGTAATACGGTTTCAAAGGCGACATTTTCGAAAATCCCGCATAGTGGTTCTTTGAAGGACGAAATCAATAATATATATTATATTTTCGGCGACATTCAATTAATGGAATATTATATAATTTTAATATAATATCATTATTATTATTAAATGCGTAGAATCAAAGAGCTAAACGTACCTGAAAATACGATAGCGGGTTCGTAGGTGGTACGTTTGGGTCGACTAATTCCATATTGTGTAGCCAAGGTACTAAATAATGTAAAAGTAGCTGTCGCACTTCTGGTCTGGCCGTTTGGAATCTGCAAGTTATTTCTGTGAAAAACCATAAAAATATTAAAGTCTTAATGCACACATAGGAACTTTATAATTGTAAGCGATTTAATGTTAAAATGTTTATATCAGTGTTATCATAACAATGTATCTTATCATATCTGACATTATATAATCCGTAATCTTATCATTAATTAATTTAATGCCCAGACATATTATTATAAGTATAATTTAAACGTGTGAAATCAATAACAAATAACAATTAATAACATCACAAAGAAAGAAACTAAAAAAAAATACAGGCAAGTTTATATGTATTAAATAAGTACAAGTGATTTGTAGTTAAGAGATCGTCGTAGTTAAAATTTTGACACTGAAAACAGCTGTACACACTTTCAATATTGTATCATAGTTATCACAGACAAATTTATAACAATATATAAAATAAAACATAAAATAATTCTGAATGCTAATAGAATATTGTTTGTAATGTTAATAATGTTGTGTTTTACGTTTGTATGTATATTTTAATATTCACAAAAGACAAAAAACTTTTTTTTCTCTAATGAATCTAACGTAGTAAATCCGTTGACTGCAATATATTATAGTGTTTTATTATTATAATATTATTTATAACAAGTCCGAGATTATTGCTATAGTAGGTATCCGTTGTATAATTTTAGAAATTGTAAACACAATTTATTAGCAACTAAAAGTACAGACATAAATAAAAAAAACAGTAATAAAATATAGGCGAAATATGTAAATGACACAATAAAAGTTTACATAAAAATTTAAATTATTTATAAAAAAGAAGATTGAATTATGTAATTATTGAAATTAATAAAGTATATATTTTGTTTACTAAGCCATTGATATAATAAATATAAGAAATGGACCATTATAACCTATCATAGGTAACTAAATCTAATCAAAACAAACCTAACTTAACCTAGTTGTTTAAACCAAAAGGTTAATAGAATATTATGAAATTATTGTTAGTTCCAATATAATAATATACTGTCAGTAGAAAGCCAGAGTATCAATAACGACATTTCTCTAATTTTATACTAGAATGAAAAAACATTTCAAAACTTAGTTTGATACCTACTTATAGTTTTATAATAAATTAATAATCTTAGAATATACCTTAGGATGAATTTTACTGGCGTATCATATATTGGGCTTATATTATTATCTAGTTAATGGTGCTTAAGATAAAATTGAATTTTAAAGAAAACTATGAAAAATATCAATACGTTCAACATAATACAATTTTTAAACGATTTAGCGTTATATTTTGTATAAATACTTATTAAAACATACAGTTTGATAAAAATGTCGCTTAAGATACATTGGAATTCTACCGATATTATTATATTATAATTAAAAACATTATTACATGTTACTTTATTATTATTATAACAGATTATGTATATTATTTCCGATGTTTTATCAACATATATAGTCTCAAACATGAAATATTTTTTGTCATATAATTCAAATCATTCAAAGTTCTAAATGTCCACTGTTCAGTCTATTATTATTACACAAAAGATGATAAAACGCTATTATAAGAGATTAAACTCTTTACATTAATTATTATAAAAATGTTATATAGAGTACCTAATTACAATGTAACCAAGAAAATGCCAAATAACAAAGCACAAAGAAGTTAAATCCATAAGAATATATATTTTATTTAAACGTAATTTATTCTTTGATTCGCATTTGTCAGAACAATACCTACTATAATATTTTTTAAAAAGATGCCACAATATATTAACCCTGAAAGATTTCTGTTCAAAATATGATATTAATATTTTAGTTTATAAATTAAGTATACAATTTTATATTATTATAGTCTATTAATATTACATGAAATATAGTATAATATACTATATAGTTAATAATATTAAGAAATTTACAACCAAATTTTGGCATCACACATATCAGATTTAGATGAACAATAGTTTTTTATTATTATTAATTGATTTAAAATCGACAAATACATCCCTGCAATCATTTTCAACGGAAATTAGAAAATAGTTATTTAGAAAACACAATATTATAATATGTGAACAAAACACCAACGAGCCGGAGTAACGGATTTTTATAATAAAATAAGCTGAATTTATTATGAGACTTCTTGTTCTTATAGAAAATACCTTATAAATTATAATGAATATTAATAATAATGTCTATCTTATATATTTGTAATTACAAACACATTATTAATTAAGACTTATCAAAACAATGCAATTCAATTAAAATAACTAAAAAATACAAATATAAAGTTTATAATAATATTATTTCATGCTATACAAATCATGATAAAATTATTCACATAACGTAATTAGTAAAAGGTACGCGCTTTTAAATTGAATTACATTAGAACATTTATCAAATTAAAAATGTGCTATATGTATATATGTTTTTGTATTAAATTTTAATTAAACTTCAAAGTTTAATCGGATAACGTATAATGAATATTGAAACACGTTATTAATTAACAACAAATTAGTAAGTAATTAAAAGATTTTGTATATTTTTTACAAGAAACTCACTTAAATGAAAAATTGTTTTTTTCTAATATAAGTACATTTAATACATTATTACAACAATTACAATTAATAAAGTTTACATTTTTTTAATTAGTATAAAATAGTACGATATCATGTTTAAAACTGGTTTAAAAAAAATGTCTAAACTACGAAAGATAATAATTTAAAACATATAGGTATTAAAAATAAATATAGTTGCTGAGCATTGTCAACTATGCTTCATGTTCAACCTGCCTCACTCGTGAATTAAATTATGTACAGTTATTCGTAACTTCGAAACTTTTTAAAAGTAAATCTATATTATATTGTATTAAAAAATATTATTATTTATTATCTCTCCATCAATTAATTTCCGAGTTCATTGATTCTTTATACGAATTACTCTTCTATTAAATTCATAATCTATCTCGCTACATTCGTAGCGTAATAATAATTACCTATATCGTTTAATATTGTTTGATTAATACATTTACGTAAACAGCCAACCAATGAAGTTAATATTTATTCGTATTATTATTTTAATCTAGTTACAAATTTTTATATCGTTTTAATCATTAAAAAAAAATCTTAATTAATGATGTGTCACTAGATATAATTAATAATAAAAACCATTATGTTACTTTATTACTGCATGTAAACATTGTTCCTCCGAAAAGGAATCGCTAACTTCTAAAAATATTGCCTTTCTATTAAATATCATAAAGGTACACATTGTCGTATCTAATTGATCTCTACAACACAGTCAAACAAACAAAAACTCTTGTTGTTTCAATGCTAATCACCACGACTGTATTAATTTTTCATATTATAATATCAAAAAGTACAATAAGCATAAATATTAGACGAACATCGAAAAACAACTTATGATATTAACATTAAATTTTTTATAATTATATATTAATTTCACATTTGTTTCTATTATTAGTATTAAAGGTTTACTATACATAAAACGCAGACTAACCTACAGTTAAACTATTCTTAAATCGTATTGAGCTCGGCGAGTCCAGTAAATACAAGAAGTGTGGTCACCCCGAATCAGTAATTTATTAATTAAATATAATGAACATGCGTTTGTTTTTGTATTTATTGTGTAGTTATTTATGCATTATTTATTTTTCTACGATAGAAGTGATATTATAAATAATAAAAACGTCCAAATGAGTTCGATTATCAAACGATTTAGTATGACTTCGTGCTTACTGGCAATACCAGATGGAGTTATCCAACGATGGAAATGCGTATTTTAATTCAGTATTGAGGGATGATCAATAAAACATTCACGAGTCATCGCATACGATTTGTGATTGTTATTATTCGTAAATTGCACTTGATTTTGTATAACATCGACCCATAACAAATTGAAAAACCAAAACTGATAAAACAATATATCATAATTACGACAAACAATAGTGAATAATATATGTTAATTAATTGTGATTATAAAATAGTAAATACTTAATTAACATCGTATTCATATAATAATAATATCATATTTCAGATATTTTTATAATATGATGTCCTCTAAAAAAATAAAAAAATACACGTACCATCTACCAACATAATATATCGCATGAAGAGTTTGATATTTTGACGAGTAAACTTGATGCACAGTTCATACTTTTTGTCAGTATTTCTTGGAAGGATATTGTACCGGAATTGTGTGTACTTTAACTTTAATGAAGTTTATAACCACACGATTAGGCCACTTCGTGTAAGCCCACCAAGATTTTGTTCCAAAGTGTCATCTAGCGTATGTGGGGGGATTTTATGATTTTTCAAAACCTGCAGAGCCCGTTAAACCGTATTTTATACTCCGAAGAAAAACCCATATATTTCGTCCTTCCGAAACCGTTTAAAATCTTTCCCCGGATTACATAATATTTAATAATTTAAAATTGCCGAGTACAATATTTAATCTACCATACTTTGGACATTTTTAAAACTATCGAAAAACGCATGAGTGTAAATCTACAAAATGTACGTACTTACTATAATTGATACATATTATTTATAATGTTAAATCTTTGGCATTTGGTTTGAAAATATAATATTATATCGGAGTTCTCGATCTTCATTATTTTCAAATTACTAGGTCTCTACTTGAAAATATTTAAAATTTAAATTAAATATAAACTTTAAATTACTATTTTTGTTTTTATTATTTTGTTGATTCTTTTGTAACATTAACTCTTTTCATTATTTTACTGTAATAGATATTTATTAATATTATTAAATTAATTATTTGATACCATTTTAAAAATTGGCGTAAATTTATAAAATAAATAAACTACTTTTAAATGGTTAAATAACTAATTTTCCCCATTTCATTTCAATATATAGATTTATTATACGAAATGAAATATAAAAATATATAAAATAAATGATTATAAACTATTTTCAATCAATACATAACATATATTTTTTAATCATTGAACGTAGGTACTCGAAGATAGCATAAAAATATATTGGCTCGAGATAGGCAACCGAAGTTGAACTTTTTATATTAGGATTTTATCTTTTAAACACGAATCCTTATTTATTTCCAGAATAATGACCTACAACGTACGAATTTTGTCAAATAAAATGTATATTATAGCGTTTGAAATTCATGAGTTTGTTAATATCTATTTGCACCTTTTTCACCAAAACAACTAAATGTCCAAATCGACCCCTTGAGAGTACTTATCGTACGATTATAAAACAAAAGACACGTTTCTTGCACGAATATCGTGACAGACGAAATCCAATAATAAATAACACTCTCTCGTTGTTAAACCAATATATATATATGTGTATATTTGTATACCTATATAGTTTAGTTTCTTCGGTGACGGTTTTGAATATAAATAATAAAGTCACAAAAAATGTGTTTGATATAATATTTAAGATCGCAGCTATTGTATAAATTAGTAATAATTTAGTTAGATTATTGTATATCCAGTTAATATTTTATAACCGCGGATATACTACATTATGCATGGTTTATATAATAACATCTTTATTATTTTTTTTTAAATTTTATTTTCAATCAATGTATACAAACAAGTAGAAAACCACAGTTATAATTTTGAAGGGCTCGAGACTTACAGAATTTGTATTTAGTTTTTGAATTCACAAAATCATAGTTGAGACTCATTTCGGTAAATTAATTTGATTGTGCTGGAAGGTATTTAATAGGTAATAAATGTTGTCATGTTTTTGCACGGTATCTATTTTAATGGATATATATTTTTTAAATATTTAGCTATTTATTGAGTATTCATTTCAGCACATACATCATATTTACGATAACAATAATATAATATTAACTATGGAGTTGTATATTAGACTAAACTAACCAAATATCTGCATTTAAAGTAAAGAAGACTTTCTAATCGTGTACAAAAAATTTAAATGTTAATAATACTTTTCAAATGCAATTCAATATTATTAATATAATACATATTATAATATGAACCATAAAATAACGAAACTTTATAAATATATAAAGAACCTTGTTTTTAGTTGCTTATTATAACATTTCTATATTGATATTAAAGTGTTTATTATTTCATTATTTTTTCTGCTAAAAGTCTATCTCAAACTCTGATTCTTGCTTAAATTTGCAAAGAATATAAAATGTTCTGGTATTTTTTTTTTTCATCATTATTGCTTATGATAAATTTATAGACCCCATAACGTAAAAAGAAAATATTATTTCAATTCTTTGTATTTTTGTTATACTATAAATAACATGATATAAATATTATAAATGAAAATGAAAGTATTTACTAATAATAGATACTTTTAATATAAATAAAACCATAACACAAAAAAAATATTATTTTTGACTTATTATTTATTTTTCAATAAAAGTATTTTATTTCCGTATTTTTTTAGATGAATACTTTTTTTATTTCAAAGTAGTCTACGGATGTTAAACGTCAATGTTGAAAATTGTACGGAAATGAAAATTGGTATTTCGAAATTCGTCAGAAATTCATAAAAAATATGAGGATTTGAAATTTGAATACAACAGTTTTAAATTGATATTTGATCTCGAAACGAACAAAATCACTCGGGGTAGTATTTTCGCTAATTACATTATATAACATGAGGTATACCAGTTTTCATACATAAATTATACAACTAAACCAGAATTTCCATATTTATAATAAGGAGATAATTTGTTAAAAATGGTATTTTAAATCTAAAGTAATTAATCATGTAACTTTAACTACTGACTAACTATTTTTAAAAAAATAAAAGCTATGTACCATGAAATAAAAATAAAATATTATTTTACTGAATTGGTTATGGTAGGTATAGTGATAGTTCCTTTAGAATAGGTTACAAATTACCGTATTTTAGATACAAAAATTCAATTTTATCTATTTTTTACTGACCATTTTCTTATTATGGTCAACTATAAGAAGTAAGAATTCAATCATATATTTGAGTATGTACAGTTTTATGTTTCTAACGCAATAACAAATATCCTATAAATTGTGTGTTTAAAAAATAAATTATTTTATTGTAACTTGAGGATCACGTAGTTCCTAAATTGTAGACTTATTCAAAGTTATAATATTTTAAACGCAATCAAAGGGAAAGAACATTAAATAAGAATATGTCAACATTAGTATTTTGTATTAATACCATTTTAAATACAACATACTTTTACGTACAATAAATATTTATTTATTACTAATTAAAATTACGAAGATCAAAATCATAACAACAAAATATATAATTTAAGAATCAACATATAATAATAATATATATAATATATAATTAAAATAGTTAAATATAATTTTTAATCGTCTAAAATAATATAATTTATTCGTATAATTAAAATAATCAAAGTCATTTTTAATAATAATAATAAGCTAATGATTATTATCCTTTGTTTAACGTAGCATGGATTAAACTAACCCTTAATTAAGTAAAAAAGATTAAAAATATATTAAAATTGTTATTTCTGAATAATGATAATAATATTTGTATAATAATATGTATAATATTGTATGACGGCTTGAGCAAGCAATTTATTTATTTAAGGAAAAACATTCGCATAACAATAAGTAAAAATATATAACTAAAACGAATAAGAAAATTAAGAATCGAATAAAATAATGTTTTATTTAAAATAAACTTTAAAATTCAAAGAATTGTTTTGAACCGTTCTCAGTTCGTTATTGCTTTAAATTTTTTTTTAATTTTAATAGTTTGTAAAAAACAATCATCTAGAATTTTTAAATAAAACTCTTTGACTGTATGATAATAATTTATACAAATCCAAATATTCTGAATATAAACATATAATCATATTATCATTTTAATATTATACAATATTACTATATAATAATAATAATAATAATAACAATATAATTTTTATTATTATCGTTCCCAGTACAATTAATAATTTTGTGTGATACGTTATGTACACATTGTTTTATTCAACTCTGAAATGTAATAGTTTTAACAATGTATTTTATTTTCCCCTAAACAATATTAAGGTTCTTTAAAAAAAAAGCATTGAAGAGTAAATGAGTCATTTCTATGTATATCTGAAATCATCGTTTCACTCTCATACTGAAATAAATCTTAAAGACAATTTTGAAATAAACAATTGCTAAAATAAAAAAGTTAGGAAGTAGCAGCTAAAAAAGCTAAGATACTATCTTAGAAATACCTATGACTTTCACGTACATAATATACTGTATAAAATATAGCTACTATTGTTAAATAAAATGAGCACAGCGAAGTTGGGTATTTTCAAATGTTTATATTTATGAGATTTTATTTGATTTATTGTTGATAACAAAAATAAACTGGATGAAAAATAAAAACCATGATGTACTATTAAGAAGATATCAACATTTAATTAAATTCTTATAGAACAATCATTACATTAAAAAAGACCGGATATTGCATAAATAAAACAGTAAGTTATTAAATTTTAATTTCAAATACGCCGAGAAATTGTATTGAAATACAATACTTATAGCTATAACGGTTATTATTGCTAAAAAAAAATGGTATTTAAAAAAATATAAAATAGGAATAGTTATAGACGAGAATAAAAACAAGACGCTCTACTCAACCTATAAATAGTCTGCAACTACGTATTATATATTCGGAACGTTATTGTTATCTTTGTATAGAATATGAAAACGTATGTTATCAAATTTACTTAAATAAGAATATGGTTAATTTAAATTAATGTGTCTGATCAAATTCAATAAACTAACGATAAACCATTAAAAAAATTATATCATTCAAGCAAATGATTTTTTTTTTTTTAATAATATCTATACGATTATGATTGGAAATCAAAAGTCCTAACAGTTAAATTTAAAAGTTTTATAAATGAAACGTTAGTTCAGGAAATTGTTTTATTAAAGACAATATTAGAGTATGGTTTGATTATCAAACGTATAAAATAAACGGATTATGAAATTATACACATATCTATCGGTTTTATTCGGGAAAATAATAATTATTTTAAACTTTTCGTATAATATAATATATTATACTTTAATTTGTCAGCAACGGTGTAATATTTATTGAGGTCAATTTGCATAATATAGTTGACGATCAATTAAAAAATAATTAATTCATAAAATAAATCAAATAAACAGACATCGATGACAGATAGATATATAAAATTAGCCAGATACGAAAAAAACTTAGACTGGTAAAACAAGTTTAGAATTTCAAAACAATCGAGAAATATATATTATTCTGATGAAAATCAGAAATCACACCATATTTTATTGATTTATTTTTTATTTTTATCATATGATACACACATATAGTAAACGCATATATAGTTTAAAAAAATACTAAGTAGTTATGAAAATGAAAGAGATATATTATAATGGTAAATAAACGATGACGAAAAAATAGGGGAAAAACTGATACAAATATTTACAAAATTATGCTCCTGTTTCCTTCTATATTTACACGGTAATCAAAAACAACATAAAAAGGTATTCAATTACCACCATTTTCGTAACATAAAATTCTGATCATCCTGTATGCATATGACGTAAAAATAAATTAAAATTTGAAATTTAGACTATAATCGTTTTCCATTTAATAGATATAATACAATAAAATAATTTGAATTTCAAATTTAATCAAAAACTATGATAACGCGGACTTCGTCGTTATTCGTGATTTATGTTCGTTATATACAGGGTATATCACGAAGATTTGATACCTTTCCGTATATCATTTTAAAAATATGAAATTATAATGATATACCACATTTATATTTTATAATAATAAAATAAATCATTGATTTCCATTCATTATTCATTATTATACAACATTTATAAATTATTTATGTTTACCTATATCATAGTAGATTGATTAAAAAAAATCGTAAAATTTAATTGATATCGTTTGAAGATAAAAAAAACTTTTCATTTTTTTTCGATTTTTAGGTTACGCGCAATATACAATAACTTCGTATTCACATTATATCTATTTTTAAAAATTTTAGAAAACGAAATAAAGTGAATTCTATTTGTTCTACATACAAGTCTTGAGCCCCATACGTATTGCCGCAGTTATTATACATGTATAATACTATAATACGGTATTACGGTATACTGCTATTATATACCGTATAATACTATATGGTATAATACATTTTATACTATTTACCGAGTATCGTTTTAAGTATGTATGTAGCATTGCAATTTTACAGATGTTTAAAATGTCTGTCTTCAATACCCGCGTGAACAGGGTAAACAATTAAAATATGTTTATCTCGTAGAACGCACACAAACAAACACGCGCGCGCGCTTACACATACACGTAATTACAATTACAATGGTTAAATTAAATCTTTGGTAATAAATAACATACCCCGAAAATATTCAAATTTTAACAACACATTTATAAAACGCAGTACTATTCAATAGAAAAAACAAATTCAAAAAATAGTTAAGTGCACATACGCTGGATGATAATAATTGTGTGTTATTAAAATGTTCAATGTTAATTTTCATAATTTTTGTAACACGAATTTTCGATCAATTTTTACGTAGGAAAACCTATTTAAAAAAAATTGACATAAAATAAATTCTCTTCGGAGAAATTGGTAGTAGAATATTATATAGTCTTATATTTTAATTAAGATGTAAATGCAATAATATTGCATTCGAAAATATGATTCTTAGCGAAACTCAGATAATATATAATTTACTTATAATATTTATTTTTCTAAACTTTTTTTCAGTGACGTCATTTGTGGGGACAGACTATGGTATTTGCTCCACCCTAACGAATTTTCAAAAGTAGGCAATATCTCGCTATAGTCGACGATGCAATTAATTATGAACACTATAATATTAGTAAAATATGTTTAAAATATAATTTCTTTTGAGAGAAAATATTGAATACTATAATATTATACAATAATATTGAATATAAAAATAATATATTGTATTTTTTCACTATAAGCATAGTCTTTAGTGTTTAGTACATAGTAATAACTATAGTAGTATATTCTGTGGCAAAAATATTATAGATAACGTCTAGCGAGTAATGAATTTGTCGCTTTGTGGGTCGCGGAAATTATTAATTCTAAATAAGAGTAGATAAAAAAGAAATATTTTGTTAGTCCCCGCCCCTCCACATTTCACGTTGGACACATTCTTCAGTTGGCAGTTTTCTCTTATTGCCCCTTTTTATTAAAAGTTAAAATAACGCCCTTGCTTTCTTTATTTATCAAATAAAGTGCAACAAAATTAGTTAGATATAGACGAATTCAAGTCTGTTATAAATATAGTTTCCGCAAATTTTGCTGTTTTCTGTTGATATTAGTAGTTTTTACTGTTTCATTAAAAAAAATAATAAGATATTCGAGAAATAAGCCATAATAATCTAGTAACAACTAGACAAAAATATCTACTGAACGCATACCTTATTTGTGGTTCCTAATCGGATTATTATTTCTACCCGAAAAAATATCTTCGTAAATAAAAAAAACACATCATTGTCAAACCAATACATTCTTCGCTTCGCTCAGAATCTAATATTCTACTAAAATAATAAACATTTTTATATATTTTTTCATAATTATCCGATATAATTTAAAAACATTATACGGTTTTTGTATTCAATTTGATGGATTAAACTAATTTTGTACTAAAAAACTAAATTTACTATTGTTTTGGTGATACAATTTAATTTTAATTTAAACCTAAACGATGTATTGTCGAAAAAAAATATACTTATAAAATTTTAGGCGAAATGATAAACCCTCAAATTATAGCGTTTTAAAGAGTAAAAGTCGTTATGGTTAATTATTTATTATAGATAGGTGTGTAATAAACAAATAATAATTTCATAAAGGTTGTGTTATAAATTCAAATTATCCAGTTGTTACAGAGTTATGAGTTGGAAAATATAATAACGAAAATCTGTGACGACTTATGGGACAAAACAAAGTTATAACATTTAAACAATATTTTATATTAAAAGATGAATTAAAATAAGTAGCAATTAAGTTTTGAGTAACAAAACGAATAATTTATAATAATTTGTCAACAAGAAAAATATATTTGTGAATAAACTTTATGACATACCTATGTTAAAACGACGAATAAAAACTAAAAATACTATACTATTATTTCTTAAATTTTTTTTATTATTAACTATAAATAATTGACGTTAATGGCATATCTGTCTGAACACAACATTTTTTTTTTATCTGGAATACCAACGAAAACACTAATATTTATTTTGCGCTAAGTGAGAGTTTATTATATTTTTTCAAATATATTATTAAAATTGTACCTGATTAAACTATACCCAGTAGTTTATACTTTATACCACTGTATACATTTGGATTAAAATATTAATTTTATATTTTTATATCTTATGTACGTTACCTTTTACGTAGCACAAATAAAAAAAAAAACGCTAAATTTTGTTTTATACATATTCAGAGTATTGTTTTAAGAACATTTAAATAAGTTTCGTATATTTTAGGTAATCAATAAATATTTTAAGTACACGTTTTATAGGTTTATAGAATACATACATCCAATTAATTCAGACTATTGTGTATTCATATAAATTAAATTAAGTAGGTTATCAATATGGTTATGGTATTATGTTCTGACACTGTTGACGCTATATATGATTACATATTGAAATAGACTTACCGGCACAAACTTACATCTAAGTATATTATAATAGTTAAATATGCAAAGTTCCAGGAAACTCATACGATTCCGTTACTTGGTTTGAGCTGCGTAAAGAAATACTAAAGACGTTGAAGACAATGAAGGCAACATTGTATAATGTTAGTAGAGATAATACAGAGTTACGTGTTTATTAGTTTCTAAAATTCAATATGACTGATTAACCAAATATGACCGAGTTTACCTAATATGAAATATACCCAACCCTAAACCCACCATCCATTATATTAATAATATTTACAATTTATATCGTTTGTGAAGCTTTGACGGAAAGAAATATCTACTTCAAAAAAATGCAATTTAGTTAAACTCAAAAGAAAGTTTACTCGTAAATATTATGTGAAACATTCGACATAAATATTACCCTCGCCTACGTGCATACCCATACGGTGATTAGATTATAGTGATGGTGGTATAAATGATTAGTGTTTAAAGTGCACGGAATAAACACATGCTTACAAATAAAAAAATACGCATGTTTCATTTTCAATAATGTTAAGTACACGCACACTTAAAGAAAAAGAATCGGCATTTTTTTCAAAAAATATACCCGAAAAAATGAGTTTAATATTAATTTACATAAAAAGATTTATATCTCACATTAGTTTGATCATTTATCTTATCATATTTTCGTTTGTGATAAATGAGAAACATATTTTCATCTAGAAATTAAAATCAATTTATGTTATTTTTGGAATAACGAAAAACTTATCTATATATACAAAATATAATATACTAGGAAATATAAATATACGTATATATAATATATTATAATATAAATTCGGGTATAAAGTAAAAATATAAAAAAAAATTACATATCATTTGGTTATTTAAATCTATAAATTATGAATGGTTAAATTTATTATAGGTTTTATTAGGTTATTATCGCCGCCATCGCTAGCGAGAACTGCATGAAATCATTATATGAATAAAAACATAATTCATTTATTATGATTTAAATAATTACATGTAACTATGTATAATATACCTTGTATACATAACATTTGCGCAATATTTAACATTTATTTACGTATACATGTATTTATCGAAAATCACACTGTTGTTTAATTTGTACAATTGTTGCAAACATAATTATAAAATACTCATAAAAAAGATTGAATACTTTTATAAAAAATACGATCAAACACAACTTTTTTAGGAAGCCAAAAAATTATTATCCACTTTTAAATGTACCTTTCTGCTAGGCTATCGAAAAATAATTACTTTGATTAATTTAGATTAATTTACTTTAACGAAAGTTCATTACATGTAAATTAATTTGCTTCGAAAAGAGTTTATGAAATTTTCATAAAAATCGCATGATTAAAAATTACTTTTATTTGTTTGAAATGTGCATCCATCCAATCAAATCCCATGATAAAATATTATTTTTTTAGCAGTTTCATTTTATTCATAATAAATAAGGATTCCCATTTTTAATGACTATACACAACCATACTTATATTGTTTCCATGTTGAATACTAAGCTTAATATTATTGTAAAACTGTTAATACTATTCAAAATATATAATACCATAGCCCAAGAAAGTTACAAAAGTCGATCATTTAAGCCATAATATACTAAAATCTCTCGTGTGATGGAAGCATACAGAAAATAATACAATATTATGGTACAGTATAATAACATAAAGAACACAAAATACACGTCAAACAAATTCCAATACAATACATAACATAGATATTATTTATATTTTTTTTTTCCTTTTGAAAATATTTTTAGACGTTTATGAATAAGAATTGATTGTTTTCAAAATATTAGGTGTTATAACACAATCAATTAAAAGATAGATATAGATTGTCCTTAAAGGATTTTAGATTCTGAGCGAAGTGAAGAATGAATGAATTTGTTTTACAATGATGTTTTGATTCTAATTTCTCGAAACTTTTTCCTGTGGCGAGGATAGACTACCAAAAAATAACAGAAAACGGCAAAATTTATGAAAATCATAATTTTGACGAAAATTGATTTTAGGTTTTCATGATAACTAATGCAATATTGAACGTAGGTACTTTAAATTCTTTTTATGTTTTTTTATAGATAGTTTACACACGTGGTAAACTTATGGAACGAAATATCAGTATATTATATTGAGTTTCGCTCAGAATCGTATTTTCTAATACAATATCATTGCATTCAAATCTTAATTAGAATAAACCATTAATTTTTCCGAGGACCGAAGGGACGAAGGAGAAACATTCAAAATCAACCTTCCCACTTTTTTTGGATTAAAATTTCTCTTAATGTTTCTCTAATCTTACTTTCTACTAAGTACAATTTACATCGAATTATACGTCTACAACATCAACCACAGTTTATGAGCGACATAAACTCACAAGACGACTGAACAATTAACCAGACAAATAATAGACAAATACTCGTTTATATTGCTGACATCATTCATCTCCTGCCAAGCTTAACGTCTTTTTATATATTCTATAAAAACCTTTAATCTTGAGAAAACTATGTAACTTAAATCAACAACAGGGCAGGTGTACCGTCAAATATCCTCAACAAATTTCCGCCGTCCTCTTCAGATAAAATAAAAACAAGTTAAAAACGAGTTAAAATACAATTTAATCAGTTAAACAATTAATTATTAAAGATTGCAATATAGCAAGGTATAATATAATATTATTAATTTATAATAAAATACATGATGATAAATCGTGTCGCTCAGAATTTAAAATGAATAGTGTTAATAAATAAGTATTTAAAGTATTAAAATTGTATACATTATTTATCACCCTAGGTCTGGATCTCGCGGGCCTGTGTGTAAATCCGGCCCTGGTAAACAATGTTCCTGAAGCAAAATCATATATTTAATTACTAGATCACGGACATTTCTAAATTCACCAAAGGTGGATAAAATGTATAGATATATTCATTTTCTAAAGTAACGTGGGATTCCTAAGCCGGATAAATATCCTAAATCTCTCAAATATTGTAACCCTACTCTTCATTATAATAATAATAATAATAATAGTAAATCTAAGAAATATTCATGTACCACAAAGAAATATATTTTATCAAAGTTATCGTACTATATAACAGACCGTTTTTTTTCACGAGAAAATATATCCAAGTGTTCTTATATAAATGTTGCATGAAAATTCGACCGGACATTGCATGTTAAGTTCAAATATGTTGTTTCATATAAAATAAAATATGCTTCATATAATAATATAACTCCACCATTTACAAGATAGAAACTAGAGTTTTCCGAAGGGCAGTTATTGCATCAGTTTCAATTAATCTATATTAAAGCGTATTAGTACGTCGTATCGACCTTTTGGACAAAATACAATAGTCGGCGATAAAACTCGCTAGCTGTTGATAAAACGATAATTGCATGCCAAACAACGCGCATTTATTACATAAACGAGTATAAATTCTAAACCTGCTGATTCAGTTATAATGAATATAGGGTTTAAAAATTAATTGAACCAATTCCAATCGAATTTATTAGACTCGACGATTTTCATCGACTTACTCTCAATAAAGGAACTCTTATTTACAAAACAATTGATCAATTATCATCCAATATTAATTATTACTACGACACATCTTAATCTCAAAAAAAGTATTTTTTGTTTTAGAATATGCTACATTGGATCTCCAGAGAATAAGGAATCGTGCAATGAATCGGACAACACTGACATTATCAATGAAATACAAACAGATTTGTGTTCAAAAACTTTAGGGCATTACGCAAATAATCTCATTGTTTGTTATTTAAATCATAGAAATTACCAGATATGTATCAAATTTAATCTATCAGCGAAGATAAACTAACTGTTTTATCATTCTAATTATTCTGCGTGTCAGAAAGTGTTTTAGGATAGAAAAGTTAATAGTATTAATTCGCTTATTCTGCAAACAAACAATTATCCATTATTTGGTAATATAAATCAATACAAGAAATGTTTTCTTCTAATATATATGAACGAAATTTTACGAAATTTTAATTGCTATTGGAAAAACTTAAATAACTATAAGTCACTTTTCAAGACATATTTTAAATGTTATCCTTATTAAAGAGTATTCTTTAAATCTGACTACTAAAGAGATTACGCTAATATGAGTCAAAATACAATCTCGAAAAATAATCTATTTAAAAACGAAGTATGTAATATATATGGTCTTACCTGAAAACATTGGCATTGTTAGTTCTGGATGTATTTGAGCTAGTTGCTGTGACAGATTGAACTGCGACTGGCAAAACGTAGAACACAAAAGTACGTCGACAATTTCCGTATTTTTTTCATTATCAAAACCATCGGACTTGTCTCGTACGTCACCTCCTAAAAACAAGGACACAATAATTATATGAATTATTAATATTTATTTGAAAACGCCATAAAGCTTAGTTTCTGGAAAATATTATTAAAAATATATATTGGCAAAGTTAAGATTTAAAAATGAAACGTTTAAACACATATTTTACAATAACCCCAAGTGTTTTCGTGATAAAATGAAACAAAAAAAAAAAAAATATGCACAATGATTCATGATAATATATTAATAAGTACATATGAAATGAACTACACAAGTTATAAATTGAATTTTAATTTAACGTTTTCGTGAATACGTCGACTTATATTTTATACGAATATAATTCATACAATAAATGCATTATTGGTTTAATAAGTTCTCTATAAAATTATACCAAAGCTATCTGACTTCCACTGGTAATATCCGGTTATATTTTAACATAGTAAACGTAGAGCTATTGATAACCTTTATATCGTTTTATCTTTACAATTTACATACATGAATGTTTAAATTGCAGTTGCGTATTTAATGGAAGCAATTAGTAAATTTAATGACAATATTAGTAAGTTTCCATTTCATACTTGATAGTGCACAAATAAACATAAACTTGGCACTTACGATCATTTATTTGTGTTGTAAAAATTAATTACAAATCGTATAAAATTTATAGACAGTATATACATAGCTTATACAAAAAAGTTAACTCAAAAATAAAATGTTGTTTAAAAAACAAATAGAGAATAGCACGCTTTGTGAGAGTCCAAATATAAATAAAAACAATTGTAAACGAAATAAAAAGAAAAATATCGTTCTGATAAGTGCTGTAACTAATTTCGTCAATATTAATAACAAAATCGAAAGGTCCGGACTATAGTGGAAATTACTCCACTAGGTACTGATATCACCCGTCTAATCCTAATCGAAAAGGTTTCCGTTAGACTGATTCATCAATCATTAGATAATTGTATACGTCTTAAAGTATGGTATACATATACAAGATCGTTGTTACTAACAGATTATACTTTACTCTCTGTAATGCGTTTATGGATTTTTCGTTAAAAATATCAAAAAGTATAGTTTGGCACAATATAAAAGGTATATAATAGTATTATTTTATAATAATACTACCCCGCGTGGTTGCATCACATTTCGGGATATAGGAGAACTTGTTTAAAGCGATATAGTTAACTGTTTTACAAGTATTATGCAATAACAAAATGCAAATATAATATAATTAACACGGTTTAACATTATGGTTTTATTTAATATATTATATATACACACATAAAAAATTACAATTTTATATGACCTAAATAGTGGAAACTACAACAGTCATTAATGTTATCAATTTATCATCTGCATAACTGTAATACATAAAAAAAAATAGTCGAAACACTCGACAAGAGTAAAGAATACCTTGTTGACGGAACACTCAAATACATTTACTTTTTGAAAATAAATATTATTTAAGTAAATATAGAACTCTCGAAATTGTATAGGTTTCACAATCCCTTTTACCATTTTCGTATAATTTTACTAGGCCCTGACTATAATTAAACATCGACAAATTCCAAAGTGTCAAAATAAATAGTTATTATGTTAGAACCGAATATAAATATTTGTATGTACTATGTCTGAGCGCGTGGTCATAGTTTTAGATGACGAGTACAAATTATTTCATATTCTAACGTTATAATATATTCTAATAATAATAACAAAATGATAATACAATAGAAGAACGCGCGGAGGAGCGGAATTATGGCGAAAATATACGCGTCGCATCCGAACGGACGCGGGACAATTTGCGACTAGTCGTTGTTGTTCTCCGGCCAACTATGGATTGCCAATGTTTTACGTCACGTACTCGCATTATACATATAATATCTTGTATACGGTAAATATCATGTACAGATTACAGGATGTATTTCGAGATGGATGTGATTCAACTGGTCGAGTATTGTCAATAGAGATTTTTCAGATTTTTGAATTCAGTATTCTTTTAAAATTTGAAAAATAATTAAACCAATTAAACTTTTAGAATTTTCTAAAAATAAAATTTACTGTTCTCCATATATTACATATTAACTTTAGTTAGCAATTCATCGAGATATTGATTTTTGAGTAATTTTTGTTAGGCATCGGAAACTGGTACTCTCTCGTCGATAACATATGATTATATATTACCCTATATCTATACTTATTAAGTGTCAATAGAAATTAACATTTTTTTTTTTTTAAATCAATTCCGTTGAAATTATTTATTTTTGTTTTTAAAAATTAATCTTTTAATCGCACTAAATTATTGAGATAGAAAAGCCAAGTTCACCCAAGTAAAACTATTATATAATTATTATTAGCATAAGAGGATTTACCGCCCTCTCGACGATTATATTTTTGAAAGTCTATATGCTTCAATAGGAACCACAAGGTAAATATATAATAATTATAATGGAAACAAATAATATAATTTTTTAAAGTAATGTTTGGAATCAATCTTACAAAATGAACCTAACATTAATTATTATTTAAAACAAAACGAAAACACTAAATGAAAATCCTTTAATTTTAAGTTTTACTAAAATGCGAACGCCGTTAAGCATCCTGTAAATATCTGTCTGACACATATTATGTATATTATAATATTATTACGAGTCTACTCGCGTCCTCTCTTTAGGAAAATTACTATACGCCATTGACATTTTCAACGCTATATTACCAACCTGCTTTACACCTATCTCATTTCACATATGCTAAAATATTCCATAAAAGTGACAATGAGCGATTGAAAAAAATTTGACATTATTTCCTGTGTTCAGGGCCGTATACTGTCGCGATAGCAGCAGTGTTGATGGATTCACGCACGTTGTATCTCGAGAAAGAATATAATACTATAATATTTAACTTCTATATTAGTATACATGTATTCGAAGCCTGCGCATAATGACTAAAATGTTGATGCGATGGCGATATTTTTATGAATGTCACGACGACGACAGTTTGTAAGGATGAAAGTTATGGGGCTATGACGGTTAAGGGGATGTAAAGAACAATCGTTAAATTTTGATGAAAAAAAAAATTGAATTTTATAGTGGTTCATTATAACAAAATTATACAAAATGAACATTATAGATCCCTTTTAGGATCAGGCGTAGTCCATATAGTAAATCTGTGAAAAAAAATTAAATAAATAGGAAAGGAATAGGTTTTTATCAAATCTAATGATAAATGCGGAAATTATTCGTCGGTTCTGGTTTTTTGTCCGATAGGTGAAGAAGAGATAAAAAGAAAATCACGCGCAAGACGGAATTATTTAGTTATAAATAAACGAAAGGATAGTGGGCCGAAATACGATTGTGACCCGAACGGAAATGAGAATGGGAAACGATCACTTTGTGGAAGATTACGAGCCAAAGTGAGATATCATATTATATATTATATACGAGTATATATACGAAGAATGATGTGAAAGTAAAATGAAGGCACTACCTATGTACATTATTCCGTTTTAGATGTCAATCAATTTAAATCTTTCATACATCTTAGGAAAAATTTATGGAAGAAGATTTATTATTCTCAACGAAACCACGTAAGGTTTTCAAGATTTATAGACAAATTAGATACAAAATTTCAACGACAAAACGTATATTTTTGTAACATTTTACAGTTTCGAGTCATATACAATAAATATTCGGTGTCCATATTATATTAACAGAAATTAAGGATTTAAATAAAATATTTTTTACAAATCTGTTCGGAATGGTTATAAATAGTAAATAGGACACGATGATACAGAGGCAAGTCATTTTTTTTATATTGACCAAAAAATACGAAATAAATAATGTTTTTATACAAACTAAAATATCGCTATTTATTTATCTTGATTTATCATTTGACTTGTGCTCAATTAAATTACTTAATCATTACAATTTTAGATTACGAACAATGCTTCTAAAAACCTAATAATTATATATTTAAAATATTTATAAAAATAATTAATTATATGTGTAGTATCTAAATAATATGTTAATTTAACATTCGATGTGGTTAAATCACATCCTGACATATTTTGACGTATGGACATTTTGAACGTGTTTTTGGAGTGCTTTTTCGGGCATAAAAATCGTACTTCCAATACTATCAATATAAATAATATTTATAACATTTTTATAACAACGTAACAACGTTGTATACTTGTTTAAAACGGGAGTATTATAAATAATCGTTTAGTATTATTTGAAAAAGATCCTATCATCGTAACGCATAACGCTGTTTTATAATATGTCATTCCGTGTCTCGAATACACGGATCATGTCTCCTATTAAATTAATAATAAAACACGTAACGAGTTCTTCAGTAGTCCCGTATACAGCGTGAACAAGTTGTTATATCTTACAAAAATATTATCATTTAAATTGAGATCAATTTATAATATGAAAAATGTATAAACTAAAGTTATTTGGATTTTGGGTGAACGTTTAAAAATCAAATGATGTGAGCATCTATATTGTTTGGTGTAAAATATAATTTTAGTATTATACAACTATTGTAATCACCCTGTATTAATGTTTGTAGGACAGGACCTTAACAACACATGATATATAAAAAACAACACAAAAGACAATCTTTTGCAATATAATCATGTCCCGGACATAAAACCTTACCTAACTTAACCTAATATACCTAACCGAACCTAACCGAAACTCCGCAAAAGTATTTATAAATAATTTTCGTTTTAAATGAAATGTATGTAATAAACGATATACGATAACGAATATTTGTCTTGTGCCTTGTCCCTTTTGTTATGTGCCTATAATATACTCATATATCCTAATCAAAAATATAATTATCTCATTGCCCCTTCGCGACTGTACACCTGCAACATCAAGTCAATAAAGTATTAAATTAGTCTCTACCTGGGCAAATAGAGTGTTTGTCTGACCAAACTTATTTTTTTGGATGGTCGAATATTAAAACATTTATTTTACATAATTTTCAATTATTATTACAACTTTTGTATTCTGTATGGGCCCATAGATTAACGAATTTCATATTCATATTAAAAACGTAAATGCAAATTTTTTTTTATGAAATTTTATTCAAATATTCAATTCATAAAAATCATAACATTAACGTATCACGTGTAAAAAAATCGTATGTCTACATTTTTTTTTTCTCCTAACGTTATTGTCGTTAAACATCCTGTGGGCGGAGCCCCCTCAAACGCGGGACCCGGTGCGGCCGTACCGCTCGCCACCCCTTAAAGCCCGGCACTGGCGAAGACAAGCAAAAAAGTGTCGTAAACAATTTTCTATATCACGCGAAATTCTCGAGGCGGCGACGATTCGACGATTCGTTTTTTCGTACTCAGAACCAGATATCGACGGACTAGGAGATAACGTAAAGATTTCCACGAGTAAAGGAAATTAAAACTCTCGCGATATAACGTCGTACTACGCGGGAAACGAGAACAAGTTGCGATCGGAGTAATAACCATAATTTCTTGGTAACGAAAAAACATCATTTTTCTCTCGACCGTTTCTAATGAACACTGCAACACGCAAGTACATTTGTTGTTTTGTTTTTTACACACTACTTAACAGTAAAATTATTTATTTATCATACAAATCTTCGTACTTTTGGGGTATCATCGTTAGATTGGAAATAAAAGTATATTTAAGTAGAGACATTCATTGTGATAAAATTCTGGAAAAAATATTACGTAATGTCAACAAGGAGATAAAAAACTCACAAAAAAATACACGTTTTTTTACATTTTTATTAAGTGCATCATGTATGTTTTTATAAGACATTTTTTTTAAGGTTTTATAGTGTTAAATAATATATATAAATTCAAATCGCTAGCATGCTATAGCATTGTAATATAATGTGCATATATTGTGTTCTGCCTCGAGCAGTTACAGGAGTTGATACAAAAAATTGTCAAAAGTATAATATCATAAAAGAAACGAAGATTAAGCGCGATTCAGACGGATGGTCAAAAACAATACAAAAACCTCCGAAATATTTTACTTTCGCCTTACGTTTTATATTTAATTCTCGCTTTAATTCCAAAGAACGCTTGACTACAGTATGATCAGAATGTTTTGTTACAAAATTGATAGAAAAATAACATTGAAAACGTATGGGAAATATCCAACCTTTTTTGTAACTTGAAATATTGATCATCCTGTATACCTATATATATATATATTATATCCACGAAATTATGGTTTTTAAAAAAATTCACACGCACATAAAATCGTCCATTGTTATATTACGTACAAGAACTGTATAGGTCTTGTAAAGAGTAAAATAATCTAGCTAAGACGGTATTTTGTGACCACCAAGATAATAAATTTAAGTGGTTTACTCACAGGAGTTATGTAGTCGCGTCACAGAAGTAGAAATCAAACGGTTAAAATTTAATCATTACGCGTCGGAAAATCAATGTACAAATGTGTAAGATACATATTTCTACTGAAACATTGAGCTTAAATTACCGCGTGGTTTTCTGAACGAATAAATTTAATAGTAGTTTTACAATTTTTATGATATTTTTTTGCATTTATTTTATTTCTATGACTAAAAAAAGGATTGGATATCACTTTTACAAAGTCAGTTACAATCAAATAGATACAATTATCTATAACAAGTAATAAATTGCTTTAGAAATGTATCTATGTCCATTATAGTGATTTCTAACAATTAATATTCGTCACTTTTCAAGAAACTTTTATATTTTTTTGGTTAAGTTAATATTATACATTTTTACATTATTTGTTTACTTACTATTTATACGAAATTATTAACGAAATATTTTATTACAAATTTAATTTTTGAGTAAAAATTATATTCGTTTTCATTATTTAAAAATAGTTTTAATACCTAACCTATGTATAAATTAGGAACAACTCAAGTCGTGTAGCGAATTATAATTTTGAGATGCAATTCCTTCCAGATATTTAGAATAAATTAGGTAGTTGGGGAACTGGGGTGACTACAAATCTATATTTGTTGGAAATTTATTGATTTACTAAAGGTAAAATTTAATCCTAATTAATTTAAACCATTCAAAGTACGTAGAGCTAGCTACAAAGGTTAGGTAATTATTATCGTTAATATAATGTCTACTTTTATGAAATTTAAAGCTCGCTACGACCCTAAGTGTAGTAATCAATTAATTAAAACTATTCAATTTAATAATATTATCAAATATATTAATATTTAGCCATTCATTGCATATTATATGCGTGTATGATTTTTTTACCAATTGAACAATTGTTTTCTTTATCATGGTAACGCTAACGTGTTTTTTTTTTATCAGAAAAGGGAAAATCAGGACAAGCGGTAATTATTATAGCCTATAGGAATCGTTTTAATTTAGAATAGTGATTCCATCCAATCGATCATTGTTCAAATTCCATTTCATCGATTGTACAAAACTACAATAAGGTGGGCGCGTATATAAGACAAAAGCGACAAATTCTATTTACACAAACCAAATCATCTGTTTATTCAACGGATTAAACGTATACTCTGTTAATGTATTTTTGGATTGTACTCGCAGTACTCGATTTTACCGCGACGCGTTATTTATCGTATAAATATGTTTAACGTCAAATACAGTTTTACGTACTCTTTTCATTCCATCTACCAAATTGCTAAGTTACCTGACTGGTAACAATCATCACATGTCAAGTTTAGGTTAACTAGAACCAGAGATGTGCTAATAAACTTTTAGAACTACACAAAATATTATTTCTAAGCATGTGGCTTAAAAAACATATACTATTCATTAACGTATAGTAAATGCAACCAATAATCAAGAAACAATAAGTTAATTACACTTAATTTAATATAACATTAAATATTTTAAATTTAATATTATACAGCATAACTATATTTATATTAGGTAGGTAACTAAATGCAAATCTATATGTACAACTTATTTCACATTAATTTTTTTTCTCAAGCTTCACCCGTGTCACCACTATCTTTATTATAAATATTTTTATTTTTATCTGAAGCTTTATAGAAGACACCATTGAGTCTTCATTTAATTTTGTTGTTTGCCTTTTGTTTCATTATATTAAAACATAATTAAATATAACAAAAGTTTAAAGAAAAAAATTAAATTATCTATACATTGAATTCAAATAAATGATTTTAAAATTATATTTTACGATATAACAGAAAAATCACATATTGTAGATATAAAGGGTTAGTACTAACCAAATATGTATTTACAATTATGCATTTAAATTTAGAACTGCCTATATTGGTTAGAATTTTCCATTAGCGCAAGCTCTGACTAGAACATGACGTTTTAGTTAACCAAATGATTGGGCTTTTTTGGGTAATTGTGGCCGGTTTGCTCCATAATCCAGACGCCTCCAAGCGCAAATAAAACCCGTTGTAACCCAATAGTCGAAACTGGATCTTCGTCCGCCGAAACCAGTGTTTAATTCAGATTATGCGTCCCGGACGGAGGTATTGTAAATTTTCGTAGGTCTAAAAATATACTGAATACACAAAAACATACACTACCTGCTATTCCTATTTTTAATTTTTAATATTACTACGAGAGGTCAAAAAAAAAAAAAAAAAAATCGGGAGGGTAAAACTCCCCTGCCGCCCCTGAAGGGAATTAACACTGAACTAAACATATATGTTTAGACAACTGGACCAAGCCCGACGGTCCTATCGTACGAATGATATTAATTTGAAAATGTTCAGAGTTCGTCGAATCTTAAATAAAAGTCGATATTGTTGTTTTATTTATGTACGTACACGTTGTTTTTCAACGATCTCAATCGTTCGTTCATATTATAATAGTCGATATATGCGATATCACATGTTAACGATGATGCGGCTCGGAAATTGATACACGCACAAGAGACACAACGCGACAAATATGTTATGTTTTTTTTTTTTTTTTTATATATATACAACAGAAATTGATCACACCATATACTAATTTTGACGTAGACTAAATTACGTTTATTGCGTATATAAAAAAAAAAAGATTAAAAGACGAATTTCTACTCTGCGATTCTCTAATTGATAATTGTTATTATAAGTTAAACTCAATAATATAAATCTTATGCGTAATCATGTACTTTCGAACGCAAAAAATCGAATGTAAAATATCGTGGTCGTTATAACTTATAACCACCTCAGAATTTTGATTGGAAAAATATTGCTCAATATATGAATATTTTATTTGTTACCTATATATAAATCTCCCGTCGCGTAAGTTATATCTAGTCGATTTTTTTCTTCAAATATTTTTTTAAATAATATACACTTTAACTGGAAATTAAAAACAAATAAATATGTTTTCTTAAATTTCGAATAAACACAATAAAATATTACCCGACCGATTTTCAATTATATGATTCGTTATTATGTAACATATATTATTATTTCTGTAATAATTCCGGTTTTACAATCTAAGCCAATAGCGTCAAGAATGGCATTTCCTATTTAAATATTGTTTTATAAAAACCAATTGATGAACATAATATATTATATTTTAAAGTATATCCTGTCCAAACTAGTCATATAATATTATAGTGTATAATCGAAACCAATAAACAAAACAAAATTTTCATCCACAAATATTTTCCATATAATGCGTATGACGATAAAAATCAATCACGCGCATGAATGCGATTAGGTGTTATAAAATCGTTATGCGTATATTAAAAAATTAATAAAAAAAATATAAATGTAAAAAAATAACACAAAAAAACGAGACGGATGTTGAGGTGTTTTTCGCATGTCTGTCATTTATTTTGCCGAGAAAATATCATTTTATAAAACGTCATGTCGGAATTAAATACTTAACGGTGGATAAATGGAAACGAATTTAAATGGCATAATAATTACCTATATACATATATATGTATATAATATTAAATTATTTATGACAACATATATCCAAAATATCGATAATTCGTTGCACTTTAATCTCTTATCAATTAATAACTAGATAGGTTGTTGTTAGTGATTTCACGCACGTATAGCGAAAAAATGATTTTGACAATATTTTATTGTGCAATAACCCGTTGAAAATACGAAACAGTCTTAGTCATTCAGTTGTAGGCAAACGTGATTGTAAATAATTACTAAATTTATAAATTATCTCCCTATATATAACTTTGTTTCCAATGCGATTACGGATAAGATATTTTAATTATACGTCGTTATCGATTTGTCGATATTACTTCTTGTAACCAGTAACCTAAAATGGTTCTAATGGCAAATTGATACCTATCATATATAAAGTAGTCTTCTGTCTCTATGCCAAACAGACATTAAGAAGTTGAATGTGAGCACAAAAGCAAAATCAACCATCCTTCGTATTTATATTACATATTAGAATGATTTCCAAACTCACTGTATATAAATATGTATAATATTATAGTATATACATCCTAAAGCTATTTGAATTATTTTTAGTAAAATTAGCTAAAATGTGAAATATATTTCGATGAAATGTTCAATGTTCAAGAAAAAAAGTCATTATTTTATGAACAAAACACGATGTTCATTGTAGTATTAATAGCGAATTAACGAACAGAAGTTTTTATTCTTTGATAACTCTTACGGAAATAAAAAATATTAGATTCCGTTTAGAAAATAAAAAACGGAAACGAAAACATATTTAATATTACAAACACAAAATAATTCATGTATTTAAAGTAGAATATATTAATACGACTACAAATATAATAATAATTATAATTTATTGTTTCACGAGATAAAAAAATATTAACTAATAATTTATCATAAAAACAGATATATTAGGACAACTTAGTGTTATCAAAAGTGTAATACATTCCTAACACGCGAACAGTATGCTTGTCGCAAAAAATTAATAATACCTACCTAAAGTAGCGACAAAATGTTTTAAAGTATAATTTATTACCTAATAATAATAATACAAAAAAAAATTACATTAAAATAGGTTCTCTCTGACAATGTAAAACAATTTAGAATATATCCTGAAAATCATAAAAAAATAAATGAAATAACAAAATTTAAGGTTTTCAAATATATTTCTATTTCAGTCCAAGAGGAAACCCGACATTACGAACCAGACAATTATTGTAATAACTCAAATTTAATATAAATACTTGATACTTATAAGTAATATGTAATGTAAATATGTGTACTTATTTTATTATTTTAAAATCAGACCATTGTGTATGAATCCCTCCGCGTCTATCTTCGATCAATGAATGAAAAATAATTTAAAACAAATTCAATAACAGAATGAAATTTAAGATAATATTGACGTTTCTTACATACGTAAACTTAATATAGATTGTATTTATATATTATAAAATATGAATTCTGTCCATTAGATTTATTTTGGGTTGTGAATTGTCCGTAAAATATCTTCTAAAAATAAGAAATAACAACCAAAAATCGACAAAAAAAAATTATAATTATACATTCTTTAATGTATTTTAATAGCAATAAAGAATAAATTTAGTGTTTGATAACCGTAATCGTTTTTATAATTGATAATTAACAAAAATAAAGTGGGAACATCAATTTAGGATGGATGTTCCTCCTTCGGTCTTCGAAGAAATTAGTGGTTTATTATAATTATTAAGATTTGAATGCAATTATATTGCATTAGAAAACACGATTCTGAGCAAAGCTAAATATATTAAAATATATTAAGCTGATAATCCATCCAAGATTATACGAGTGTAAATTACACATGTATATATTCAAAATAAATTTCAAATTCCTATGATCAAAATTCAAAGAGTCATTTCATGATAAAAATTGTCAGTCACGATTTTCAAAATATTTAATTAGACTAAATAGTATATGATTAGGTTTCTACAAAAATTGCAGGTAATATTAAACATTTTATGAAAAAATTCAAAGCCAAAAAATCAACCTACTATTAAAACTTAATAAGAAATCATGAAAAAAAATATAATAAAAAGCGTATAAAAAATTGCCAATTTTCCGCTTCTTAAGGAAAAACTTTTGGGAAATTCTAATAATGAAGTACCAAGTAGACAACATTTGTAAGCGAAGCATATGCTATACGTGATAATCGGACCATTATTTCTACCCAAAAAATGTTTTCATACATAAAAAAAAAAAAAAAAACTTTGTAGAAACAATACATTCTTCGCTGCGCTCAGAATCTAAAATATAAAATAACTTAAGTAATGGAATTAAGTTTTACAACAAATAATAATACCTAACATACAATATGAAACAATATAAATAACTCTACAAATTGATTTTTCTATGAAACATATAGAAGTTAAAACTTTAAACACTATGTGGACTTTTGACACAAAACTAACATTTCATGTTTGATAAATAAAATGATAAGTTATTCAGATGAAACTGCCAAACATATCTTTTTTCAATTTTTCTCAAAAATGTTACACGAAGGAATACTTTAAAACAAAATAGTTTTTTTATATATAAATACTAATACATATAACGGGAACATTAATTATTTATTAAATTGCATTTTATACTATCGAGAGTTGGATGTAAGTTTTGGTAATTAATATTTTAGGGACACATTGAATATATTAATCGTAAATCGCTCAATAAAATTCCCAAAAGCCCATATAGCGAAAGTAATTGCACATTGTTTTAAGTAAATAATTTATTTTTGAAATAAACGTTTAAAATTTTTTTTCCATTTGACAAATAAAGAAATATAGAAAAAGAGACTATACCTATAAGAACAACATTTTAATTGCTTAACCTAGTTTAACATTTTTAACATTTTTAACATAAATTTCTTTTAATTTAACTTTATTTCTTCACAGTAAATAGTATATACTTTATACTAATTTTATTATCAATTGTTTTATATACTTTATGCATTAATAAGTAATATACAACTTTATTACGAAATACTCAAGTAATGGACAAATAAAATTTTTAATTAATTTGACCGTGATCGTCATTTTCAACTGAAGAACGGAAGGTCAGTATAAGCATTTTTTAAATTACCTATTTAAACATTTATATAAAACTTATTAGGAAAATTTCAAAAAGTTTCAAGAAACAATAAATGAAACAGCAAACCAAGTTTAATTATTTTGCTGTAAACCAGAAAATTATAAGTCGTCATAACTCATTATAAAAGAATAAGTTTCAAAACAATGTACCGTCTTTCATCACAGATAATTTATAGCAAAATAGTTCATTGCAATAAACTTTTGCTAAAAAAAATCCATAGTAAATCATAACTATAAATAATTATAAATATTTATTATTTTATTTATTAAACTCATTGGTAGAATATTAATAGGAAGAAGAATAGGCTAAGATGGCTTGGACATGTTATGAGGAGAGATGGACAGTGAAAGTTGTTATGAAAATGAATAAAGAAGGCAAGAGAGTAGTGAGTAAAACCGAATAAGAAGTGGATGGATGGAATAGAGAGTAATTATATAAAGATAAATAATATAAAGATAGTTGTTATGGATGAACAAGATGTAGGAGATGGTGATTTCCATCTAGTTGGGAACGTAATGCGAGTTTTATTATTAAATTATAATTCATTATACCTAATAAAAACAAATTAAGTCTACGATTGTTCATTGAAATTTGTATTTTTTATTAATTGATTTGAAAATTAAAGTAGGCTATACTGCAGCAGATAATAAATAAATTACTGGAAATAATTATACATTTTGGTAATTAATCAAAATAGAAAAAATAAGTCATACAGAAATCTGAGTAATAATGAAATATAAGATAAAAATAAATAAATAATAATAACACAATTAATCAAAATATTATCCGAGGTTAAATTGAAAATTAATTTAAGCAGGTTAAGTTAGGTTAGGTTAGGTGGAAATGAAAGAAAATGTATAATTTGTATCTAAAAATTCTATGTAAAATTACGAAAAATACCTTCTACTTGCATTATCATTAATTCGAAGTTCTTTTTATTTTATTTTAGCTGCTCTATCTCTGTAAAATTGTTTTCTAGGAAGTTTGTTACCTACGACGTTCTGTTCAATTTTAAATCGATGTATTTTTCTTTATCCTTAAAAGTCCACATTTAACGATGTTTATTACAACGGTAGGTATAATAATTTAAAAAATTAAACAACCTTCTATAGCATTACTCTTTGATTACTCTTGAAAAACAGTTCAATACTTTGGATGAAAATGTTGATATTTATTTTTTTCATTTCTTTTATCTAATTTTTCTAACTAAATATATTTAATATACTCGTAATTTACTTTTGGTGCTAAGTAGCCTTCATTATTTATGAAATAACTCGTGGAAAATAACGAATAGTTTTAACATTAACGACGGAAAACTTTCATAATGAAATAATTTCCAATAGATTTTATTTTCTGGCTCTATGATTTGTAAATACACTTCATAAGTCATAACTACATATTTATTCACACGATACGTATTCTTTAGATACATTTATAATTAATATTTTTTAACACAAACTTATAAAAATACAGTTATTTACGTCAGCTTAACTACTAAGTTATCATACATACACTATCTGTGCCCCGTTACTTGTTAATATTTACGAGATAATAGGTGATTTAGATAGGTCATTTTACGATAAATTAGTTTCATACGATTATTTGTCGTATAGAAAAATAACGAATTAAAAAAAATAAATAAAAAAATATAGTAAAAATAATTTTAAATCATAATATTGTTTTAGTTTTATTTATAGTATAAAAAAAAAATGTTCAAGATAGTTACTATTTTTAAAAATAAAAACAACAAAATAGGTATATTTGTTTAATAAATGAACCGTATTAATAATATTATGAAATGTGTATTTTACAAATAATAAAACTCGTATAAATATGTTATTTGTGGACAAAACAGACATTGGAAGAATTAAAATGGTAGTAAAGTGAATTAAAAAATGCATAAAATAAAATGTTTAAAACGATATAATACACGTTAAAAATAAATCATAAGTAAATATAGTTGTAATTAATTAAGGAAATGCAATAAATATTTAAATCCGCGTTCACAATTAAGTAGGTACCTAAGTATTATTAAGTTTTTATGTTGATAAAATTAATTTGTTCTAAAATTGTATTATTTTCATACAATAAGTAATTAAATTGCAATTACTTTTTCAATCATCATATTGATAGATTATGTGTGTAAAAATATTTTTTTATAAAAAAAACATAAAATCATATTATATGACAGTGCTTAGGCACACTAGCATCAGATACAATATTAAATAAAATACATTTTAACAAGGATTTATAGATACTATCTATTTTAACCCTAGGTATATACGTTATATGTATGTATATTTTTTAAACTAAACTGTACGATTTTTCATATATATAATATATTTATGTATAATAATTTATATCAATTGAAAAATAAAATGTGAATCGTTCGTTTATCACAATAGATGAAAACTAATTTTTAAAAATTGAGAAGGTCGATTGTGGACGTTCCTCTTTCGTTCCTTCGGTCCTCGGAGAAATTAATGGTTTATTATACTTAAGGTTTGAAATGTTTGAATGCAATGATATTGCGTTAAAAAATACGATTCTTAACGAAACTCAATATATTGCAATATGCTATACTGATAATCCATTCCAAAATTTTACTACGTGTGTAAATTACGAATGTAAATATTTAAAATAAATTTCAAGCTCCTACAATCTAAATTTAATTAGTAATCAAGAAATAAAATAATGAAACAGTAATTTTGCCGATTTTCAAGAACTTTTACTTTAAAAGCTTCAAAAAAAAAATTGTCAATCACGAATATCAAAATATTTTCTAAAAAGATTAAGTAGTATATGTCTAGACTTCGATTAAATGTTCAAACCAATAAATCAAAAATTGCAGGAAATATTAAACATTTTTGGAAAAAAGCTAAAACTCAATACTTAGTCGGAAAATCAACCATTCATTTCTAAATTTTTTCTAGTTTTAAAGTACACCTAAGTTAATACTCAAAAAAATTTCAAGTCCCTACAATCAAAACTCAATTAGTTATTACGAAATTAAAAAAAAAATTTGTAATTTACCGATTTTCCGATATTCTTTTGTAATTTTTCTCCTTCCAAGAAAAAACTTTTGAGAAATTCGAAAAATGAGCTAAATAAAGTACCAACGAGACGCAATTTGCTACCGAAAGCATACCCTACTTGTGGTAATTGGACTATTATTTCTACCCATAAAAGTGTCTTCATACATAAAAGAAACATCTTTATAAAACCAATACATTCCTCGCTTCGCTCAGAATCTAAAATTCTTGTGTGTTTATGCCGACAAAGTAATTTTACTATGATGTTTCCCTGTAAACTAAATATAATAATATATACGTGTATATACGAGAAAAATATGTATTTTTTCTAAATCAATGATTAAATATCATTTTGTTTTACTGAATATCGAATTATTTCCAAAATTATATATTATACTGAATTTTCCATATTATTTATTTTTAACGAAAAAATGCGTACATATTTTATTGTAGAATACACATTTAACAAATAACTCAACGTTTAACAATATTGAATAAAAAAAATGTAATTTATTCATAAATTATTATCATAAGAATAAAAAAAAGTAATTTCTTTATAACTAGATGAGAAGCTAAATACCTAATAGAAATACTCAAATAGATTCTCTTTGATGATTAATGAATTTTTAATTGACAAAGACGAGCTATAGATTACAATTTAGACATTTAACAAATGTTAAACACATATTTTAATGGAGAAAAATATCTCATTATTCTATTAAGACTATTATTTATATTATTTTCTTAATTTAATGTGCCGCACATGTCACATAATTATAATATTTTGTAAAACATAATCCAGTTCATAAACATAAAAATCAATAACGCAATAATGCAATAAGTAATAAAAAATACTATAAATTGTCATAAATTTAGACCGATATATTCGATAAGTCATGACTAGTTTACAAAAATAACATTTTTAATAGTTACACGTCATATTCTTGGCCAGAATAAATGACTTTAAATTAATAATATTTTGAATTAGCACATCATAACGTCTTAGAATTTTTGTTATAACAGTAGTCATAACGTATTCTAAATTAAAATGTACATATTTGATGACACATACGTTCTTTTTTTTAAATCTAGGAATTTATTATAGCTTTAACCGATTTCTCATTCAAAAGGTTTTCACGAATAGTATTTCACTCATAAATATTTAAAACTTTAACGTACCATCATCCGGCTAGTGTTTCACAATGTTTTTATTCTACATATTTAGCTTTTCTTTTCAATTTTCGTAATTAAATTTTTACAAAATTTAATAGCATCAATGAGAATGTAGCATAAATCGAATGTGTTTGTAAAAATAAACAATATGAAGTCAGATTATATGATTGCATTTTTTTTTAATATCACAAAAAAACCAAACAAAAACAGTAGAGAAAAGATAAAAGTTAGTTTCATGGCATGGAGAATTTAAACACATTTTATTTTGCATATTTTTTGATAATTTTTTAACTTAAGGTTCTTATAAACACATATATCACCATTTCTGCATTATTTTAAAGTAGGTAAAGTGTGTTTTCAACTTTAAGTTAACATCACACATTTTGTAATTTCAATTGCACACTAATTCTGCTTGAACGGTATGAGAAATGTAAAAATGTTTATATGTGTAATAATTTTATATACTTGGGCATAATATTATAGGTAGATACGATGGAATTTTAATCCGTCTTTGTCTTTTATAGACATTTTATTTATGTCACTTAAAAAGCAATAGTACAAATTTAAATTGTATTTTTTGGTAATTTTGTTTATATAATGGTCAACATTTTAATGAATTTTTCTACTTTTTCGAATATATTATATTTTCTCATTTTAAGTCAGGATTCTTTCATTTTCTTTATGTATTAAAAATATATATTTGAAAACAATAATATAACATACAATATTACACCAATTTAGTTGATACCTATCATATTTATTCGAGGTTGGTCCAAAAATATCCACACTTAAAGAAAAACTATTAATGTTATCCTCAATACTCTTATGCCAAAATAAACTAGAGATCATTTCTAGTAGATACTTTAATATGATATACGTTATTGTCTCAAACCAGTCATTAATAATCATTGACGCGTTCAAAGAATTTAAATTTAGATGTTTTATATAAAATTGCTTATAAAAAATATATAAAAACGTAATAGCGTGTGTAAAAATGCTACAGAGATTTTTAAATTAATTAAATTCAAAGCTTTTAAGCGTGTTTTATTAAGTCGTTGTAACGCTGTGTAACTTTTTACTGGTTCAATTTTTTAAAAAAAGTTAAATTTACATTGAAGAAGATCATCGTACTGGACGTATTTCAACATCGAAAACAAATTATACCATGGTACAAAAGTATCATAAAGCAATGCATTGCTTTTGTTCGAGAAAAACTTAAAAACGACCGACGATTGACTGTCAGAGAATTAGCCATTGAAGTTAGCATATCAATTGGTTCATGTCATTCAATTTTGATGGATGAATTGGGTATGAAAAGGGTTACCACAGATTCATGCTAAAATTGTTAACAGAGAACCAAATGGAACATCGCATTGAAGTGTGTTTAAAACTGAAAAATCTAGTTTCTAACGACCCAAATTTTATAAAATCAGTTATTACGGGTGATGAAACATATAAATATGATGGATATGATCCCGAAACTAAAGTCGATTCATTGTAATAGAAGTCAGAAAATTCACCTCCTGGTTAATAAATTATATTAAAATCGCGATTCTATACAAAACGTCCAACGTGAACACGCACTGTCAACGACTAGTTTGAGATAACAACTTTAATAATAAATTAAAGGAAATACTGGAAAGTATTTAATTTTTGGTGTAACAATATTACAAATAAAATTAAAAGTATTTCTGTAAGAATTTTAGTTTGGGTATTTATTGAAAAAAAACATCATATAAATATATAAAAATATTATTATACCTATATCTGAAAGACTAAAAATAATATCATTTAAAAAAAGTATGGAACAAAATCAATAAAATACTAATTATAATAAAAAAAATGTGTAGTTAGTATTTTAATATAATTAAGATATTTTAAGTAATTTTTTTTTTTATTGTTTTAAGGCATTTTAATATATATTTTTATGAACATTTTAAAGATTTTTAAGTCATCAAGTTCTACGGGCCTTAATAACTAATATATTATATTTATAACTTTACTATTGTTCATCAGAGCTAGGTCAGGTTAGGCTAGAATTTTAATGATCTAAAAACCTGAAAAAATGTTCTTAGAATACCCTAAAAAAAAAAAATGTTAATATTCCATTATACGAAAAAAAAAAAATACTAAAAATTAGATAATAAAGAATATTTTTAAAATAAATCAATAACTAGTACATCTAATATTCACGAAAGATTAATGTTTTATAATATTATTATCCATTAAATTTCGAACTGTTTTTAAGTTTTTATACAATTTTATGAATGCATTTTATTAGTATAAAATCAGTAATCGCCGTTGAAAATATTTTTAAAAAACAAACCGTATAAATAAAAATAATAACAAAATAAATATAATGAAATTTGATTTAATAAATTAAAAAAAAAATTAATTTTAAAAGAAAGCCTTTAACTTTTTTTTTTTTTAGTTACTAAATAACTAAGAATAATACAAAATCTTATAAAAATCTAGCTCTTTATTCTGAATATTATAATTATGTCTTTACATTTTACTACCCGCGGCCGTATGATAACCATGGTTACGACGACAATAATACATTTTTAGTGTAGGTATACGTTAAATAATATTGAGAACTTATAATATTCGAGTACTTTCTATGTTATTTAAAAATTCGATAGGTCACGATGGTGGTTATATCGATTTATGACAAATTTCGAATATTTCATATTATTGCTAATATGTTTGAGCTACAGATATGCGATATAAAATAACTATAGATATAGAACGAGCTAGAACCTATACCACAATATTTCAATATCGATAACGACCCCGCCATTAAAATAGTATAGTCAATGTTTACATCATAAATATATTATCACTTTATCAGTAATTATATACAATTATGTATAATATGGTTAACATTGATTGCCGTGTCAATGGTCGTTGACATCAAATGTTAGCAATCTATTAATTATTTTATGTAGGTACCTATATAATATATCTCGGTTTGAACTAATAAATTAAAATATTGTAAAATATTACAATTAATTACAAATACCAATGTAATATATTTTAATATAAACCGTATAACCTTTAACATGTATACAGTAGAAATAAGCACATACTTTAAGTAACCCACAGTACCTAATAATTATCTTTTATTTTAATTTTCATTGAATTTACCATAAAAATAAATTTCATAATGAACAAGAAACGATAAAGTTCAAAAGTTAAACCATTATAAAATTTAAATTTTATAACAAACACAATTAACATATTTGATTGCCGTTTTCCATTTAATGTTTCAATAATAATAATGATCTAAAATTAATGTGAGTACTCGGTAATAAATTGCACAAAATTCAAATTTAAACCGAGATCGTTGAATACCGTTTTTGTAAATGTTTTGATAATATCGTTGAATTAATACCGCTAGGTGCATCACAAAGTAATTCATATTTTCCGTTTCTAAAATAAAAATAAAAATATTGAATAATAAACAACGATGAACAATGAACGGAATTTAGACGCACAATAATTGTTAAAACCTAAAATTCTGCACATGAAACAAAAGGAGATTTGTGAAAAAAATATCATAAATAATATGTACTGTGTTTAAAAGTTATTCTGGAAGATAAACTTTCCGTGATAAAAAAATAAAAAAGATACAAAACTGAGTAAAAAACTAAAAACGCATAAAAAAAAGAATATAAAATATTTAACGTCAATAACAACCTTATTATTATTATTTTTATTTGTAACATAATGAAAAGACTTAGGGAAGTATCAACAACTCGCATTGTATTATTACAATAAATCGAAAAATTTAATATAAATAGTATCAGTGATCGCGTCGTTATTCAATTTTAAACATTTACTCATTTACAACATTAAATTTCTAACGATTTCAATAGATATTTGTTTAAACTTAATAACTTAATTCGATTTTACGTTAATGAATGTTAAGTTTTTATTTCGAAAAAAACATTATATTAGTATCTCGCATATAGTAATATGAGTTGTAATGTGATTTATTTGTTACCTTTAGAACAAACATACTAAGGAAACACAATTTATAATTTATTCATTTTAAGATATAAAGTTTTACACTAATCATTAATTATAAACCAATTATGAAATTATATGAAGTTACTTATATGAAGGGACTACAATTATTAAAATTCATTATCAGAGTTTCTAATTGTATTTATTATTTGCTTTAGGTAGGTTTACTACTAACACATTTTATTTTTCAACCGAGGATAATATAAAATTGAAACAGCAGGAAGGTTTGATTCATTCCTTCAGTCTTCTGACAAATTAGTGGTATGTTATAATTAACATTTGAATAATTTTAAAATACGATTCTGAGCGAAACTTAATATAATCAAATGTAGTATAAATAAACCGTTAAAACGACTGATAAACCATTCCAAAATTATACCACGTGTGTAAACTACCTATGAGAACACTCAAAAAAGAAATTAAAGTACCTACGTTCAAAATTGCATTAGTTATCATGAAAACCCTAAAATCAATTTCGTCAAAATTACGATTTTCATTAATTTTGGCATTCAAATTAGAAAAAATCATTTATGTAAAACAAATTTATACATTCTTCACTTTGATCAGAATCTAAAATCCTATAAAGACAATCTATATCTATATCTATATCTATCTTTCAATTGATTGTGCTATAACACCTATTATTTTAAAAACAATCAATTCTTATTCATAAACCTTTTCAAAAGGAAAAAATGTATATAAATATTAATATAAAAAAATAAACTTTTTCTTTTAATATGCAGAACGTTAAATATTGTTAAGTTAAATAATGTTCGACAATATGCTAAACCAACTTAATGACAATATTTTAAAAACAATTTTACAATCTGCTAATATAAATATACTCTACTATAGGTCAGATTAATTTTAAGAAAACTTTTTTGATTCAATTATTTATACAAGTTAAATATTGCCACGTACAATAAAACGATTAGGAAAATAATATTTTTCTTCAAGGATTAATTATACAAAGGATTGTATGATTGTTAACGATAGAAAAATACTATATTTAAGATCAAAATAACTCATATACTTATACTTCAGATAGTTGCGATGCCGATCTAAATATCTAATCGTTTCTACTGCGAATTTACACGGGTCATTAAACGCTTGAATAGCCAAAGCTTGTTACAAACAAAAGTCAGAAAACACTAATGTTCATCAATGGTATAAATTGTAATATGATGTTTATACGATGGTATAAATATATTTTTAAAAAGCTTTAATTTTCCATGTAAACGTCCACGCTATAATGTCGGAAAACTATCGTGAATTTCGATTAAAAACAAAACGAAGAAAATGATAGATCAAATAATAATATTGACAATAAAATTTAAATCAATTTAGACTTTAAGCGAGAGACGAAACGGATCTGTATTAAAGTACTTGAATACAAAAAATGCAAACATCATCGCGTTCCGTACAGAGTTCATATTATTGTAATAATAAAACGGGCACCTACCTGCGCGCATAAACCGCAGCAGAAAATACATTGACAAAAATTTCGAAATGAAAAAAAAAATTATAATAAAACATTTTGTCTCGAACTTCGTATCAGAACCAACCGATAACTATACGCAGTACCTATAATAGTTATAATAATATTCTCGAAAACGTGTTTATCTATTGTTTTATGAAAAAACTGATAATACGTAACACAATAATATTAATATTGGTATAAATTATAAATTCATAATAAAATCGTCGGTACGTTTTCGGAACGCGTGTATAATCTATAGAGGAATCTAACAAAACGTTTCTTACTCCCAGTTCGAAACGATACGTCCTAATAATATAACACCGCGGAAAACGTGTATCCCGTGAAACGACAAGATCTCAAACAATCCTCAATAGCGAAATATGCGCGTGTTCGGCGATCGGCATTTCTCGCACGTCAAAACGATGAAATAAAAAACTGTTTACAGAGTGCGTTTTAATATTGTCGTCGAGGTGTTCGTTGTCCGAGGTGGTTTCGGTGCAATGTCGCGTGTGAAACATTTTAACGTACTTAATCAATTATCGCCAGAGCAATACGCGAAGTATATTATTGTTGTTATTATTATTATTTATTATTTTTGTTATTATTATAAAACATGTAGGTAAACAAAACGAAAGACCAACGAGCTTAAACTATATTAAAATATAATACGACTGCATAATTGTTTTGTTTCATTACACTCAAATAGTTTGATAAAAATAATATAGATAATATTGAAAAAAAATCATATTTTACACAGATACCGTACAGCCGTACAGGTTAGTACACATACTCGTAACTATATAACTGTATCGTTTTCGTCGAGTAAAATAAGGTGAAAAAATCATTTTAAACTCTAAACTTTTTATTCAAATTTTGTTAGGTTATAGGTTATATACTTTGTTTGATATAAAACGGTTTAGCATTTTTATTTTATCCAACATTTCCATAAGCTTGTCACATATGTGTATATAATTATACAGATTGTGTATTTTATTTAGAGAATTTAATAATATGTATTCTGTTTTCTTATTATTCGACTTTTAACGATAGTTTTATACTCGATAGCTAACAGTTTACAGTAATATTATATTTGTGCGTGATTTATTACGTTTAATTAACTTAATTATTAAAAAAAGAAGAATTGGTATATTTTTTTATTCATTTTTTTTTTTTACTTTGTAATGATATAAAGCAATGATACCCAACGTTTTTTCTTTGGCAGGCCACATTAGTAAAATGTTGACTTTGTACTATTTAACTGGCCCCATCAACAATAGAAATGTAATTTCATTCAATTATTATTGTTTGCAAGCCATAAATTCGATACCACTAATATAAAGCATAAATAACTAAATAACTGACACAAATATATTATTATATATAAATTTTGTTTAAAGCAAACATATTATAAATAAGTGAGTGTACTTATATATGTAATAAACATAATGTAATTGTTATGAAATCCAGATGCGCTAAGCCATAGTATAGGTTCCAAAGTGAAACATTTGAAATATTTAATAACTTTTTCTGGAAATATTATAACGTTTATTTTCTGATTTTATTCTTGAAATAAATAGTTTTATAGTTATTTTTACAACTTCTGCAGAATTAAACTACGATTAAAGCTAAATAAACGAACTTCCCGTTTGTGTGTAACAAAATGTAAACATTTTAATGAGTATGAGGAGAAACGTTAAAATTCAAAAACGACAATATAATATTATTAAATATGTTACAAATTATATATTTATTTTAATTATATTATTGAACGTTGTAAATAATTTCTATTTTTTTATTTATTTATTATAATTGTATAAATTATTTTTAAAAAAATTGTTAATAATATCTATTTTTTATTCTTTTTAACGCTTACATAAATTAAATTGTGGCCACACTATATTAAGTTTAATTGTTCGATGAAAGAAGAAAAATAATAATAATTTTAATTTTAATTTGGTATGTTTATTTACTATTGTATATTGAACTTTTTTTACAAATGGAACTAGGGATAGATGGTCAGTGATTTGATTTATATTTTTTAAATGTTTTTGGACAAATAATAATTATTTGATAAAAAAAACAACAGAGAAAAAGATATACAATTAAAATAATAATTTTTAAAGTTATTTCAACTTTAAATTCTAGTAACATGTATGACTGACGACCATTTAAATTTAATTTAATTTATAGTATATTCGAACAAATAATAATACAGTTAAATCAACTAAATAATAATTGTCACAACAATTGTTTATTATACAATTGTACAATGTACAATATGACTAAATATAGCTACTAATCGACAAAAAATAATTTTCAATAATTTTTAAAAACTATTTTTTTTTTTAATGAAATAATAAAAATTTGACTAAATGATTTTAGTAGGTAAACATTCTGTTTCCGTGAATTTAAAGTCGAATTTAACGAAAATTCCTAGGAACAGAAAAATTACACCGCAGTTGACGGGCGCTGAACTCTAGACGGCGGTGGTTGCCAGTAGTAGCGAAGGACCTGAGCTTTCAGTTTCAGTAGCGATTCGTCATCGGTGCCGAGAGTAGAGACGGTACACGGTTTCGAAATCGAACTGAAAACATTGTGAACGGCGGTGAATTTCGTTTTTATTTTCAAGTATAATTTCGGCGATATTGACGACCATAAATCGTACCTTCCCATCGTGCAATATAATATGCGTGGAACCGAAAATGCGGACTGTTATCAGAAAACGTACCGACAAGAACCAAACGACGATAAAGCCAAAAATACACTGTTTCGCGTTTTTGATACGTAAGTGACAGACGGAATTGTTTTTCCCGGACATGTTGTAATATATTTTAGTCTTGTTTCGAAAAAAATAAATTAAATAAATTATACGATAATCGTATATTATTAGAATTATAATATACGAGTAACGTGTACATATAGTCTAACTATACCAGTATGTTGTTATTATTTTTTTGTTGAACATTCAACAATCGCAATACGTATTATAACGTTGATTGTTGACATATTCTACATTTCAATCACATCAATTTTTAGTACAATAAATATATATATATATATAGTACGAAACCCACGTTGCTCTCAAGTCTGTCCAATCGTACTCGATATTAATATTGTATAAATAATCGGTTTCATTTATTTTTAATAAAACTACAAAACAAATCTTTCAAATGTACCTATTGTATTTTTTTTCTATTAATTTTTTTAAATAATAAAGCCTTCAACATTACATCAAAATAGCGATAATAAGTATCATAAAAAAAAAAAATTGTAATGTAATTTTTTTAAAAATATGTTTATAAATAATACAGAAATAACAATAAACATGAGTTTACGTTGAGTCGTCTATAACCTGTAAGACAAATCTACTTATAGAATATAATTTGTTTAAAATAACATATTTTTTATAGTTTAATTTAATGTTATGTAAATGTATTGTTTTCATATATTTCAATTTTATGAATTTTACATATAATTTATGTAAGAACATGTATATATAAATGTTTTTAACAGATTTGCTGTCAACTACTAATCATAGTTTTTTATCAACTGCTAGTTTTCAATAAGAAATATATAAACAAATTATAATTCAAAAACAACATTACGTAAAACAAAACAATAATTTATTAACTATATCAGTGTGATCCAATCTGCGGCTCTCGAAGTCATTATTTATAAATGAATATTTTATAAAATATATAAAAATTAAAATTAAATATTTTGTTTATTATTGAATAATATAAGATACAATTGTAATCATATTATATTATATAAGTAGGTACTTTATACTTTTGTTGTCACCGTATAATAAGAAATTCTATTTTAATATTAAAATTTGAATTATTTACCAACCCAATGAAAGTTGATATCTCGATACTACCTAGTGATATAGAGTTAAGTGATTCGCAAGCTGACTGTTTTCTTCGATCAAAAGTAAATTTATTACCAGAAGAGTTTTGGAAAATATCTTCGCAAGAAAACATCACAAAATTGTGGAATTTTCCCCTGAAAATGATATCTATATTTAGAAGCACGTATGTTTGTGAATCAGTATTTTCTGAAATGAATTTAATAAAATCGAAATTAAGAAACCGTATTGATAATTCATCACTCGAATCGTGTATCAAATTATCCGCCACAGGGTTAGGTTAATTGATGTTGAAAAACTGGCTTCAGAATAACAATGACAATCATCTAATAAATGATCAATAAAATAATAAACGATTCTTTTTTTTTTTTTTTTGTTGGCCCGAAATATTTATATGAATGTATAATTGGCCCCTGAACGACAAAAGGTTGGACCACACTGATGTATAATATCATATATACATTACAGCTAGTATAGGTACGCGTATCAAAAATATTTTGTTTTTAACAACTGTACTTATATATCTAAATCGTTTAACTAAATATAGTGCAAGCTGTTGCTTAAATAGGTATTATAAATATAATAATAAATCATTATAACTTTCAAGCACCTATAAAATACTTTATTATACGAATTCGGTTATTATAAAATCGATTTATGAATATTAGTCGACTGACAAAAACCCATAAGAATGATCGGTAACAAAATAAATATTCAACAAAATCTATATAAGCAAAATGTATTTATGTTTAAATTATATACATGAATAACACAAATAAAAACACAATTTGTTTTGTTTTATTATCGCTTTTATCAAAATAGTTTTTTCTGGGACGTTTTTAATAGTATACATTAACATTTAATATTATTTTCACTATATGTGAAATTTAATATTTTAGAAAAAGTACATAAATAACGATAAACAAAATTAAAAAAAAAACCCTTATGATGGTGTTTTTTTAATGTACTTTTATACTTTTATTTATATTATATATTTAATATGAGATTTAAGTGGAGTTTTCATATTCTCCACTACAGATCCGAAATCTAAAGTAGCATTATAGATATTTTTAACACAAAAATCTAAATGGATAAATTATAATAGCTATGTCAAAAACTAACCATATTTAAGTAGAATTTATATTTATGTTTTTTAGTTAATTAAAATTCTATTTACTTAATTGAAAAATCATTTAAATATTAACTGAAATATTATTTTTTCAAAATTATACCAATTCCTTCATAATTACCTACTATATATAACATGTAATACTTGTATTTTTTTTAGATTCTGAGTTAAGCGAGGAATGTATTGGTTTTATAAAGATGTTTTTTTTTCATGTCTGAAAACACTTTTTAGGGTAGAAATAATAGTTTGGTTGTCACGAATTGGGTATGCTTTCGGTAGAAAATTGCATCTACTTGGTGCTTTACTTAGCTCATTTTCTTTGGGATAAATTTATATTTTAACGATATAAAAAAAAAATTAATAAACAATTAGCTATATGGGAAACAGGAGTAGTAGAAATAATTATAGTTTAGTTGAAAACTTAAAACATTATACACGAGAGAATAGCTAATAGAAGGTAAAATCTCTTTATAGTAGAATAATTAAATCCGCTTAAATCGAAAAAAAACCTACTGCAGCTACAACTGTAAAATGATTTTGTTTGAAACAATGTTTGAAACTTTGAATATTTAAATTGTTATTATAAATAAACATATACATATATAAACCACTAAAAACATTCTTTAGGCGAATATAGATACATCCTTCGGATGGACAGTAAATTATTTACGCAACAACACAAAAGTACAAAAACAAAACCATAAAATAATAATGATTAAAATTACATAATTTATATACTGCACTGAAGAATAGTAAATAAAATAATAACAAAGATAGACCAAAGTAATTTATCATTCTATAATATTATAATTAGCATGAAATATTAAACAAAATATTACGTAATGATAAAAATTATAAAAAATATTATAGGAACAACTGTTACTGGACCATATTTTTAAGTAACTACATAAAATTAATAAAAATTGCCCGGTAGTTCTATGCTATACATATTTTAATACGTATTTATTAAACATTACTAATTAATTCAATCTTTAAATATGATAGGTACATATTATTATACAATTATTTTCTATTATTATATAATTTTTTAAATCAAATTATTCTTATACGCGGTTAAAAGAGATTTATCCAGAATATCGAGATCTTTAGTATAGGGTTTTCGAATTATCTGAATATAATGTTTTTTAGTCACTTGAAAAGTACAATGTAGATAATTTAATATTATTTTACATATTTTCAATGATTTAACGTGACCTTAACTTATCTCCGTTGTAAAACTCAACTTGTTTTGATTTTAAATTAATAATTTATAATTTTTATGTCTAATAATAGTAGACGATAAATTTTTTTTTTTACCTTTATGCCCTCTATTTTTTGGCACTGTGTTAACATTAATTTTGTATAGTTTTAAAAAATTATATTATAATCAATGTTGTTATATTGAAATTGGACCTGACAATGATAAATGGTGATAGTCGAAATGTCGATGAGATAACAATCAAAACCAAATATTTCATTCCCAATACTTAAACGATGCCAAAACTGAATTCGATTCTAATTTAAACTAGCTAGATAAGGTAAATCTATAAAACTATAGTATGAACTTAAATTGTATTATATACGTTTTACGGCTTTTAGCATGATCTGAATACCTAAAAGTTATTCTAAAAAACCTAAAAAAACAACAAATATAATATGTAACATAAATGATCCAGGATCTAATTGTTTATAAACTTATAGATGTATCCTATATATATGGTATCCAAGACCTGACAAAAAACATATATTTAGCACAACATTCCACATGTTTGGTTAGATTTTTTTTAACCTAACCAATTCATTTAAAACTAAAGATTATCATAATATACTAAATATATGACATTATGAATATTATGACCCTACTTTATATTAAATTTTATTTTATTTTATTTATATTTTTTCCAATGTATCAATATTTATGTCAATATAAATAATTTGATATCATTTTAACAAGCTTAGGACATATTTATACATATAAAATATCTTTATTTTGAATTATTTTCCTAATGCATAATAAAATAACTACTTCTTTTAAAAAAAAAAAATGTCAAATTTTATGTCACCGAAATATTTTACGTCAGAAAATCAAGTAAATCGATCTTATTCCACTTCTTGAAGACATTCAAAATATCTTAAGGCGATCTTGTACATAGTTACTAAAATAAATAAATAAAATAATAATGATTGATAATAATTTCTAATTATAAAACAATAAAATAAAATAAGCTATAACATAAATATAATGAATTACAATTAAGAAAATCAATATGTATTAATCTTAAACTGTAATACTTAATATATTTTATTGTATGTATTCTAAACCATTAAATTAAACTTATCAAAATAAAAATTGACAATGAACTTAATGATAATTTGACCTGTAATTAAAGATTATTATTAAGAATACTTTATAAAAACCTGTGTTTAAATAATCTTAATTTAATTTAGTTGGTGACAATTTTAACGTTATAGATATGAACTATGAAGTAAATACTAAAAATTTCGACAGCATATAATGCTATTTTGACATCCGCAGTTTTAATCGACATAATAATAAAAAGAAGGATAAAAGAGTGATTTTCTTTAACAATTTTTCTTCTTTTTTTTAGTCAAACGAGCAGTTTTAATACTTTGCTAACAAATTTAAACAATAAATTATTAAATAATTGTATGCACAAACGTAATCTGAAAATAGTTGTAACACTAAAAGTGTTGGTCATTTGGTTTGTTCTACATTTAACTATTCAGAATGGAATTTTGAACTAAAATATAATAAAGAAATTAAAAATATTTATATATTTATTTTATATAACAAAAATGTAACAATTATAGAAAAATATCATACCAAAATCGTTAAGTATATTTTACACAACGCGTAACGTGACAAAAACAAGTTAGCATAGATAATAAGCCATTTGCTTGATAAGAATTAGGTAAACTAATAAAATTATTAGCGACCACAGAACTAAAACAAAACTAAATATTCTGATTTTTCGATGCATTTTTCTTTCTTAAATACACAATATGTAATATTAAAATAAATCTACAGTTAAAATACTAAAATATGTTTACCTATTTAAAAATGTGAATACATTAAAACATTAAACTGAGTTTCATTGTATGTTGTGTATAAGTGATTTCAGACGTATAATTTACAGAATGGAGGTAATTTATCAAATAAATAATTTTAACAATTTTATTTTCAGAAATTGTTAAATTACCTAGGTGTAATATAAAATCATTTTTCAGATATATATTATGTTGCCGACAAAATTCAGTTTCCGCTTGGTAAACATAGATATATAGTCGCAATTAAAGTCATAACATGTAGTGGTAACTTATGGTTAAGAATTTCAAAAATAAAAATTACGGATTTCTGGTTCGAAAACATGAATATGATATATTGGTTGAGTTTGAGTTTTAAAGTGTAATGCATACACTCAATTTTCTCAAGAAGTTCAAAATATCGAATACCACTTAAATTTAAAAACATTTTTCAGTACCTAATAAATTTTAGTAATAATAAATTGCATTATATTAAGAAACAGTCTAGTTTTTTTTATTAAGTTTTAAAACTTCCGAAATAATGATAGGTAAAACATGTATTTAAACAATATAAATAATACGATTTAAGAAAACGTATTATTTTCATATTATGTTTATAATATTTATTATACTTAAACGATAGCGTATATTACATTATTAGATAATTTTAGTGCGTTAACGGTTAACATTTCTTAGGTATAACCATAAAAAATAACAATATAAAACCGCTTCCAGCTAAATGTTTACATTGCTAATCGTACTTTCGACTTGCTGTAAAATATATGTAATGTTAACACAATATTGAACGTTCAATACTTATTTCATTTTAAGTATTATAAACATGTAATACAAAACAACCATATTATAATTTTAACTAGAATTGTTTAAAATTAATGAAATAAAACAACAATTCTGTTGAATAATTGAGCCTAATAATTTGTTTAAATAATACGGATATAAGTGTATAGCCGTATAGGTACAACCAAAACATTCTATTTGCATTTCTTCTCGTTGATACACATAGTATTTAATAATATTACCTATTAGTCAATTATTCACATAATCATTACTAGGTAACTAACCTAATCTTATATTCCAGCTCTTATAACTATAATAAATACATTGTACCTACTAAACATTATATTTTATTATATTTCTAAAAACTAAACAATACTTAGTCATATACAAATATTTGATTACAAAACAAATAATAATCATATTAATGTCTCATTATCAAAGAAAAAAAAAATTTATTTTAATTTAGCATTTATAATATTTTTCAGATTTTGGTAATTTGAAAGATCATACTTTCGTGGTTTCATAATTGAATAGTAAATCCGCAATAATGTCGGCTCATGTAAATGAAACATTAAAAGATATAAACTTAATAGAGAAGTAAGTATTAATGTATAAAATTTTAAATTTATAAGTTACATAATTATAATTTAAGACTGTTAAACATTATAATTAATAAATAAATATTCTTAGGGATTCGTCAACTATTTTTTTTATTTTTAGTCTTTACTCTATGTTGAAATAGGTACCTTGATTTACATTCAAATATTAATTATTAGTCGTAAATACATTGTACTATACACACATACAGATCATCAAATAATCGATATAGTATAAAAATAATATTATATACTTATTATTACCTATATTGTAAATTGACAAATTAATTAATATTAAATCAGAAACTTTTGAACAGTTACAATTTTTGTCAACAATTGTGTTTTAAACATTATTTTTACTACAATTTATCATAAATAATATTAACAATTAGAAAGAACATATCATCGTGCTTTAGGGTATTATTATGTACTAATACCTATATACATTTATGTTTAATATTTTTTGTTAAGATTATTTAGAATTCATTCAACATTTTCTTTTGTATTATATGTCAAAGTCTGTAGGTGCATTATTTAAGAAACCCAATTAAAAAATATCTATTATAGAGGTACCTACCATATGTGTATAGATAGAAGGGAATTATAAAAACTAGGTACTAATTAGATTCAATATCTGACTAAAGAAAAAATTAGTACCTATTTCATTATTTATTAATTAATTAAAACTTTTCAAATTTCAATAAATGCACATTTAAATGTTTCAATAATTTAAGATTTAGTTTTCGAAAACTAATGATAACAAATAATTATTGTTTGCATTATTTATCTGCAGGTTTGCAAAGTATTATCCATTCGCACTAATATGTCTCGGAAGTTTGGGAAATTTCATATCGGTAATAGTGTTTTTCGGAACCAAATTACGGAAACAATCATCATCATATTATTTGTCTTCGTTAGCAATCAGTGATACATTGTTTTTATTAACACAACTGATTTCTGAATTAGCCAAAGAAGGAATCGAATTATTCCACATGCATGGTTTTTGTCAGTTTATTATCTACTTCACGCAGGTAAATTAAAAATAATAGGTACTATAAACTGTTATGAAAAATAATCGATCAACGTTTTTAAAATTATCTGTATTTTCAATTAAAAAATTTTCCTCCTTGAGAGAAAATTAAACATATAAAATAATTCAATATCAAGGTAAAAACAATAATATACCTTTTTATAGTTTATAAAAATTATAAACTGAAAATTTAATGCACTGTTTTTATTTTTTTAATAAATACACCACAGGGACTGTTTTCGATCCAGGGTTTGACGACTTTTACTAAAAGTAACCCTAAAAAAGCATAATATTCTTATTTGTATAATATAAATAAATTATTAATTTGTTTAATTAAAAATTATGACATAATTATTCTAATTTTTCGACGACACATTAGTTGGGAAACGCTACCCCGCAGAAGATACATTATTTATAAATATATAAATATACAATAGTAGAACTTGCATAGCTTTTACAAATGCTCGCAATGCTTTTATAACCACAAAACTAATAAAATCAAAAGTCAAAACCAACATTTTTGTTAGAATTGTAATTTTTAAATGCATTATACATAAGGTTCAAAATGTTATTTTTATAACAGTTTTTGTTTAAATGTAATAAACTCAATAAAATGTAAAAAGAGAAATGCAAAACGTTTATCATTTGTGTAGGAATATTCACGAAGTAAACTAAGTGTCAATTAAGACCAGTTTCAGTAATTATATATACATCAACTAGTGCTTTTAAATTAATAAAATAAATAATAATATGTTTTTTTTCAATAAAATTTGTTATTTTAATTACAAAGCTTGAAATTGGTCCGTAGTTTATACAAAGGCTATCACGTCCAGGATTCAAATACTTGATAAACGATTGACACGGATGGAAAAAAAGATAATCCGGAAACGAATAGTATAAGTCCAAACGTCTACTTTGTATGTTTCTAAGATTTAATTTATTACTAAAAACAAAACTGTTATAATGGGCCGTTTAAAACATCGGATCTATACACTACAAAACTATTATATGGGTAACGCTAAATCCCTTTATTATATAACAAACTAGCTTAGAGGTGTTTTGCAATATATTTCGCACAAAATTACCCTCTGGAATCCAATTTTATAATTCATTCACTGTCCACAACAATCTTAAAATACCAATCAAAAAGCATATAATAACGTATAGAGTTGAGATTATTAATTAATATTAATATCATTCTTTAATATCAAATATTAATGCGATGAGTGGCTTCACAATAATTGGAAAACACGTGATAGATGTAATATTAGAAAATATAATAATTCAATTTGATCATTAGTATTATCATTGATTATAGATAGTAGTATAATCAATGGTATATCAGTATGTCACATTTCGATGTTTTTGTATAAGTGTAATTTTAGTGAAATGTAAATTTAAAATGTTAATGTATCATTTATTATTTTGTCAATAATATGATCAAATAAACACCCGATGATCAATGCATATTGTAATAGAAACAGACAACAGTAATAGCTAACATCTTTATATCTTACCCACAATTTTTTTTTCAAATAAATATATGACAAGACGTAAGATCCGGACAAGGGAAATCGATCTCCTCAAGTGTTGAATTTTATTTAAATTCCAAGGAATTATCTTATAGATACAATGAAAAACCGATAAAGGTCATGTAATATTCAAAAGACAATAACTTATTTACCGTACTATAAAATTATATGCAGTTAAATATAAAACTCAATAATGTCTCTGAACTTTATTTAAACAATTGAATAACTCAATATAGAATTATAGATAATAAAATAATCATCTGCAAATTCTAATGATTTTACATTCTCCAAAATTAATAGCATACTTTTATTTTAAAAAAAAATTGCATAAATAATGATAAAATGTGTTGTAAAATAAATTTTTATATTTTACAATTCGATAATATTATATTGTTTCTAAAATATTAATAGGATAAAACTTCACATGCAAATTAAATATAAGACACATTCACTTGTAACTTTTACTGGCATTTTCAGTTTAATATCATATAATAAATTAACAAAATCGTTTATATAAAATGACTAAAGAAAAATTCCTCAATACCAAATGAAATTTCACGAATTATATCATTAAAAATACTAAATGTCAATATTTTTTAGTATTATACCTTTGAAATGAAAGAGTATACTTATTATAATTATTCTATACATAATATATATTACATATTATATATATATATATATATATTTGTTTTAAATACCTTTCTATTACTTATAGATATGCAGTTTTATTAGTGTATGGCTAGTTGTAGTGTTTACATCAGAGCGTTTTATAGCTGTTCGCTATCCGTTACACAGATCGGTTGTATGTACAGTTTACAGAGCTAAAATTGTTCTGAGCGTATTAATTACGTTCGCATTAATCGTACATATACCGTATTTAGTCATTTCAGGACCTTTCAACGTAACGTTACCAGAGTGAGTATACATATTATATATTATATACGTTATATTTTAAACACACTTAACTTAACCGTTATAAATACAAATTATAACATCATATAATAGATAATATATTCGTTCGGCCGTATGACATTTAAGATAAAACGCGAATTAACCATAGCTAAATAGCGTGTTAAATAAACGACAAATAACGAATGTTACGAATTGAACACGTTTTCGGAAAGATTACGATTTGACAAAATTATGAACCAAAAAAAAAAAAATATAATAATAACCACTATACTGTTATGTTATCAACCATATTTTAAACTCAATCGGACTTTATTGCACAACAATAATCGTAATCATATATTATAATTAGTAACTAATTAGTTAATTGTATGGTAATATAATTAGTTTATTTATAGTAATATACTATACAATATCAACAATGTTGTGCTATAGTATATACCTATTTACTTTCGAGACCAATCTAAAACATGGATAATATTAAATAACCAACGTTTTCATCATTTTTCAAATAGCAACTCAACAGCGCGAGTGTGTGACCTAAATGTTTCCTGGTACGAATTGTTTGTGTGGCTAAACTACGGAGACGTGCTGATGAACATGGTTGTACCATTTTTCCTGATCGTGATATTCAACTGCATGATTTGTCAGTCGGTGTGTCGGTTGGCTGGCATTCGACGAACGATGACACTGCATCCATCTAGGAGAAGACAATCGACGCCCGCACAAAACTCGCAACAAACATCCCAAATAAAGGTCACAGAAATGCTTTTGGTCGTATCTACCGTGTTCCTGTGTCTCAATTTACCGTCGTACGTGTTCCGAGTGTGGATGGTATGGGACGAAGTGAGTTGTTACGTTTGAAATATTATAATCGGTCTAATGTCTACTACATATACATAAAAATTTATATATACATAATATTGTTATGTATGTCTAAGGACTAGGAACACCCATGATCGGCCATCGAACATTTATTTCAAAATTTTGTCCAAACCGATGATATACGATTCAGTGGCGTGTTTTTTTTTTTTTTTTTTTTAGAAAGTTTCATTTTTTATATAACAAAATTTTATACTGCGTAATAAAAGTTTTTACAGTCCACATTGTATTTACTGATTTTGGTTTATCTATAATGGAAATAATGACCAATATTTAAATGACGTTGGAAATTTAATATCGCATTATATTATGCATATATCTTATTAATATAACCTAAAATAAATTATCAAGCACCAAGGGCGTGCCAAAAGGATCAAGCATAATCGAAAAGCAAATGCCGAATAATATAATATATAATAATAATAATAGATATTATACAATCTATTCGAAATGAATTTGAATTTTTATCCATTTTCAGAAAACGCCATTAAAATACAATACGATTCAATTTATTGCAAATCAAATGTACAACACAAACTTTGGAATCAATTTCGTGCTGTACTGTGTTAGTGGCCAAAATTTTCGAAGAGCTTTGGCCGAGTTTTGGAGTAAAAGAAGATATCCTAATAAAAGATTACGAGATACCCAGATTACAACAGGTAGGCATTATTTACGCTAAGAAACTATTAAATAAATATCATTACATTTTTATATTAGTTAAGTACCTATATTATATGTAAACGTAAACAGGTATTTTTTCCTGTATTTAAGTATATATGTTACCTAAGTATACACGTTGCACTGTATCAATACAAAAAAAAAATTAATATAATAAAGTTTAACTTAAAATCATGCAAATAAAATCTCACATGAATTTTGCAACAATTGCATACAAAATATTTAACTATTATAAAATAAAAAGAAAATGTTATTATAGAAATTTCGGGTAAGTATACACAAAAGTTATGTGTTATAAGAGTAATATTATCTATATATATATATTAATAGATTTATATAGATTGAATATTATATTCAAAAAACTGTTTTAACATATTTCTTTATGCAAAATAAATACCGCGAAAATGGCTTAGGCACCTATCTGACTTTCCCAACTATGATCCATCAAGTATTCAAATATACTCTACCAACACTATATTAATATATTATTAAATTATTAACACTTTATTAGTATTGTATAATAAATATATAAACATTACCACATTATTTTCATTTAACCATATGCGTGTATTAATTATTATTCGTATAATTCGAATTAATCTATACCTATAGCATAATATATACAAATTATAATAACACTATCAAAATATATAATAATACGTTTCCAGACTTATAAATCCAATCAATGTTACATGCAGCATATAAGTACTATTATTTCGTATAGATTATTTCGTTAGTCTTCGCTGAATAAAACCCGAGATATATGATTTATATCTATATACATACATAATAATTAGATTAATTCAATACAAATATATGTATATTAATATATTAGTATTAGGTTTTACTAGGTATATAAAATATAGGTAAATATAAACTACATACCAAATTATTATCACATTCTTAAAAAAACGTTAGGGTTATTCTTAGCAATTTATTTCGATATATAGTTAGACTTATGTATATTAACTAATAAATCAGAATTTCATTTAGTTTATTTTGGAAATTTTAAACATTGTGTAGCTTGTACTTATAAATTTTAAATACTAACACCTATATTTTCTTAATCTGTAAAAGTTTATTATACTTATTTATAATAATGATTCAAAAGTATTACTTTTTATTTCAAATTAAAAATAATATGGTAAAATATACAATAAAGATGAATAGAGGCCAATAAATAATACTAATTTGAATATTTATTATTACATATTAAATTAGTCTGTATTTACAATTATTTTTAAATGTAAATTTTGTTGTATAAATATAATGATACGTTTTATTGTCAACTTCAATATTAAATGATAAATAGATAACGTATTATAAAGCATTTTTTTTTTTTGCTATTCCCTCAAATATTAGAAGCTAAAAACTTACAATTTTTACATCCAATGGAATAGCCTAATTATCTACCAATACAGACTTCTAAAAAAGTCATATATATATATATTAATGTATTTCTAATAAATTAAATATATACCTATATAATTATACATTATACGAATATACAGGAATTATTTTATTTATATTAATAACAATAGATATTAGATAGTAATTAATAAATTTAGAGAAGGATAATTCTGTACTATGTAGGCTTGTAGTACAGGAAGAAAGTAATAATATATAACTTAAAATAACAAAAATTATAATTATTTTTTAATTAAATGAATATGTTTGATACCATGATAGATATACATCTATGACAAAATGTGTTAAAAATATAAGCTGTAGATGTTATACATGATTCACAAAATGTAATTAATTTTTTTAATTTGTACATTAATATCAATTCATTTTATTAAAGTTGGACGACTTATTGTTTGTACTAGTTTATAAAGGTATCTTTCTCCACCTAGAGATTTAAATTCAATCGACCGAATAAGAGTAAATGACAAAACTGCAGTACATAAATTGTAAATCCATATCGCTCAAACAGTCAAACTTACATCACAACAAAATAATATACTTAATATGACATGGGCAGGTTTAAGAGAGGTGATAGGGTCAATCGTCCCTCTTGGTCCTTGTCTAATATAGAAATTTCGAATGTATGCCTAATTAGTTGAAAATGTATTTCTTATTTACGTACATATTATTTTATAAAAAATATTGCTATTGTCTTCCTTGAATAAAATATTTAATTTTCCCCCTCCCTTCCTTAGAAAACGATAAAACCTACCACTGTAAAATGAGTATTGAAAATATATATGTAATAATATGATCTAAATTTAATGAACTATTAACAAACTATAAAGGAATATAACCTATTATGTTGCAAATAATTGCAATATACCGATTTATACCTACGACTATTATAATTTATAGGTTATGTTAGGCATCTATTAAGTAATCGTAAAAATATATAAGTCCAATTATACAAAACGAATAAATTCTATCTGTGGATAACTTACACAAAAATAATTGGTATCACATATTTACAATATCCAACTTGAAAGTCGAAGTTGTAACCTATCATCGACTATCGCACACGAGATTTTCGTATTCTGATATTATTTGTAAACGTAAAGATATGCAAAATAACGCCAATGAATCATTTTTGCTATTTTTCAACAGGCTAATATTAGCTAAAAATTAATTTTGATTCAGATATAACAATTCTTTAGATCATTAAAAAACTAATCAGTATAAAAATTACTATTCTAAAAGTTCATCAGATGAAAATTACAAGGTGTCAATATTTATACCCTCTTTAGATAGGTAACTTAACTGTGAATCACGAAAGTAGATTTATAACAAATAATAATATATCGTCCATTCGTCCATAGAAATTATACTTCCAAAATGTATTTTAATGACAAAAGGTTGAAAAAATAAAAGATCTCCAAATATTTTTTAAAGAAAATATCTCAGAGTTTAACGGTTTGAAATTTTTATAGAGACCTATTCATATACTACTTAACTTATTTATATATTATTTTGAAAATCATAACACACAATCATTTTATGATTATACAGTTAAAACTACCAAAAAATAGCAGAAAATCGACAAAATTACGATTTCCGTTATTTTAAATTATTTTATTTCGTGATAACCAATTAAGTTTTGATCGTAAGTACTTAAATTTTTTTTTTTTTTGAGTACTCACATGGGTAATATACACATGTGGTAAAATTTTGAGATGGATTGGTTGATTTTCTGGCTAAATATAGAGCTTTAAAATTTTTCCAAAAATGCTTAATATTACACGCAATTTTAAATTTAGCAGTTTGAACATTTTTTAAAGCATACTTATATGCTACTTAATCTATTTACAAAATATTATAAAAATCGTGGGTGACATATTTTTTTTATAAACTTTTAAAGTTAAAATTTTTAGTACAATTGAATATTATATTTTCTACCAAAAAATAGCGCAAATGGGCAAAATTATACGATTTTCGTTATTTTAAAGATGTTATATCGCAATAACTAATTGAGTTTTGGTCAATTTGAAATTTTTTTTGAGTATTTAACATAGGTAATTTATGAATATAATCTAAAAATAAAAATAAAAAATGATGAGCTTTTTTTTAAAAAATGTTCCTATGTATTCATGATATGGGTATTTTCATATTATGCTGTCACAAATCATATATTGCGATGAACGCAACGAAATCACAAGAAACTTATGAGTCCGAACCAAAGATGTCAGATGAATATATATAGATGGTATATTACAATATTATCATTTACATTTTGAAAATGTTTTTAGATAAGATTTTATTGATTCAAATCCGGCAGTATGAATCGCTAGCGACTGACAAACGTCGAAGCTGAACCATTCGAAAATTAAAACAAATTGTTAATCGTTTTCTTTCTAACTTAAAAGAGATTATTTATCATGCATTTCCCAGAGGGCAGTATACAGTAAACATAATGTTTTATTTAAATGTCTTGTGGCGTTTGTTGATACGTAAAAAAATACCACTTTGACCTAAATTGCAGTCAACATCTAACAATTACTTTTTAGTTCCATCCATCCCTACCATAAATAATAATAATAATAATAACAATAACTAATATAATAAATATAATAATAAGTACATATTATTACTTTTTTCGTTGTTGCATTACCATTCCTAATCGGCTATTCTTAATGTATTATTCTCAACAAAAATTTGCTGGTCAATTAGGTTTTTATAATATTTTTTTTTTTTTGTACATTTTAATGACCAAACATAGTTGGCTTAGGTTCGTCGTCTCACTGTTTCAGCGGTTTTTCATCATTAATGTTATAGTTTTTTTCTTATATACAAAGAAAATATTGGCAAATTAGAAAAATTTGGAAAAAACTTCCTTAAAGTACAACAACTGTATACATTTCTCCAAAGGAAAATATTTTTTAGGTGACATTTTTAGAATATGTTTACTATCTAAACAAATGTATAAAAACATAACCAGAAAAAGACTTTACAAATACAACACCTATGGCTTCAATAATAACTAATATGGATAATAAATAATAATTTAGATAAACAATACAAATTGTTTAAATACAGTCAATACTCAATTAATGGTATTAATGGGTATAAATAAATTCTCAATATAAGATACCTATATAATAGTATGAAAAACGTAAATATGTGCAAGTTTTATATAAGTATAATTAAATAAAAATTGTTACACACCTCAAACGCATTGGATGTAAAAAAACTTAAAAATGAACCATAAATTATACCATTATGTTAGTATTAGTATAAGTACGTACATTTTTCATGAAATTGGTATGATAAAGAAAAATGAAGAATAAATAAGAAAAATGTAATTTATTATACATATTATAGTAGCATTTGCACTAAGTTTTTGAAATCAAAATATTTTTTAAAGAAAACAAAGGCAAGACTGTATATGACAATAATAAGATCCACATTAACCTATTGATGTAAAGCCTGGACGACCATTAGCAACACAGAAAGGTGATTAAGAACATTTTAAAATAGAATAATAGAAAATTTGCGATCCAATCTATGGTATCAGAACAGGTGCGTGTTGAAAAATATTTAATTGGAAACTATAGGAAGAGTTAGAACTGGCACCAGTCAGTAAATTATAAGTGGTCAGTGAATACTATGGCTAGGTCATGTAATATGCATAAATGATAAAGAGGTGTTTAGAGTGGTGCTGAAATGGAAACCTACAGGGTAGAGACCTCACGAGTGTCTTAAAAAGAAATGGATAGATACAATAGAAGATTTTAAGAAAACGGGAGTGTTGGAGAGCAACAGTTCATAACAGGAAGAGTAAAGGCAGATCATGATGGTGGTGAAAACTCTTAAAGAGTATTAAATGTCAGCAGAATAATAAGAAAGGCATAATACATATTATACTATAATTATAAAATAATATAATATTAGTTATGATCTAGTTAAAATCTATACCATTAACTCTATGAAATTTATTTATTTATTTTATATTATTTTTATATGAGTAGTGCCCTTTAAAAACACATATGTACAATATAGAATTTAATGTTAAAATTATTTATTATAATCATTACTTAAATAATGATTTAATTTAACATATGAAATGATAAAGTAAAAACTATTTTTAATATTTCATAATAATTATAAAGTTCTAATAATAATACATAAATTAAAGTTGCTTGTATAATATTAATATTATGTTACAGTATTATCAGAATTTTCAAAAAGTGGTATTGGATCAAAACAAACAACTGTAAATGGGACTTGGAAAGAAGTTCATGAACTCATACCAATTGCACACAATTGATGTAATAATAATAATTTAATTTAAATTATATAAATATATTATATATAATATTAATTACATATAGTTAAATTAAAATAATAATCATAATATATCAAATACATTTTTAATAATAAAAATGAAGAAATCAACTTTTTTGAGAATTTTACTAAAAATAAATGTTCTACTTTGTGTAACTCTTTATATGTAAAAAAAATTATAATCAAATTTATAATTTTTTTTTAATATAAATGATATATAGTTGAATTTATGAAACAATTATTGTAATGATGTAAGTTATGCAATCAAATTAATATGTATTACCTTTTCTAATCTTCTCAATTGTAAATTTTAAGATACATTCATATTTCATCAGATAAAATACCAACTTTTAAAAAAACTATATTATTACCCAAAAAATTGAACAATATGCTTACAAATTACAAATTATATTATAACTATAACATACTATTATATTTATGGTATATAAATAATCAATAAATGTTTTGAATCTCCAAAACTGTCTTTACATTTTTTATTTATGTACGATAAAAACAACTAATACCATATGTTTTGTAGTTCAATTTTAAAAAAACAACTACACAATTTACAAAATTACTTCTCTCTACTATAAAATCTGTATTTAATTTTCTATTAAAGTATGTTTTGTAGAAATATCTTTTATTCTGTCATACATGGAAATTATGAATGACTTCTACTGCCCTAAGAATGACACATCTTCACAAAACCAATAGTCCAATCCATTTTTTTTTTTTTGGTTAATCAAGAGCCTATAACTGAACTTTCTGCAAAGTTTCAAAACTTTCCGATTTAATTCCGGAAAAAAATGTTAATTGACTGGATTACAATAGATTTCTATAATAAGATTGAATAAAAAAAATGCAATAAGTTATTGTATACTAAACAATAAACTGGTAGACTGTCTATTATTATAAAACTATAATAATAATCTAAATCAAAAACATCTAGCTATGTCATATTTTTAAAAGGTATGATGGTTTTCTTATTTGTAATATGTAAAGCACACCTCAAAATACCTATTATTATTGTTTTATTAATTATAATAATTTATAATTATAAACTACTGATATGTAACTAATACAAATTGTTTCAATTAATATACACATATATTTATTTATACTCATATACCTATATAATATATATAGTTGTGTTAATATTAAATAAATTATAAATATATGGTTATTTTCAATTTTGTTATTTTACTATTAATATATTCGATGTACAGTAATACCAAATATTGGAAATTACTTTGATTAATTAATTATTAATTATAAAATGTTTACAAAGGACTCATTTGAGAAGAGAGGCAGGTTAATACTTAGTGACTACTCTAATCGTCAGCATAAATATACCAAACTAATACCAAATTTAATTTAAAAGTATATATTTACGAAATGTTCATTTAAATTTGATTATGCATAAATAAGGTATATTGGATCTGAACCCCTCTGAAATTTGTCCAGGCGTAAGAAAAATATTGTTTTGGTATTTTTAAATATACACATTTATATTATACAAAACGGATTTTTGCTCATGACTTTTGTTCAACAGAATTCATTCGGTCGTAGTGTGAAAAACCCTTTATCAAAATAAATATATATTTTTTTATTAATTATCTTACACATAAACCTCTTTATAATAAATTATATAAAACTCAAGAATGAATGCATCAGTTTGTTAAATCATATTCATTAAATGTTTTAGTAAATTTCATCAAAATATTTCAATTACGTTATCTGAGTATAATATTATGCTGATTGTCAATAATATTTCATATATATATATATAAAGATATACGGGCAATTTTTATCCTAATAGTAAAATTCTGTCAAAATAAAAATATTTATATTTTAATAGTATAATGTAACCAAATTAAACTATTATAATTAAATATTGTACTACCATTGAATTACCCAAACTTAATTAACCTAACTTTTTTAATTATTCTGTTTGATCACAGTTTGAAATTTATTTTGTACAACTCTACTCATAAATAATTTTTTTTATATCAATTTTTTTTTTTTATAAATAATTTCAAATCAAAAGTATGTATTTTAAAAAAGTAAATCATTATTCAATAGAATCAAACTTAGTGTATTAATTTTTAAATATATATTTGGAAACTTAAAAACTAAAATATACTAAATTATAAAAATTGATGAAATGTGTATGTTTCTAATAAATTACAAATCAATATTTGAAACACTTTAATCTAATATTTTTATAGAAGAAAGTATAATATATAAAATTGAAAATATTATAATGTTAATGTTGAAACAAAAAATACAGTTATCGAATAGAACTCTTTAGATGTATTTTATGATTTATGACTATAATTCAACAAAATTAATATTTTATTAGAATACTTGTAGTATACCCTAAAAAGAAAATTAACAAAGAACTATGAGAATTTACTATTTTTCTAGACTTCTTATTTTACCTAAATATTAGAACAACATACATTAATAGGTACTCACGTGTAACTGGAGATTCAGATGGTAATGTTGGTGGTAAAAGTTCGACACATCCAGAACCAAAAAATCTTTTGTCGAGTATTTGTAATAATTGTAGAGCAGTATCTCTCACAGATGAACGAGGACAACCGGTATTCATCAATGTAACGTTAATAATCGCAGTGTAATGATCACAAGGATATTCTCTAAACAAAATGTATTATAAATTAATAATTTCAATAATCAGTATTTTTTTAATAAAATGAATGAGTAAAAAGTACATAGTGTAAATTTCTTCGTAAAACATAAGTATAATTTATTTTTTTTTATTAATAAGAAATAATTAAAAAATTCATTGTTTCATTAGTTTTATTCAAAATGCAATAAACTAATTTCTTTCGCATAAAATTAAATACAAGTTTTATAAATAAATTCTACTATCATTTTCTTCTACCTCCCCTTACACTGACAAATAAATAAAGTAGGCAACTCCATAAATCTCAATATCCTAACTTATGTCCATTACACCAACTATCTTCATATCACTCTTTTCCATATATCCACTTCTTCTTCTGGGTTCTACTCCCTCTCTCACCATTTACAAACTATAATAGTAGCGTTCTTAAACTCTATAAATAACTTACAATTCATATTTTATAAACATCTTGATAAAAATTTTACTCACCTAGTACTAAATATCACGCCAAGAGCATTAAAACATGCATCTGCAACAGATGGTACAGCTGTATAACACCTATCTACAACCCAGTCTAAAAGGGCTCCCAAATCAGGATTACAATCCAATAGCAAAACTACTGTTTCTAATGCCAACTGATGAACTCGTTTATCAGGATGTGCTAATAACATATCTATCCAAGCATACAAATATCCGTCGGGTTCAGCTAAATTATGATTGAAACATGGGCCACAAGTGAGAACTGCACAAGCTGCTTGCAAGGATGCCATTTGTAAATCATCTTTGATATAATCCATAGTCAATAAATTAGTAGACATAGAAGATGAAGCCACATGTTCAGCCCAATTACAAAAGAGAGTAAATAAGTTCTGGCGTAATTCACGTTTTAACAATGTACGATATGTTTCAACTAAAAAACAAATTTAAAATATTACATGTTGAAACAAAAGCAACTTAGTACTAAATTATAATAAAAAGCTTAATATATTCACAAATACAATAAGTAATATAAAATATTAAGTCCCAGGACCTATATTATAAAATATTTACTTATTAACTACCATTATCAATAATCTCTAATAATTACTTAATCACGACTAAATAGTAAATTATCAACATATTAAAATAATTTAAACTATTAAATTACATATTTTTGTATCTATAATAATAAAATGTATATATTAAAAATTATAAAAAGGTTAAGAACATTTATATTAATATAAACCTATAATCGTATATACATATAGTATTTTATACAATATTATAAAACATAATTTACTTAATTATTTTATATTAATTTTATGTTAGTTTTAAAATAATAATATAACTGTAATTATATAGTATATTATTTAACATTTAATACACTTATCGAAGTATTATTAAGTTATTGTCAACATTATTTATATATAAATATTAAATATTATTATGGATTCAAGACATATTAGCGCTATAAAAATAAATATATTAAACAAAATATTTAAATATTTAAGGTATGTTTTATTGATTTTTTACAAAGAAAAAAAATAAATAAAGAAAATAGTCATTATAGAAATGTCATTAATTATCTGTCAAGTATACATTATACATTAAAAACAAAAGCAACATGTAATTCACAAAATTACAAAAACAATTAATTATATAACACTTTTACATCTGTATTGAATATGTTTGGCAAATAATAATTAATTATAAATAATATTAATGAATAAACAATCAAATCTTTAGTTAATTAGTTTCAAATTTACATTACACAAATTAATTGCATACAATTTAAGTGTAATCAATTATATAAATATATACAGTATGATCAAAATATTGTGAAAAAATAAAGGAAAATGTATGTAATCGTCACCTATTTTGTAACATAACAGTGTATATTAGTTATACATTATTATTACTGATTACTTTATTAGCTAATAACATTTGTATAATCTTAACATTTTTAACTCCATTTTCAAAAAAATTAAATACTTACGATCAAAGCTTTTAATCATTTTCATAACAAATCTGCAAAAATGTAATTTTATTTCACGAAGGCTACCTTTTTCTGATTCTAATTCGAGACAAATCCTAGCTCCATCAACATATTCTTCAATTGTTGGGTGTAATGAATATGTATCTCTATCTAAAACAAATGAGCTGAAAAAACACAATGGCAAATAATTTAATATTTTACTTTAGCTTATTTTATTGTTATTAAATCAATATTTACCTGCAGCCAAATGTTCCATATCCTGCAATAAGTTCAAAAACCTTAACTAGTTGTAAACGCAATGCATCTCTTCTTCGACGCCGCCTCATGTTTTCTTGTTTTCTATCTACTGCTTCTTTAATATACGCAATTAATTCTTCCATAAGGTCTCTATTATATTTTTTTTTAAAAATACACTGTATTAAATGTAATGTTAACTAAATTATCTTGTATTTCTCTTTTTTACTTTAAAGCCTCAGGATTTATAGTTCCCATTGCATATATAGCAGCATCTCGAACATCAGCTACTTCACATCTCAATAATGGTGAAACTAATTTATACAACGCTGTAGGCGTAACACTTTTACTGTCATTTCGTTCACCAGCTGCTAAACTATCTGGTAAAGAACTTAAACTTAAATCAGGTGAAGCACATCGTATAACTGGATTTGGTGCAAGAGGCACAACTCGCATAGCAAACATTGCATAGTATCGCCACAATGTCAAATATTGATCACGTTCTGTTAAAGGCTTCCTTGGAGGAGCTGAGCTTCTTAATAATGAAGCTCTATTATCACTAACTGGCCTATAGAAATAAAGCTATAAAGTATTACAAGAGTTTAAATTGTATTTCATATTTACTTACGTGGGATCAATAACTGTAAAGAGATTTTGAACTCTTGAAAATACTAATGGCCAAGACTGAGCAATAACAGAAGGACATTGCTTTATAAGGACATTTTGAGACAAAATACCAAATAGTATTGTTCCCCATGGATCACTATTTCCTATCCCACCCAATAAACTTAAAGAAGAAGCAGTTTTAGCAGAATTAATATCGTCTTGAATTCCTAAAAACATTTTATAAACCTTTATTTTATAAATTTGCTATAAAAATTTTAATTTTAAACCTGCTGTCCATATAGGAGCATTGCGATCAACAATCCATTGTAGGTCAATTGAATTTGCTGCAGATGCAGTCGTTGCAGCTGATTTTTCTGCTGAAGGCAACATAGAAAGACATCTCTCAATCAATTGAGGACAAGCTTTATCAATAACATCAATAACTGGCAATTCGTCTTTAATGTTATCTACACAATTATATTACATATTTATAACTACCAATAATTGTATAAAAAAAAGTACCAACCTAATATCTTCACAAGACATTTTACTTCCCGTAATATATGTGCTGACAAGCGACGTGGACATGGTCGACAATTACATAACATTACTAATGCAAATGCTTCAGCTTGAGAGAAATCAACCTTTCTTAATTTTTGATGGTTATCAGTTAAATCTATTTTTTTGTTTTTTTCCGTTTGATTTTTAATTAATCCTGTTGTAATACTATTTTTCCAACATGTTAATAGTTGCAATAGCATACGCAAACCATTATCAACTAATTGTGGAAATGTGTCTTGAACATCACGAGCCAAAAATTGTGTAAAGCCTAAATGTCAAATATATTTATTAGGTATGATTGAATTTACATAAACCACTAAATAATGCTTACTAGTAATTACTTCATGACGCCATTCTGGAAAATCAATTATCAAAGTTTGTAAACTTTGGTATGCTAAAGCTCGTAGTTCTTCGTCCATATGTACAGTTAAACGAGACAACATATCTACTAGTTCAGCACCAGTCATAGTCTCAGGTATTAAACGAGGAACAGCCGCAACACATGTTCGAAACAAATCAATACGTGGCTTTCTTTCACCCGTTATCATCTCATCAGGTTCCTAATGAAATTTACAATTATTTAAATAGATATCAACCATAGGCATAGGTGTAACTGTAATTCCTCCACAGAAGCAGTACATTAAGACAAGTACCACAAACCCCAAAATTTACATTTTAAATAATACAAATAATAATACTTTGTTCATATTTTGTGTACTAGTCATCATCAAAGGTCTGCCATAATGAGTATCCAATGCTCTTAAAATTTCAACAAATACACGTCGCACATTTGGAAAATAAGTGTGAATACCAATATTTCTTGCTGTATCTTCAGTAAGCATCTATATTTAAATTGGACCGATAATTTGTATTAATACTTAATATCAAAATTATTTGTCTTATGATATATTATGTTCTGACAATATTTAATAGTTAGGTGTATTATATTCCCTTTAATGTTTAGGGTCTACAATTAATATATTACTTACCATACATTAGTTTCTTTTATTACATTGTATGTTTATATTATATAAAATAAAATTACAAACCTTATTCAAAAATGTTTTTTTGACACGAAGTGTATTACCAGAAGGTAATACTCCTGATGTACCAGGCATTGGTGGTTCACCTTCCTTTTGTTCCAGACTATCAGCTACAACAAGAAAAGCTCTGAGACCAATACTCATCCTTTCTGGTGTAAGTATTAGTTTAATTGGTCGTCCTACACTTAATAAATCATATACTATTTCACGCATAGCAAAGTCTAAACGTTCCTAAAATAATAAATTAATATAAAAATAAAATAATTAATTAATATCATTAAATAAAATTATTTATTTATTACAACAATTATCACAACTAAAACATACCTGAGCAATAAATTGTATAATTTTAACAAATATATTTAAAGGTGTATCACGAGGTACGATGGTTTTTGACCCTTTTGGAAACAAGGAGTTTACAATACTTTGTAGACGAGATTGAGTAGCAGAATTACTTTCACATTTTATTCTTACCATGTATACCCATAACAACCGATAAAGTGCCTCTAGAAATAATTAATGTTTAATGTTTATTATATTTATAAATGTAATAAATTATTTTATTATATATGTGTATTTTAAATATAATTTCAATTACCTAAAGCTACTCTTGACATATTAGGATCTCTGTTCTTTAAATTTGATAAGCACATTGCTAAAAAATAATGCCAATTTTGTAGAAAAAATATTTTTTGGCTGACGCATAGCAAACAAGTTACTAATGGAAACAATGATAACCGATGTTTTGATTTAGTACACATATCTAATGTAGTTGAATAAAGTGATTCCACAAAATTCTTCAAACAAGGAATATTTACTTCATTTTTAACAATCTAAAATAAAAGGAAAAAAAGGAAAAATTGATAATCAGTGCATAGCAAATCATAGCATTACATTATATAGTTATTACAACGATCAAATATTAAATAATAATAACATATTATTTAAATAAATCTTACACCAGCCATTGGTAACAAAATTTCCACAAATAATCCAGCCATCGAGTGTTTAACATCTTTATCTTTAACTTCTAGAAAATACTGCGCACATTCTTGCATAAATTGAAATGAAGCCTCAAAATCTTCAATAGGAACCATCTGTTAATCAAAAACAATTGTTTAAATTATAATTTAAAAAAAAGATATAATATACAAAAGTATATTAAATATTAATATTATTAATTATTGCACCTTAATTCTAAAAAATTTCATTCCCATTAACAATGAAATTATAGCTTGAATAACATGAGGTGATGGTTCTTTCAATCTTAATTCTTTTAATTCAGCCATAAATCGTTTTCTTACAGACAAAAATCTAGACTGAGCCAATACACCTAATACTTCTGCATATAAATCAGCTACCATATGTATGTTTGGAGCATTGGGACAACTTTGAGCACTAGAAATTAATTATTGTTTTATAAGTTAAATGTTACATTAAACTATAATAAATTAAAGCAATTTATATTTTAATATGAATTTGTACAATCTATATTATGAATACAATAAAACAATACATAGTATACATACCCTTCACGATATTTAAAATGTTTGAAACATAAATTCTCAATATGCATAACCAAATCTTCATGCCCTGGATGAAATGGTAGTTGTTTTAATACTTCTATTAAGGCTAAACAAAAAATAAATTCCACTGCCAGATCTCTTCGTTCTCCCATCACTTCCACTTCTTTATTATCAGTAGTATCACTGAAATAAAATATAATTACCAATGTATTATACTTATACTAATAATTATAAAATACTATAAAATAAAATAAAAAACAATTTTATTTTTTCAAATTTTATACATTAATCATATTTTTACAATAGTATTTGATTAATTTTTAATAAATAATATTAAAATAAATTTAATAATATTATATAATATAATCATACTTTTTTCCTTTGAGTTCAATTTTTTTGGAATCTGTAGCATTTATGTCTAATACACCAATTTGTCGATCATACCAAGCAAAAAGAGCTTTTAATATTGAAGGCAAACAATGTTCAGCAACTGAACCAAATGCGATCAATAGTTGATCAAGTTGTGCATCTTCACCACGTTGCAAAATCTTTGTTAACGGTTTTTCAGGTTCAGTGATTACCTCATCCATTTTTCGTTCGGCTTGTACTGTAAAGTCTGCAAATAATGTACGCATCACATATTCCCCTGGCTTTATGTCTGTATCTACATTCGGAAATGGTGAACGCTCTTTATGTGCCCCCCATGGCAATACTGTTATGACACTTTGTCGTTGACTTTCTATAACAATTTTTGAACGTAGTAATATTTGGAAAAAAATATACTAAAAAATAAAACAAAACAAGTTATACCAGGGGTAAAAGTAAGTGTAGAATCAGTGTTAGACATCGAATAGGTTGTTTTAAATGAATCAAGTTGTGGTGGAGATGTCCCAGAATCAATTTCACTTTGAGACTCGACATTTCCAAGTATGGTGATTTGATCTTTAAAACAATCAAAGTTGTTAAAAGATTATATTTAATTCAAATAATAGATTTTTAGTAGATAAATGGTTAATACCACGAATAGGCTGTTCTCTACTGCTTGAATCTATAGTGGTATCTGTATCCTGTTCCTCCATCACAAATATAATATTGGGATCGTCAGTATTAATTACTCAAATTCAAAACAAGTATTCATATTTAAAAATATGTAATCATTCTCCTTTAATTGGTTATTTTAAACTACTAATCGAAGAAATAAATTGTAGAGCAATTAAAAATTCACATAGAAATTAATTAAAGTAAAAAAGTGATCAATAGTCAATAGTCAATAGTCAAATGGAAAATGTAATTGTAATTATTTAATCATAATTGTTTACCTTATGAAAGAGATTAAAATGATAAGAGTCAGGAATAAATGTTAATTTTAATCACTTTGTGACCACGAATAAAGATAAGAATTTATCAATAATTCTGATAACAATTATCAGTTGAAAACATATGATCACGGACTAAATTTATGTGGCGGGATTTTCGAACTATCGAAAATTGTATTTTACTCGCCGCAAATCGCCACTCTTATTGTACGATCACAAATTTATAAATCAAATAAATAAATGTGAAATTAAACCGTTGCTTAACATCAAACCTCTGCATTTATTTATTTATTTAAAAGAACAAATAAATCATTTCGGAATCAAAACTAGAAATTGGTTTCTCAAACTATTAAATATTTGCCTACAAAATAAATTTGTGCTGAAAATGTGAAGGAAGGCTAATAACCAGCTAAAACCAAATCCAAACAAGACACAAGTATGCTGCTTTAATTAAAAAAAACAGAGATACTAAGAAACAAATCAACATAAAATGGATCGACGATACACCACATGTTTAAGTATTACGCTAAAATAACAAGACTTAAATCTTGACAAATCTTTATTAGTTAGGCAGTGGAACTAAAAAACGAAGACAAGCTAGACTACCAAGATGGAAAATAAAAACGGAATTTGATGACCCCATCCAACCAAACAACCTGCAGGTAATACCTAACCTACAGTGGAACCTTTGAAAAACAATTAATAGATCGAGAACTGGAATCGCAAGAACAAAATCAAACATGGTGAAATGGGTTCTTAATAGTAAGGAAGACAAGTATGAATGCGGCGAACGACAAAACAGACTAGCACTTATACATCTGTACCATGAACCCAACACACGATATACACATACATGCGCCAGGGATGACTTGGTACGGGTGAACGACAATTCCACACGCGTAGCTAAAGGGTCGATTACTCGCTACTACCAAATTCGCTCAATATAATCGACCTAGTCGCTTTCTCGCTGCGTGCAGAATATTCGCTACTCGCCCGTGATTAAAGTTGACGACCGGGCTACTTTTATCGCTACTCGCTGGCGATTATACTCCCGAGTAAAATCGCTTTAGTGTGCTCGCTACTAGGCTACTAGCGACTAAATTTTATGTACGCAACTTGTGATAAACAAGTGCGAATACGTTAGAAACTAGCGACTAAACTCGCTGTGTATAATCGGACATCTCGCTACACGCTTAGTCGCTGATAAGTAGCGAGTAAATTTGCCCAATGTAATCGACCCATAAACATTGGCTGCAATATAAAATTTGACTAAGTTTCTGACCATTGTTGTTATTTATTTATTTTGCATAAAAAAACCGGACACGAGAAAAAGATATACCAAAAAATATATTAATCATTTTATATTACTAAATTATTAATATAACAATAATAAATCACAGAAATATACAATTATAAATTAAAAATAATTATATTTGTGTATTCAAGCCATGTTTAAGACTATGGTTAAAGCTATAAGCTAAAAAGTAAAAACGTGGTTTATTGTCGTTTATGGATTAAATGACAAAATCAAAACACGCTTTCGATATCATTATGATATCATGGAAAACTCAATAAGATAATCGAATAACTCTTAATTCTTATCTATTTTTCAAACTAAATAATACTAAATAATCGTTCCGCGTTTGATTTTTCAACTATTCGTTTGTTGAATTAGTGTTCAATTTCAATTTAACTAGTATTATATATCATTATATTTCATTTTGTTATTTAGGTACAAAATTTTAATTTTTATTGTGAAAATATGGATTTAGGAAATGAAAACAAAGGAGAAGAAAGTGGTGACACTTCCAAAAGCAATTTATTCGCAAAGTGTATAATGAAAACCATTACACATCCAATCGATTATTCTAGGTTTCTAGTACAAGTAAGTCTAAAACATCGAATAGTATACAAATATTTAATATTGTGTATTACCCATGATCGTTCAAATTCAATTTATTTATTTTAATCACATTTTGTCTTTTGAAGATTGGTCATGAACCTATGGCACCATACCGCTACAAACCATTCTATGGAGAAGAACGTTTGTTTCTTCCAAATTTATTAGTATATGGTAATTATAATTTTTTTTAATAATATAATTTTCAAGGCATGAAATGTGAGGAAAACATGTAGAGAACCACACACATTTTTGAAGTTTTTAATACACTTATATTAGAAAGGGTGTTCTCTACTGTTTCTTTGAAAGTTCCTTAACAGTCAACATAATAATAATCAAATTTAAGAATTATATTTTTAATTATATATTTTATTATATTATAATTTTTCCACACAATTCTAAAACTTTGTAAACTATGTTTTTACTTTTTATATTATTTTGAATAATTATACATTAGTAGCATATTTTGGGAGTTGTCGTCCATGTTTGGACACCCTCTAAATAAAAAATATCTATAGCATACTTATATTTAGTGCTGCATAGGCATATTTAAATTTTAAAACTTTCAATTTTTTCTTTGTGTACTATAAAATACTACCACTAAGCATATTATTTACAAAAATACACAATTAATACACTATAACATACATTCTTAGATATTAATTATTAAATATTTCCGTGTACCTACCCATCATATTTATATCTTTCCATTTTAATACATGGTTAGAATATAAATACATAGATATAATTGGGGGGACCACCGCCTATATTACTAAAACTCTATTTAAAACATATAGTGGTTGGGTGAACTATGAAAATATTTGACCCCTCCTGAAAAATGTACAAAATATACCACTGCTTTATATTGTCAGTACTCATAACAATCCAATCATTGTTTACTTATATTATTATATTTGATTTGATTAAAAAGTAAATTGTGTCAAATGGATATAGTCTTCTTTTTATTAATAAATATACTTAGCACAAAAGTTCTTATGTGTAATAAGCTAATAAAATACCAATAATATATTGTATATATTAACGTTGTTTGGTAAAACTCTATGAATATAATCTTTAAAAATATTTTCCATATATAAGATAGATTAGTCTCCGTACAGTTTTTTTAGTGCAATTTTAGTTACACATATCCTTTGTCATATATGAATTTGCAACTTACGCATTTGTTATTATTTTATACAAATTATTATAATTTTATTATTTTATTATTATCAATTTACAGCTAAATACATATATTCAGTTGATGGATTTAAGGGAATGTATGTTGGATTAGCTCCTAAAATTTTGGGAAATTGTATAGAACACTTTTCCTTTTTAGCTGTTTCTGATTACATAAAAATTGATAAAAGTCAAAATATAAACAATCAAGAATCTGAATTAGAAGTGTAAGTAATAGTATTTTTGTATCATTTTAATTTATATACATAATATAATTTTGAATCATAAAATAAATAAAAATTTTATTATGCTTAATTAAGCAGTATTAATGAACATAAAAAAACCTCTTTTACTTTGTTTTTATGATTTGAATAAATTATTATACATAACATGATACATATTGATACATAACAATGATATTATAACATATCATACATTGTTTATACAAAGTGATCAGAATTATATTTTACAAAAATGGTGAGAATATAATATGGTTTCAATGTTATTTCCATTTATTTTGTAAAATAATATTATGATCACTGTGTATTATATGATTTTATATAATAGTATATAAATTATATTATTGTTAATTAATATAATATTACATTTTCAATAATTTTTTTAAAAATTTTAGTTACAAATTCCTGCGTATAAATTGATTTTGATATATAACAAACATTTGTTAATATTTTTCTTATTGTCTGTAGTGTTTCAATATGTCAAAATTAATTTTTATTAACATGCATTATTATAAGTAAGCATTGTTATTATTTTTAAATAATGAAATGTGAAACGATTAAGATATAAGTTTTGTTTTCTTCGAAATATCTTAATTTATAAATTAATTTTCTTTGTAATTAATATTAAATTTGAATTAAATATTACTTAATCTACCTATGCTTTAGATGGAAAAAATGTGCAATTGTTACATCAAAAGAAATGTTGTGTACAGCAACAAGTATCATATTGAGTCATCCCTTACAAGTTGTATCTATGAGAATGATGGCTCAATTTATTGGTTATGAACATCGTTACACGTGAGTTATTTTGGAATGTAAATATTTTTAAATCAATTTAATACTTATATATTTCCAAAATTCTAGTTTAATTCTACCATCACTTTTACTCATCAATCGTGAAGAAGGAGTAAAAGGATTATATGCTGGAATTATTCCACGTCTTTTAGCTGGTTTAGGCACAGTGATTCTCGTTAATGTGGCAAAACAAGCATTTTCACGTTATTTATTTGATCCTTCACCTATTACTTTAAACATTGCTGATTTTGCTGCTTCGGTAAAATAAACCTATGTATAATAAAACTAATTATATTTTATTTTTAGCACTTTTTACCAAACAATATTGATATGAGAACTGTTTAGATTAATTACTTATTATAATACTTGAATAATTATTTTTGGTTTCAGTATTTAGCCAATTTGGTTACATATCCATTTAATGTTGTCACTGCATGTACAGCAATCAGTAACTGCGGGTATGGTTATTTATATATAATTATACATAATATGTGTGTAATATAATTTTTATTTACAGGTTAGCTGCTGGTATGCCACCAGACATGCCGGTGTTTGGAAATTGGTTGGAATGTATGAGACATTTGTATAGGATTGACCAATTAAACCGCGGCTCTTCGACTTGGAATCGACGCGCGTTAAATACACAATCAAAACTTTTAAAATTGACCTGAATTAAATGTCTAGTCATGAATTCATTCTATGTTTACTATTATTTATGTAATATGAAAATAAGTACATAATATTTCAATATACATTTTTAATAGAACTGGAAACACTTAGTTAACTAGGTACTAGTAATCCCTGTAAGAAAACATTTAAAATTTAATTTAGTTTTTTTATTATTATTATTTATTTTTTTATAATTTAAAACCAACATTTTACAGAGTTCAGTTGTTATTGTTTTTAAAAATTTTAATGTGAATCCCTGACTGTTTTATGTCATTATAAACAATTAATATCCACTATTAAATTATTATCAGAAAGATAGATAGATATTTATTGTTTAGATAAATACTATCTCTAAATTTACTATATTTATTATTATAAATAGTTTTGTGTTTATTATTCTATATAATAATAATAAACACAACTGTTAGTAAAAATATTCATTTTTATTTTCATAGTAGTTGTGGTTTAATATTAAATATTTTAATATTATAATGCATTTTTTATTATTGAGTTGCTCTATAATATTGTTAATAAAACTATCAATTGTTGACATTAAGCTATTGCATTATTTATGGAAACAGTCTATATAGTATCTAACTAGTTCTTAGTTATTAAAAACCAACTTTACAACACATTGCGTTAGGTTAGTGCACTGATTATGAGAATAAAATTTAAAACCATAACTTGGATTATATTGGAAAACATAAATTATAATTGTATTTTATTTTAATATAAATACAGGCATAGCCCAGAAAAACTGATTACAAAATATACAAAACATTACACAACTTTAATATAGCACAATACGACAATTAAAAATAAAAGAAGGTTGTTTTAATAATGGATTAAATTACATTAATATTAAACATGATTAAGTTACAGAAGTGACATGAATTATTATTCTATATGAAATAAATTTAAAATATTATATAATTGGAATTGAACAAACTTAAACTTAACATAGATATCTATTACATCTTTTCAAATATTTCATGGAATCCACAAGAAGTACAAGTACGTTCATAATTATCTTCTTCTTCATTGTATATCTCTGCATCAAATTCATGTTCATGAGAAGCTTTTGTGACTTTAGTGTATAAACTACTTCTAGTTACCATTCTTAATTCTAAATTGTACTTACAATCAGTTTTTATTTTATAATAATTATCACAATAAAATAATATACCTTTAATTTTTTTTTTATAAGTTTTTAACTTTGTAGATTTTTGTTTTTCTTGTTTTAATTCAATTTGTCGTTCAACTTCTTCCTCAGAACCCCAGACTTCCAATGCTCTTTTTTCAATCTATAAATGACAAATTTTACAAAACTGAAATATTATATCGTTTGTTTCTACTACTCACTTGAAGTAAAAGATATAATTTCATTTCACCCCATCTAGAATTATGTGGATTTTTGGTAAGAATATACCTAAGTGGAGGTGGACGTAAATCAATATCGCAATCTTTTAATACATATTCTTTCTTAGCTTCCGTTTTAGTAATTAATTCAAATTTATCTTTGCCATATTTTTCTCTATATAAAATCGAGCAAAATAAAATATATTCATAATAATTAAAGAAACAATTATGTAATTAGCTTTTACTAAAATATTATATTACATACTTGCATCTATCACAAACATGATGATCAAAATGTGTCATCAAGTATGAAATACCAAATTCTTGATTACATTCTAGACATATAGGCTGCTCTGTTTTTATTAATATTGGATTTGGTTCTGAGGCTAATTTAATCTAAAATATAAAATATTAATAAATCAGGCTTATTATTTATTACTTTTACTTAAATAAATAGATTAAATATTAATAATAATGTATAAACTTTTGTATTGCAGTAAATACCATAATCGTTTGATTACAGTCCATATACTTTATTCAAACATTTATTATTGTTGCTCAAAGAAAATTATACCACACCATGCCAGACACTACCTATTTACATATTTATCAATCACTTACTGGTTTGTTATTATCTGATAGATCATCCTCATTGAGCAAAAACCCAGCTTCGGTGTCGACATACGATTGACCAGCCACCGAGACTACATTGATTTTATCCGGCTTTGGTTGTACCGCGGGTCTTCAATACACAAATTGTTTATTAAAATTAAATTAAAAATATTTTATTTTATTAATAACTTATGGTTAACATAAATAATAATATATAAGTACACTTGATATGGATGAATGGTTGGCTTGACTTTTAATTTTTCTCGTCTGATCGATAATGCTTTTTTCCTGTTTTCTTCTATGCGTTGTCTTTGCTCGTCTGTTAATTCCATCTCCGGATGTGACTTACTATTTCCCAGCGAATATTAAATGGATACTGCCGTAGTGGGTACTAAATACTAATCCGTCTAATAGTAGATGTATGTCGATTGCAAAATATTAAAATAAAAATTATTTACACTCTAATATTCTATTAATAAAATAGAATACTACCATCTATACTCGGATGGAAATACAAAATATGATATCGTTGATTTCAGAATCATTTATTAGTTTTTTTTTAAAACAAGAAAGTGTCAATTATTCAAATACGATATGTAAATACTTATTATAATATTTAATATTTATAATTTCGTATATTAAATAATAAACAATATTTTGTATTAATTTGAAATCAGTAGCCGGCGCACAGCGTTATAGGTATTTAGTTTTATTAATTAGTATTTACCATAAAAGTATAAAACAAACGTTTAAACTTCAAACATTTAAAATTCGTTTTATTAATTTATTATTGATATATACTTAAGCTGGGACTCTGGGAGCAGATCTTCCGAAAATAATATTATTGATAATGGAAATCACTTATTCACTTCAAGATAATATCACTGGCGTTTTCCACCAGCCTGCACATATCTTTCAATGATGCTGACTCTGTCTGTTTAATGAGGAATGTAATAAAATCACAACAACGCAAAACATTAATTATGACGTTTAAGTTGAACTTAGTAAAACATCTATTTGTAAATTTAAAGATATTTTGGAAAGAATGTCATATCCATATAAATTTTGGAAAATAAATCATAGTGTATTAAGTTTTATATTTTTTTAACTCGTTGTAAATTCTTTTCTAGAAAATATATTTTTACAAAACGCATATGACATTCCCTCCAAAATATCTTTTTAAAATTTGCTATTAGATGTTTATAATAAAATTAACTTAAACATGACAATTAATATTCTGTGTTTCTATATTCCCTGTTCGATAGACGAAGATGGAACATTAGGATATAACGTCCTAAGTTCAAAATATAAAAAAAAATAATATTATATTTTTTAAAATTATAATTATTTATGTGAAAAAAATCTTAAAACCATTTTTTTAAACTTTATAATACTTTTAGGGATTAGGATTAGGGCATTAAATTATAAATTAGTATAGGAGATTTTTATTTTTTAAGCATTTAAATCAGAACACTATATTGATTTTTCCCGCCACAAATGTGAATATACTAAAATATATATATTTTTTACTACAATAATATTATTATATTGTGTTTAATAACTCGATATTTCTGCTATAATTATAGACTTATAGTATTGTTGTTTGTCAATTATAAATAATATAACAGTTTATATAAAATTAAAAATGTAAAAATTTTTATGATAAAAATAAAAGCAAATGGAAGAAATTGCAAATATTGGAATACAGATAGCGCAAAATATCGATGTACACTTTTTTACGAAACATTTTGGTCCGGGCGATTCGATGTTCGTTTTCAGACTTCGGTATATTATCTTATTTTTTTTATACCTAGTTCGTCGTTCTTGCTCCGCAGCAGCAGCAGCGGTAGCAGCCTGCTGACGGACAACGACGACGGCGCTCATATTGATTATAAAATCTCAAACCTCAGTATTGCTTTTCGCCACCGTCGAAATGCTCTCCTGACACTCTGATTTGCTGTCGCTCGTCCATAATATTATTCCATATCGGTTTTTTAGATATTATTTTCTCGGCGTAGGCGACTTATATCGAACGAGGTAAGCGTTTGAAAGTTTCTGCCTTCTTTCACTCTATTTCTCTTTCGCCACTCGGATGACACTATGACGGTACGATCTCACGTGATTATGAATAACTTTCAAATAAATAATATTATCTATCGGTTTTCTGCGTATTCTTTGGCTTTACCTATATTTTTATATCCGAAGAACGAAATATTGCTCTTCCTGTTAATCCAACAATAATATTATCGTTAATTAATATTATAATTTAATATCTTTTGGTAAACTCTTAACTATAATGCCACAGAACAGCAAATCATTAATAATATACCTATATTATAAATACTTAAATTTGTTTAAAACACCAGAGGTAAACAATTGCAATAAGTATGAACTAAAAAAACAAATTATTTCTATTTATCTTTTATTCCATAAGTTTAAATTAAACTTTATAGTTTGCAGTATCTAATTACAATTTTTTTTATTTTCAAATAATTTCATTTTATTAGTGATTGACTTTAAATACATTTCAAGTTTCATAAAAAAAAAAGTACTATAAAGGTTTAAGGAATACAATATATTTTCTATATATAAATGAAACTTTTTTCAATTTTCATTTTCATTATTTTTGAAAAAAATGTATACTATTGATATACATATTTGTATTCGATAAAAAAACAATTATTTATGTTCGCTGTAGATCGTAAACAAATCAAAAAGTTTGCTTAATGAAAGACTGTAAGTCGTGTTCAGTAGCACCACCACTGGCAGATATTGCGTTAAGGAATATTTGGAATTTGGACATGGCGTTAGACGTAAATACCAGAAGTGAAACAGTTGAATTGTTGAGTCGTGAAGCTGACTGCCTGAAACACAAGCTTGAAGAGGAAAGAAAAAAGCTCAACGATGTAACATGTACATAATTTTCTATGAAAATTTTACTGTTATAATATTCAATTATTTAATGCAAACTAATATTAATGCTAAATGTTTTAGTGGCCAATGTTGCAGAGCGTTTAGAAGAAATTACATTTTTAAATATAAAACCTAGACGGCTATTGAAAGGAAACCAAGCTAAAATGTTGTGTTGTGATTGGTCACCAGATAAACGACACATTGTTTCATCGTCACAGGTACATAATATAACTTTATAAACATGCAAAATCTTTAATAAAACAAATTGCTTGCTTGGTGTCGGTACATACAAATGCTAGGATGGTAAATTACTAATTTGGGATGCATTTACATCTGCAAAAGAACAAACTGTTACAATGCCAACAACCTGGGTGATGGCATGTGCCTATTCACCATCGGGCAACTTGGTTGCATGCGGGTAAGATTGTTTTAGGGTAAATTATAATCACATTAATCATTTTTTACATTATATATGAATATGAAAATATCTATTAGCAATTTACAAAAAAAAAAAAAAAAAACATTAAAATATATAATAATTTAGAGTATATTAAAAATAAGTTATTCATATAATAAAAAACAAAATTTCTAATTTCCTATTTATATTTAAGTGGTTTAGATAACAAAGTAACAGTGTTCAACATATCCAATCCCGAAGAAGATCCATCAGCCAAAAAGAAAACTGTTGGTACTCATACAAATTTCATGTCTTGTTGTTTATTTCCAAGTTCAGATCAACAGGTATTTTTACCTTTTATTATAGATAAATATTTACATAATATATTATATTATATATATGTTTGTTTTTAAGATTACAACAATTACAATTTTGTTTTAAGATACTGACAGGAAGTGGAGATGCTACAGCTGCATTATGGGATGTTGAGTCTGGTCAAATGTTACAGTCATTCCACGGTCATACGGGTGACATTATGTCTATTGATTTATCACCATCAGAAACTGGCAATACATTTGTATCGGGTGTAAGTAATTTTATCTGAGGAAAAAAGTAATTTTATTTTAACAAATTTTATTATATCAAATTTATTTATAATACACATATACATCATAAATGGATAATTTTTTATCTAACCTAACCTAGTTATTATAGTATATTGTTGCTATTGATTTTTCTTCTGCAAGAACCCCAGGATTAAAATTTAAGAAAAAATTAATTTGTTATTTTATTTTTTCTATTAATCTTCGATTACAATATAATAAGTTAATAAAAATATGGCAGTCATGATTGTACAGATTATAGATTATAGTAATAAAAACTGCTGAAAATAATCCAAAACTAGTATGAATTTTAAATTATTATAATATAAAAAATTGAAAAAAATATAAATCTTTGTAACAAAAATAAATTATCACTTGAACTGATAATTTTCTGAAAGTTGACTGTATTAATCTGTAAGTGAAAAATGAGAAATAATTATGATTATAAAATAATAGACATTAAAGATTTAAAAAAAAAATTAAAATATGAAGATATAAAGATATTAAATGAATTATTTTAATCATCATATATTAATTTATTTTATATATTTATTTATATATATTTATTTATTATATACGAAAATATTTTATTTTTTTTAGAGTTGTGATAAAATGTTACTTTTGTGGGATATGAGAACTGGTCAAAGTGTCCAATCATTTGAAGGTCATCTCTCAGACATAAATAGTGTGAAATTTCATCCAAGTGGTGACGCTGTAGCATCTGGCTCGGATGACTCTACAGTAATTTTTAAAAAAACTCATTTTTTTATTACGTATGTAATGTATAACATTTATTAGTGTCGTTTATATGACCTGAGGGCAGACAAAGAAGTTGCTGTTTACTCGAAAGAAAGCATTTTATTTGGAGTCAATTCTATAGACTTTTCAGTTAGTGGTAAGTTTTCTCTGAACATTTAATAATTAGGGAACCATATTATTCCTTACTTAAAAGTATATAGCACACCTTAATTATTTACCTTTTGAAATATAATTCTTACTTTATACTAAGTTTAGAATATTCTTATATGTATTAAAAATTTAAGCTTATTTTATAATATAATAATATATAATATAACTTTTTTTAAAATTATATAGTGAACGTGTTAAAAATATTTAAAATATCATTATACTTATTATATATTAATATTTCTTTGTCCTTAATTAGGAAGAATATTATTTGGTGGCTATACAGACTACACAATAAACGCTTGGGATAGTTTAAAATGTGAAAGAGTCAGTTTGTTATATGGGCATGAAAACAGAGTTACAAGTATAAAATTGTCACCCGATGGAACAGCATTAGCTTCAGCCAGTTGGGATGCTTCTTTACGTGTATGTTAATAGATTAAAGCATGATTTTTTTTTTTTTAATAATGATTTATTCATTGTTTCAAAATATATTTTAAAATCTATAAAAAAAAAAAAACAGAAAATTTAAAACAAAATGAGATTTATGATTAAGGAAACATAAAATATATTAAAGAAAAAAAGCATTATTTATATTTAAAATAGATAATGAATGAATCATTAAAAAAAAGCAATACAAACAATAATTGTTGTTACAATTATTATTGTAAGTATATTTTTTTGATTAATAATATTTATCTTTTTTTTTTTAATTTTAGGTATGGGCATAATTTATGAAATTTTATATTTGAAAAGTAGGTATCAAATCACGTTATAATTTAAGAGGTATAATAAACCGTTAAAATGATATATAATTAAGTTATGTTGACAAATAATATAATCATAGAAAAATAATAGTTAAATATAAATTATAATAATTTTTATTATGTTGTATATTATATTATTATAAATATTAAATTATTACGAAATATTATTTAAAATAAATATTCTATTTGACATTTAAAAACAAAATATACCAAAATTAAGTATTATTCATCATCTTCTTCATTTTGTTTAAAAAACTGAATTAGTACATCCACATCTACAGGGACGTAGAGCACATCAGAATCACGTTTCCATTTTACTAACTGATGGTCAACAAATTCAGTTAATTGACTCCTTAGAGCTAAATCCGTACTAACTAGAAATCGTTGACGACACCAACCATAAAGAACTGAAAATGGAACTCCTATAAACATATAACCATTAAAAATTAATTGACATATCAAATGTGTAAACAAAATATTTACCTCCGTATTTTTTATCATTTTTATTTTCAATACGATTTTTAATCAGCAATAGTAATATATTTTTAGAATTAGAATTGAGTGATTTGTAAACATTGTTTAACGCTGAGAAAGCATGTATTGATCCAGAATTTTTTACCATTAAGGATTCTATATAACTAGTTTCAACTGTATATGGTAAATAATTAGTACAGTCCATCCATATAAAATTGTAATCTCCTAATTTTGTATTATCCCACACTAAAATGAGTTATATGAGTTATAGTTATATGTAGTATGTAAATTACATTTGTAGGAATATAAAATAAAGTTTTTAATTTTCAATAATTTTTACACTTACTCAAAGCAGCATTTACCCTATCAATAGACGCAATGAGATGTACATTTTTTAGTGAACATATCCTTGATAAGATATGCTGCACTTTATAGCTCTGTAATTCGACTCCATCTAAGTTATGTATAAGAATATAGATATGTTCAGCATTTTTTAACTTCAGAGTTTCTTCAATTACTTGAACTGCCACTTCAGGACTCCCTGGACAGCTATCTAGATCCAATAAGTCAATAGTTATAGATTCTAGTATCTATAGAAATCAAACAATATACAAGCTTTTAGACAAATTATTTTATAACACAATATAAAAAATATATCGTGATCCTAAGATTCATACTTCTTTCAATGTCAGTCCAGGGAAAAAACCATTAATAATCAATACAGATTCCTGTTCCAACATGGACGTCTTAAAATCGTTAATGATTTGTCTTTTGGAACCGTATCCATAGAGTATTAAATTAAACCCTTCTCTGAAAGTCATTTTCATAATAATATTAAGATTTTAAAAGTTTAATATATTTACTTTAATAAATAAAACCAGTAGGGAAAATTGGACACAATTTCTTTATATAAAGCTTTTAATTTATTATCATGTACAGCATTATAGTTTTCTGATAATTTATCAACTTGCGTTTTATCTAATACTGGATTCTTTAATAATTTTAAGGTATTATCTGACGTTTTTGATTTTTTCAAAGACTTAGTTGACTTAGATAAAAAGTATTCTTCAGACTTATACATCTAAACAATAAATTGTATAAAAATAATAACAATAACATGAAATAACAACATTATACTTACAAAAGGAACATCTTTCTTTCTTGTGGATCTTCGTAATATTGTATCTGTTTTATTTACATTTATGTCAGACTGCATAGTTTTAACATGAGAATGAGTACTTGAGTCACTGTCACTGTCTTCGCTGTTGTCGCTAATACTATAATCAGAATCATTGCATAAGTTAAGCTGTTCTAATTTTTGATGTGCTATTCCTAAAAAGAATATAAATAAATGTTAATTATAATTTTATGTTTAAAATAAATAATTAACCTTTTGCAATATTTTTCCGTACAATTCTAGGCGTTTTCATTGGTATTTGTTTGGTACATACATACTTTTCTGATCTGGGAGTTTTGGGAGTTAAATTATATTTAAATTCTATGTCATTTTGATTATTTTTAGATTTTTTTGGTGTTTCATAACCAAATTTATTACCAGTTGAACTTTGAGATTCTATAACAAAAAAATTTTTTTATGAATAAAAATACTGAATTAAGTATATTTTAAATTTTATTACCATTATCTGATTCATTTTTTGTTTTTAGTGAAGCTAATTTAGAGCTTGATTTAGTTAATTTGTTATTGGAGGTTCTTGACTCATTTTCATCACCAATCAAAACTAAATTAAATAAATTATCACTATTATTAATTATAAAGGAAAGTTCTTTCCTTTTCTTAATTTTTAATTATAATAAATTCCCCATTCTATAAATGATAAAAAAATATAAACAAGTTTACAAAAAAATATATTTATAGATCAATATTTAGGGTGAGTCTCCAGGATTTGACAAATGAAATAACTCTGGTTCTATGCTATAATTGTAAACAATTTGAAATAATTATGTAATAATAAAAATAATAAAAAAAATGTATACAACAACTGCAAATTAACATATAAGAAGTTGATCATTCACCATTTCTAAATTAATAACATTACTTTATCTCCACATAATGATAACTATTATTTTTAATATTTAAACAATAACCAAATATTTTCATGTTGGATAGTGTATACAAATTTAAAACTTTACCATGAGAATGTTCATTACACTTTTTTTTATCATCTTGACAACTCTTGCTACATTGAATAATCTTATCTCTTTTAGTAATTTTATTTTTAGTTTCTGGCCTTTTTAATGGAGTTATTTTACATGTAGTTGATTTACTTTCTTTAAAACCGAACATACGTTCACCCGGAACATCTCCATCATCAAACAACACTATAAATAAAATAATTTTGGTTGGCCGTTACAAAGATAGTTAAATTCTAACCTATAAGTATTTACCCTTTGGTTTCAGTATTAAATTGGATAAATTTTCATTATATTCTTTGTCATCATTATTATCATCCAAAGTTTCATTAGTTTTATTCTTATCTAAAAAATATTACAAATTAATAATTTTTTAAAAAAATGTAAAGCAATTTTAAAACTATCCAAAAATATGAAAAATATCATTTTTTTTTTTTCTATAAATCATAAAAATTGTCATTGATCGAAGAAAAATATAACTTGTAATGTACTTATTTTAAATAATATATAATAATAGTGTTGTCCTTCAAATATTTACCCCTTACTCTTTGTTAAAATATCTTAAGTAAATATTTGTTTTATATTTAGGCTCTATAAGTTATACATTTTATATATATATATAGTTTGTTTAATGGTATACATGTAACTGCAACTAATAAATATGTGCAGTATTATTATTAAACGTTTATTATATTAATAAATGTTAAATTTTTTAGTAAATTTGAGTTATTTTGAAATGTTGAATTTTTTAAAACAAGTTTTTTTTATAGAAGTATTATTTGTAATTTGAAAATGTAAATAACTTTTGTAGTCCTTAGACTAATAAAAAAAATAAACAATAACAATATTTTATAAATAATGATTTAAAAGATATTAAGACATTACTAAGAATAAGTTTCTGTGAGGCACCTATATATTATTTTTTTATTTATTAACAATCTTATGCTAGACATTTTATTACAATATACTTGCTTTTAGTTGATGCTCTAGATATATTTGGGGTACTTTTAAGATGTTTAGGAGTTTTCTTTGAGGTTTTTGAATGATTATCTGAAAATAAAAATGTATTTCGTTTTATTTTTGAAATTAGTTTTAATTAATTTCAATAATATAAATTATTTATTAAAATTCTATACACTTTAGAATATTAGGTAATAGTAAATAAAAAGGTGGAGCAGACAATGAACATTGTTGATATAAGATCTAAGATGGAGGAATACTTGTGAAAACAAAATAATAAATAAGCATTACGACTTATGAGATAGTGAAAGAGTATCTTTCACGATACTGGATAATTTCAACAAGATAGTTATAATGACTTTGAAAGAGGCACTTTAAATGGGGAAAAAATCAGTAAAATGGATGAATGAATGAGAGAAAAGAGAAAAATTAAATAAGAGGTAGTTGGACATTTTCAGTAGTTGAATGTTATAGTGAAAATGATGTGGGAGGTAAATCAAAAATATGGACTAAGATAGCTTAACCCAAATAATTATGAAAGAAGTAAAAAAACAATTAATGTATTATTATCAGATTTTATATTTTGGATTTAGGCTTATAAGATGAAAACTTGAATGTTTCATATTTAAAGTACCTATTTTAAATTATCAAATGTTAAAATAGATTCTATATTACTTCTAGGCTTATTGATTACAAACAAAGCTTGAAAAGTAAGAATTTTTCTCCAATATTCCTAAACTTAACGTTATGATTTTAAAGTATTTTTTTAAAAAAATTAATTCTTATTATTGATATGATATACGAATATAGAAAAAATAATAATTATACAAATATATTTCATATTCATGAAATCAAATGGTATATTATATGTTAATAATAATATTAGAATATTTAATATATAATATTCAAATTCTATGGTAGGTATGTAAGAGAATGACAAGAAGAACCAGCCTATACATATAACAGCATCCATTATTTTAATTATAGCTTCTCAGCTTGAAGTTTTCTTGTAAGATTACATTCTTTTCTACCAAACTTTAAATCAAGAAGAAGATTAAGATGGAAAAAAGTCAAAAGAAAACCTAAATTTATAAATTGATGTTATTACTTAAAACCATATACAATTTTTACAATTAATTATGCAAAAATGGTTTACTAAAACATCTATTCTAAAATAAAGTTGTATTGGTTATACCTTAGAACGAAGGGATATAAGGTATGAGGGTGTATAGTACCAGACCATATAAATAAAAATGTATTTTCAACGACCATATATACCTGGAATTTAAAATCTAAAACCGTATTTACCCGAAATATATATTGATAGACTGTATTAAATTCCGCAAATACGGATACAGTCCATGATAATATGTTCTGTCGATTTATTTTTCGTACTTTAACAGCCTTCCCTAAGTATTATATTCGATCTAAGGATCCAAGAATTATATATAACTAAGTATAAATTGGAGGTTAAATTTATAATTAAATTATAAGACACATAATTTGTACATAGACTTTAATACTCTTAATTTAAAATGGATACAAATACTAACTTTGTTGTATCTCGTCTTCTATTATATGAACAACTTCTTGGTCTCTAATGAATTTTACTTCAATTACAATACTTTCAGCAGTTTGTAATTCCATTCCAAACTTTGGCAATTCAAAATATTATCTATAAAATATAAAAAAACCTACCTAATCAATAATCATTATTTCACAATTTTTGCAACAGGTATATTTTGCAATTTTGATATTGAGCAATGATATTAGTAAACCAGGAGTGCGAGTAAAAAACTGAAAACGTCAATTGAAAACTGTTTTCGTCTTCTACTTACTAACGAACTAACGAAAAGTTGCTATCCCCTCCATGACTCTACGGTACTCGTACATAATATAATATTTATTACCTATGACTCGCGACAACCACCTGCAAGGCTGCAACGAGTCTACTCCACTGGTCTGTGTCTGTATTGTCATTATTGCTGATAATAAAATTGCGCCAAAACTACAGTATTGTCAGTATTTACTTATTCTGAGAATAATTATCAGTTTATCACATAACTCCATAATGAAATAGGTATGAAACTACAGATAAAATAAAACTGATGAAACTATGAAATATTAATCTAATTCGTTTGCAATACAAACGGTATATTTTTTACTTTTCTTATTTTGAACGTGGCTAAATATTTTGTAAGATATTTATTAATCTTTTTCTTCGTCTTACCTCCTTACTAAATGTAGCGAGGGAATATTTGAGGGTGGTATGTAGCAATTGCCCCCCTGGATTTTTTTTTAATTATATTATTTTTCAATGATATTTAAAAAAATAAATATTCCTATACGAGTACACATATTAATTGTACAGTACATCAGCTAAAATACCAAATTATTTTCAAATAATAACTAATTGTACCTTGTATGTGTATACATAATATACTGTCAATCATTAAACTTTACTATATAGTAATTTATAGATAAAACATTAAATATTAAGATTAGATTTGATTTATAACAAACAATTTTTCCAGTTTTTCAATTTATTTTAAAAAATCGCTCCCCCTCCCCTTGAAATAAGTACCAGTTAGTACCAAGTAGTTGGCCACCCTAGTCCTACACATCCATAGATTTCGATCACCTACATTTTGTCCATTTACACCAATTATCTTCATATCAATCTTAATTTCATCTATCCACTTCTTCATTGGTCTTCCTCTCCCACTCATACCATCCACATTCATTTCCATAACAACTCACTGTCTCTGAAAGTCTGAATCATCTCTCATCTACTTCTCATAACATGCTCAAATAATCTCAGCCTATTCTTTCTCATTTACCTCACAATTGATACGACTCCTACACTTCCCCTTATATATTCATTTCTTATTCTATTCACCTTAGTTACTCCACGCATCCATTTAAGCATTCTCATCTCCGTTACACTCATCCTGTTCCATTTTTTTGTCCATTGCCATACACTATTCTATTCTATAATCAATGCTTGTATGCAAGTGGAATGTGGGCCACAGCAAAATCGGAAAAACTCAAATTAGCGATTTTTGAACGGAAAATAATCAGAAATTAACATTGAAAGAGAATATAAGACAAGGACAAACCAGGAGGTCCAAGATCTGAATGGAGAAGTGAATATCATTGAAATTTATTAAAAAAAAATTCTAATTTTTAAGAGGACCTCCCAGACAAAGATGGAAGGATAGAGTGGACAAGACCTAGAGTAACTAAAAATTAAGAACGGAGTAAATTTGGCAAAGGATGGAGACGGGTAGTTGTTGCGGCAATAGGCCTAATTGGCTTTCTTCTAAGAGTATAAGACCATTGACCATAGTAGGTATATGATCTTAGTTTTTTACTATATAATATTCTAAGATTCTAACCTTAAAATATACTAAATAAAAAATTATAATTTAAATTCGATTTTGAATAAAATTAATGTCTTTTATATAGTTATACACAATCAATACGCTTACACGTAAGCGTAATCATAATTTAAAGTTAGAACTTGAAAAATTTTAATTTGAAAACTTTAACAAAATTAAAAAAAAATAAGATTAATTTTATTCATAGCAAATAATTTACATCCTCTGTGGGCTCTAACCACTAACATCTTTGACAAACATTAATTTTTTAACGTAATGATAAGAACGTTTACTGTTATCATTAAAACTTAAAACTAGTGTTAAATACTAAATGTCAATGTTTTTTTTCTATGGAAAAAATTCTCACTACTTTTCAACTGCTGTTCGCCTGTTCTCTATAGTTGCTATCTCATAGCTCGTTACTAGTTAGTCGGTAGACTCTTGAACATTCGTAATCTTTTCATTCGAGTTTCGAGTGCGTTTTTAAAATATATGTATATATATTATGATAAATTAATTTTAATTTTAAAGAGAAATCATAAAACATTCATCTTAACAAAGTTCAATGTTTTTCAAATTGGGAATAATATATTTTTTAAATGACTTGAGTGAAACGTATTTAAAATAATACAACCGACGATGGCAGACATAAAAACTGAAGAAATTATGGCCGATGGTGATGATGATCAGTGGTTGTATGGGGACTCAAATTCGAATTTAGACCCTGCCACTGCATCAGTAGATGAAGTTAAACCAAAACCATCTGAGTTAGTTGGTTTTGCAGAAGATGAGGTAAAAATATAATATGCTCGTTATAGATCGTAATTTGTAATAACAGTCATCTTAAAATATTATTATTTCATAACTTATTTTATTTATAGGAAGCACGACTTATGGAATTCTTGGCAAATCCTGGACCAGGTAATAATTGAAACTACACACTCCATTATATATAAGAACATTAAAATCATTCGTTTTGTATTACTCAAAGAAATAAAATACTGAATCTTCAGTATAACCTACTTAACATGCAAATATGATTGCTAAATTTTAATTATTTTGAACCAAGTAATAACAAACCATGTTTTACATTATTTTGTTTTCTAAAAGAAAATTTTAACAAGCTCATTTCGAGTAATTTTAATGTATATCATAAACAAAAATAAAACAATGTAAAATTACATTTCTAAAAACCAAGTTTCTATTATATAATTTCATATCATGTTCATGAATCCAAAGTTTAATTTTTATTCATTTGTATGGACTATGTTTACTGTTAAAGGAAGTATAGAAATACCACCATCTGTAAAAGAAATAAATAATGATAATCCCAATCGACTACAAAGTCCAGAAAAATGTTCTGATGGACCAGAAGTTCAAGTTGGAGCTCTGGTTGAACCACCAAATGATTCTTTTGAAAGTAATACAATAAATACTGCAACTGAAGAAGATATTAATATGTCTGATAATGTAATTGAAGAGAACAATGAAAATAAACAAATATCATCTGAAGACAGTGAAGAAGATAGTGATGATGATATTGTAGTGGCAGCTGGAAATTTTACACTGTCTTCAATAGAAAGTAATATGGCATCTCTTTCACAACAAAATAATGCGAGCCCGTCAACTGCTGGCATTAATTTAAAACGGAATAACTTGTTAACACTAACAAACATACCCGGAATGTCAGCTGGAAATAAAGTAAGCAAAACCATTCTATGGATTCATATATAAAACTCAAAATAGAATAGTATTTTATTTTAAATGCATTTTAATAAAAACATCCATTTTTAATTTATTATTCTATTAGATATTTTATCTAACATAAAATTTAAATATTAAACCACTTCTAATATTAAAATATTAAAAATTTACAAAATTCTAATTCTAATTTATAAAATATTTGAATAGGTACATAACTACACAAAGCAAATAAATAAATACTGGTTTTAAACTATAACATTAAAAAAAAAAAACTACTTATAAAAAATTCTATATTTTTTTAGCATCAAGGAAAGTTTAATGTTGAAGACTTTGAGAGTATGGGTACCATAAATGGTGTTCCTGCACATGAATATTCTATAGAAACGACTGAAGAAAAACCATGGTTAAAACCTGGTGCAGATATCACAGGTAAAATAATTCACTTTTAATAAACTTAATTTCTATTATAATAATATTTGTTTTTACTATTAATTTTATATGGACTTTTACATCATCCTAACATTTAACAAAACCTTAAGGTGATGCTTAAAATGCTTTAAATTTTTCATACATATCAATTAATAGATTAAAACTTTTATTGCCATAAACTTGTTCCAAGTTCAGGGCTATAATAATGTCTATAAGCATATTATTTATTATTTCATATTTAAGTATATGTCATTTGGTCACTTTTATATTTAAAAACAATTTTATTTTTCAATCTCATAGTTTACTATTTACCATTTAATACTTTTAAATTATAAGAAACTTAAATATTTCTATTATTATATAATTAAAAGAAAATGCCTAACTTTACAGTGTCTTATAAATGACAATGTTGAGGGATATTTTATAAATATATATTTTATATTAATCAAAATAAACATTAAGTTAATTAAATACAGGAACAGATAGACTTATTAGAAAATCAGGATTTTCCCGGTTGGTCCTCGTCTTGTGAGCTCACCATCTAAATAATGCATTTTGTTTTGAGCTTAAATAATATTATATTATAGATTATAACAAAAGTGAACTGCAAAAAGTAGAAAGGTCTATTTTTATTTCTCCTTTGTCCCTTTGGACCTCTAATAAATTAATGGTTTGTTATAATTAAGGTTTGAATGCAATGATATTGCATTTGAAAATACAATTCTAAGCCAAACTCAGTTAGATATACAATATATTATACTGATAATCCATTTCCAAGTACCAAGTAAATGCAATTTTCTGCCGAAAGCATACCCATATTGTGGTAATCGGACCTAAGGTTAGGTTAGGTTGAAAAATTATAAATGAAAACTAATCATGCAGAATTATCAACCAAAATTAACCCTAATGATGTATTGAAAGAGTGTCAATGAAAACTAAAATTTTAGAAAGAAAAAATTATAAATACATTTATTTGTTTTTATTTGTAAAAAATGATAAATTCATATTGGATATCAATAAATATATTAGTAAAAAGGTGTAAAAATGAAATAAACGGAATTGGAGCGAAGCAAGTACTAATTTTTTGGTGGCCCTTTCATTGATGGGCTCAGAATTCAGTTCCCAGTTACATAAAACAGTCCTATCTTCCCCTTATTAAATATTACTAGATCAGAAATCTAATGGTTATATCCATACAATATTTTTAACGAGATATATTTTATCATAATGTTTTAATTATTTAGATTATTTCAATTATGGTTTTAATGAAAGCACATGGTTAGCATATTGTGAACGTCAAAGGAAAATGCGGTGTAATGAATCATTAGTAGGAATGGCAACATTGGCTATGCATAATCAACAAGTATCTTCAATAACTACAAATAATAATATGATTCCTACTTTGGAAGTAAAACCACCTGCAAATAACACCAAATTTCAAACACCAAATGTTCCACCAAAAGAAAATACCATTGAAGTATGTATTACTTGGATAATAAAGGAATTTCTTAACTAAAAACTGAAGTACTGCAGATTCTGCTGCTTCAAAATTGTTTTTAAATTTAATATAGTTATTTAATACATTATTTTATTTATTTTATTTAGGTCATGACAGCGGAGAGGAGAGAATATAGCCGAAAACATTTCTCAGCTCCTGACTTGTCAGTACCTCCACCGATAATTCCAACAAATTTTGATGTTCCACCGCCTATGATCCCAAGTTCAATAAATTCAATACCACCTCCTGGGTAAATTATAAATAAAATTTAAAATAATTTAAAACATTTTATTTAATATTTTATAATTTATATCTCAGATTTGGTCCTCCACAAATGAATGTGCCTTATGAACCAGAATATTACCCCCATGAACCAGATCAATACTACAATACATTTGAACCCACTCAAGATATGCAATGGAATCAAGTAATTAAATATTTTAATAAAAGATTTATATTTAGTCTTTGATTCTATCCATACTTCAAAAATGTAATCTACTTAATTATATTATTATGTATATAATGTTAATATACTTTGACATTCTCTATTGTAGTGGTGCGCAACCTTTTTTGATCCACGACCTCCCCCCCCAAAATTATTTATTTTGATAATATGACCCCCCTTCCTACTAACAATATGTAAATGTATAATATATATTCAATAGTACTCATTATTGCAACATTAAGATATAACATATTATGATTGACACATCCATTGACGGTTTAAAATAATTTTACTTTATATAAAACTATAAAATAATATACTATGATATAATTTTTTCATTTGGTGTAAAATTATTGATGACCCCTAATAAAATTTTGCAACCCCCGGGTTGCGCTCCACTACTCTATTGGATGAGATATATAAATATAGAATAGCAAAAGAACCAAAATGAAATAATTTTGGCTTTAATTTTTTAGTCTACCCAGTATAATATTATACAATATAATATATTATCAAGAAGCTGTAAAATAAAATATTATAAAATTTGCATTATGAACAATTTTATCAAAAACAATTAAGAGAACGTTTAAATGACTAATTTATTATATATTAACACGTTGACCTTCAAAAGGTTTTCCACTATGTTACTTAAATTTGCTGTGGAGATCTAATTTAAAATCTCAGTCAATTACTAAAAATTGGTATACAACTATACTGCAGATTAACGAGATCTCATTACAGGTCACAAATGCATATATACTTTTAATATAATAAACTATAATCATTGATTAATTATACAATAAAATTAATCAATGCTATAATATACTTTTATGACTGTAATATTCTAGGTGAATAGTTATAAAAAGATACATAAAGGAATCTGAAAATTTTTTGTTTGAATAATTTTTTTAGTAGACCTACGAAAAACATTTGGCGGTGAGGACAAAGTATGATGAAATCTTATATAAGGTCTTATGGCGGTCAACGTGTTAATTAGTATTTTATTGATGTCACAAGTTTTATAATAAATGAAGCTTCTGACTTTCTTACTTGTTTTTTTGTTGGTAGATATTATTTAAAATGTTCACTGAAATAAACATATATTAGCTATGAGCTTCAATAATTTAATTTATAAATTTTATTGATCAGACAAGACAAATCCCATAATGTTTTATATATTTTAAAGTAAAAATTAATGCAAAAAAAGACCGTGAATATATATGTATTGATTCAAATTTAATATTATTTTATAATTTAGAGTTGGAATTCAAATATAAAAAGTATAGAAAACATTCCTACTCTTTCAAATGGAGACTCGTACAACAAAACAAGACCAGTAAGTTTAATTAATAATTAACAACAATTTTAATAGCACATTTAATATACATACTTTTCGTAGGATTTAGTAAGAGATAAAGAATATTATGCTGCACGGGTAAAAAAAGAACCAGAAGAACGAGTATATGAACGAGATCGTGAAAGTCGAAACCGATACCGTGAAAGAGACCGTGATAGGGATCGCGATCGTGAACGTGACAGAGAACGTACACGCAGCAGACATAGAGAAAGGTTAATTAAATATAAAATGTAATGTTTAATAAAAAAAATTAAAATTATCAATTACTTTTTAGTGAAAGCATTGAAAGTCCAGAAACAAGTTATAAAGAAGAAAGGGAATATAAACACAAGTAATTTAAAATTAATAATGATACTTCATAAATTTTTGTTTAATTTAAAATTTTAACAGATCTCACCGTCATCGCTCTCGAAGTCGTAGTCATGAAAAACGTTCTAGGAAACACAAGTCTCGTAGTAGAAGTGGGTCTAGACATCGTCACAAGAAGAAGAAAAAGAAGTCTGAAAAGAACAAGGAAGATGATAATAGTGAATAAATAATATACGCCAAAAAACAGTGTATATTTAAACATTTTTTTTTGTATTATTTTTAATTAATTTATTCATTAATATTTCATTGAGTTGTTAATGGTAATGAATTATCACATCCTATTTTGTGTTTATGTAAATTATGCATTTCAACAAACAAAAATTGAACGTTAAAATTATTATCAATAATAATTTACTTATAAAACCAAATGTAAGTTGTTACAAATGTATTAATTGAATAGTAAAAATAATAATATTCATGTACTTTGAAAAGTAACACCGTTTTCTAAACAAAGAAATATAATCGATTAATTGATGACATTTATTTTGAATAATAATTATACAAACGGTATAGTGTTTAGCTCAATTTTGTAATAAAATATTTTGATTAGCATCGTAAGTTAAATTACATAATTAAATTTAGTTTTGGAAATATGTAAATTTATAATTTTATTGACTTGGTATTCAGTTAATTTAAAACAATATTGATTAATTTTATAAATATTTTCATAAATTATAAACAATATACATTTTCCTAAACTGTCTAATTTTCATTAGGTATTCATATAGATTTTTATAAAATTTTAGTCAAGAGGTCAATAAAGTACTCTCTTACCATCTCATATTACAAAGTGCTAAACATCATCAGACCTCACTTTTGGGATTTTTCCTGATATCCTATCAGGAAAGTCCAAATGTGTAAATAGGATATCGTATCATTAATATTTAGTATTTACCAATTTATAAATATAAGATATATATAATGTATCAAATAAAAATTGAAAATGATTACAAAAGAGAAAATTATATTACAATATAAATATATCTTATGTTTATTAATTGGTAAATATTAATGATATGATATCCTAATATGTTCTAATTCTAATGGCTTCCACCATTTTTTAATTTAGGTAAAAAAGCCACCAATAAAAATGCAATGGAAACAAAAAGTAAACTGATAATATTAAAATATAATAGTACAAAATAAACATTTAGTAAAACTGTTTTACTAAAATGTATAATGTTGGGCAAGTATTGTTATTTTGATGTTGAGTCAAGTAGTAAAATTTAGTACTCCGAATTTCTAGTCTATTTTAAATTGTACGAGATTAATATTTTCAGCGTACAATAAAATTACAGGGTTTAATTATTAATTATAATATATTAACATATACAAATATATTAGTTTATGATTTATTTGGTAATAAATTTGAGATATTATTTTTTTTATTATACAGTCGATTCGAATTGAGTACAAAAAACTATTAGTCGAATTTGAATCTAAACATTTTTCAAAAATCTAATACTTGTCCTACACTAAAAATTATATTTCATTTCTGTAAATTGAGATCTCAAACAATTAAATCAAAAATCTTGACTTGTAAATTTTTTTGAGTATTTTCAAAGATTACATACATGATAACATTTTGGAACGGGTTATCAGTATAATATATTGTATATCTGACTGGGTTTCACTCAGAATCGTATTATCAAATGCAATATCATTGCATTAAAATTTTAATTATAAGAAACCACTTCTGAGGATCGAAGTGATGAAAAAGAAACGTCCAGAATCCACGTTTTTTCTATAGGTATTATTGATCATAGTGTCTGGTTTGGAATAATACCCATACCTACATTTAAGTAAACGAAACTTAGTTTTAAATATAACCATTAATTATAGAAGAGGTCCACAATTCTACACATAAATATCTTTGGTGATGACATTTTTTTCTTATTGTCTTCCACAAGGTGGCTATTTTACTTGCAACTCCTTTTTTATTTTTTGTGTAGGTATAATTTTACCTGAGAACCAAGAACTTGTTGCTCATATCATTCATTATAGATTACTTTATTCTATAATCAATGGTACAAAACATAAGCACATAATTTATAACATTTTATTAATACTAGTTTATTTAAAAAATAGATGAGTTTTTAATGTTGGTGCAGTCACCCTACACCATATATAACTGCATCAAATTTAAAAACTACTTATTTTTTTCATTACTAATATTTGATTTAATATCATTGATGGGAATCATTCTAAATATTTATATCTGTAGGACTGGACTGTGCAATTTGTAAAATTATATGATAATTTTTAAAGGAACCTTTATATTAAATTAACCTTTCATAGTTTCATGTGATTCTTGAATTCCTGCCATTTAGTTTTACATTAATCAATAAAAAATATTTACAAGTTGTAATAAAATAATAATAAAAAAATCAAAGTTCATCTTTATTGTATAAAATGCAATGACAATAATTTAATGCTTGCTTTGCTTACTCTAAATCATCACACGCTACACATTGCCAACTATATCATACCATTGAATACAATATTGGTAATATTGCAATATTATATTGGTATTTAATCAATACATAATGCATTTAGTAAATGTCTATTTATAATGGTTGATTATTTTATTATATTAACTTTTATTGTTATTGCAAAATGCAAATTGCAATCAAAGAACATTTTCTTCAATGTCTTCTTTTTCATATTCTAGTAATCGATCTCTCAATTCACGTACTTGTTCGTTTTTTTTCATTATTATATTTTTCATGTTGATGTATGCTGCAGTATCGTTAAATTTTCGTTCTAGCTCCTAGAAGAAATATCTTTCATTAGTTGTTTAATAACATCTTAAATTTGCCCTGCTCTACAATATTCTAAAAAATATTATACTGATTAGAAAATTTTCCCTTTGTAGCTCTCATAATTATAATTATAAGTATTATAAAGGTACAAATTTAATCAATTTATTAATAATTTTGAAAATAAAAATAAATTATCTCGTTACTGACTAAATTGCATTTATATCATGTAGCTACTACCTATTAAAACATAGATCATAGAGAAAAAGTAATGTTTAGAGTAGAGACTAATTGAACATCAACATATTATATATTATAGAATTTATAATTTTGTGACAAAATGATAAAATTAAGCCAGTTACTTAAAGTTGTAAAATTATAGTTCAATACAAATTGGTAATTAAAGCATTTTCAAAAACAATTTTTAAATTGAAAATTTTAATGATTTGATTGAAAATCTACTATTCACTGCTATAATATTAGTTTTTGTTTAAAATGCCAATGGCAAATGGTATTTATCCATAATTGACTTACTAAATTAACCAACGTCAATTTTGACTGTGCTGTTGTCAATTCATTTTCTAATTTATTTGTTGTCAATTTACATTCTTCATGATCATTGGTTTTTTCCTAAATATGAATAACATTAAAACATTTTAAGAATTATAATTTTTATCCAACCTACTTCATAAGAATTTTCAGTCTGTACTTCAATTTCTACTAGTTTCTTTTCAAAATCTACTCGTTTATCTTTTTCTTCAATGATTAATTTCAGCGCTTGCTTTTCATTATTCAATTTATCACACTAAAAACATGTTGATCAATATTTTCACTTTGTTCTACCTTCTACACATTATATAAAATTAAGTTTACATTGTTCTGTAGATATTTTAAATCATTTTCCAATTTAGAATTGTGATTTTCCAACTGTTCTAATCTTTTGTGTAACATTTCTGCGAAATCATTAGTAACCGTTTCCGTAATTGGTAAAAGCTTTTTCTTTTCTTTGATTCGGTTTATTATGTCATAATTAGATTCAATTTTTTCCATCTCTTGTAGCAATTCTCTATGAAGCCAAAAATAGTATATTTTTATAAATTATAAAAATATAAATATGAATTATACTTGTTTTGCATTTCTGATATATCGGCATGAAGTCTTAGATGCCACTTTTCAGCTTGTTGAAAAAATTGATACATCATTAGAAGGTTAGTATTTATGAATGCGGATAATTCACATTTTATTTCATTTGTTAATATTACTTCTAAGTTGTTTAAAATATTTTTGACTTCTTCTTTAGTGTATGTTTCATCTAATAAACTGAAAAAATGAAATAAAATTAACGCAATGGGTAATAATAAAATGTGTTATCATGTATCAAGATGGATTTTCAGTACTTTGACTTCAGTACTTCTTCAAATGTTTTTTTAACTACTATAATGGATTGTTTTTTTTGGTGGTGCATATATTCTACATAGTTTTCAATGACATTTTTATGGTGGTCGTTGACAGAAATATTTCCTTCCTAAAATATACAATTATATGATAAATATTAGCTACATAAATAAAATAAACTATTACATGACAAAGTAATTTACCATATTTTTTGTACTTTTAATATAAAATTGTATATATATATAAATAAATATAGTATTTCAATGCTAATATTATTAAATTAAATTAATAACAATTACAATAACATTACCTAATAAACTAATTTATATGAAAAGTAAATTGGACAAGAATACATATGTATTGTTATGGCATGGTAACTAAGCAACACTGAACTCAACATTATTATATATAGATAGGTATCGTTCCTATAGTCAGAGATTATGTTACCAAACCCCAGGGCAGTTTCGTTGTAGTTATTATTAATTTTTGATTACAATTTATTACTTATAAGTAACGTTTCATCATAATATGGTGGATTTGAAGAGCGTTTGCACTGTGGTGAATCAAATAAGTACTGTTCTCGTACAGACATCCATGCTCGGTGGAGAAATCTAAGCCTATGTGGTGTGTTTGGTGAAAGTTTTCTGAGACACAGATGCAATATAAATGTTTGTAAATGTATGCAACAAATCGGGGGTGTCATTTTATTATTATTTTTCATCATTTATGGATAGTATTCAAATAAATAGTAAAATACAATTAAAAAACTAAATTACAATAAAGAACTGAACCAGTAAATAATGTATAAATAGTTTGAAGACAAAAGCAGTAGAAACTAAAATGCAAAATATTTGCATTTTAATGCAGTTTTTTATATTTTTAATACACTATTATTTATTTACCTACTCATAACAATAACTCCATAATACAAAAATATAATTTTAATTTTAATTATACAAATAATGGTGAATTATTTCAACAGGTCTATTAGAACTATATTTAAAATAAGAGGTGCAGCAACTGCACACCCTGCAACAAATAATGCTATCAATCATTATTATGTTTAATAATAAGTTTTACTTTCGCATGACTTTTCTATCCCACACAGCCAATTAAAAATGTTATTCGTATTATGAAAAATAATTCTTTTAATTTGCTAAGAAATATTAATTATACTCCAAGTATCTAAGTTCAATTCCTAAACATCACAATTAATGTTCTGCATTGCTGTAATTTTACTATATTCTCCATTAAATAGACAGATTCAACACAATTGAAAAACATGCGAGTATAACATTCTCTTAATAATCTAACTCTTTGTGTAGCATACAATTTACAATGTGTGTACTGTAGATTAATTATTTTTACTTTTTATGAAAATGTAAGGGAACAAATCATAGTGTCTTAGGTAATAAATATATTATATATAATTGTAATTTTATTCTGTACAATTTTAAATTAGAGTAATGTATAATGTTATATTATGATAGTTTTTAAACTTTCATAATTATGTACATATATAAGATAAAAATCATGATTAAATTTGTATAATTAAAAAATGCCTATTAGTTTTAGTCAATTTTAAAATTATCAGTCTTGTTAGTATATATAAACATAAACAACATTTAGGAATGTGGACTGAATCAACCATGGATTTTATTTTCATTTAACATTTCAAATAAATTTAAAACATTTTTGTTTGTCATGTGATATTCGTGTTTTAAACAGTATAGAATCCACTCGAAACTGTGTATTTAAAAGAGGTGTATATCCAAATATCTAAAACAAAATAATAATTTTAGTTAAAATTGTATAGTTAAATTTTATTTTAGTAATTATGTCTAACTATTAATAAATTTATACTGTTTTAAAGATGTTTAAACTATTTTAAGGTCAATAAATATTATTTTTTATTTTACATCAGACAACTTGGAAAAAATTGTAAATTAATTATTTATCTGAACTTATATTTTTGTATATTAAAAATATATATATTATTAATAAAATAAACCATTACCTCTGTAAAATAGTTTATACATTTATGACGTTCTAGAAAATGAGTTTCATCCTCAGATAATGAAACTGGACAACCTGGACAGCGAAAGGTCCATCGAGACGTTACCTAAAGTTGATAATTCAATTATAATTAAAGTACATAACAGTGGCGTAATTTTGGGGGTCGCAAAAGTAAAACTTTGCGACTCTTAAACTATCAGAAAAAAAAAAAAAAAATTATAATGATTTAATTTAATATTTAAAAATAATTATTTCATGTTTTTTACAAAAAAAAAAAAAAACAGTAATTTTTATCAAAAATTACATTATATTAATTATAATAACACGTACAAGATAGATGCCTTTTTACAAAAAATTAACATCAAAACTATTAAAGTTAAAGTTCAATTGTTATATAGTAATGATTGATGATTAGAAGAGTTAGATCATTTTGTGATGAAAATAAAATATGGTCATTTACATGTTGCAATCCCAGAAATTTGGCCCAAATTACGCAACTGGTACAGATTTTAATTTTAAAATGTTTTGTTAATCATACGACTACCTTGACTGGAGGTTTGTTGGTTACATGTGACACCAAAAAATTCATTGCAATATCTTCACAGTTCATATATTGATCAACTTTATCTCTAATTGCTTGAGGCAACCAATATGAATATAAATATAAATAATATTTATGTACAAATGCAGCACCTGTCAATATCATAGACAGTTCACAGCTGTAATTGGAATTATAAAGCCAACCACCATGATTAAGATCTAATGAATGAAAACGTCCTGGAAAACCTACAACTCTGTCACGTTGTTCTCTCCAAACCCTTTATAATTACCAAATATTAAGGAATTACATATATTGTACGAAAAACATGTTTATAGGTTACCTAAATCCAAATGTAATTTCATCATGTCTTAAATGAGCATCATCATCAACGGACAATACAGCTTCAGTCTCAATTGCTTCATAAGGCAAAAATCTATTATTAAGACTATTCTTAGCTGCTTGAATGACCTGAAAAAATAAAATTTAAATTAGGTATGTTGAAATAACAATAATTATTAATAAATTACGTGTATAGGTACGCCAATTTCTGGCCACCGTAGATCTTCAAGAGGTGGTTTTGGAGAGTTCCACACAACAAGTACTTTATTCAAAAAAGGCAAACCATGTAATCTACTTAGAGAATTCATGAGTACCTAGTAGAAATATGAAAATTTAAAAATTAAATAAATGTATTACTTAATATTTTTATTAATAATAACCAAATTACTTGATCACGTTCGTATGTTAGTACTACAATCGTGAATTGTTCTTTTGGTGAGTTACCACCAAGATTTTGAGAAAACTCTTTTCCAGCCCCACCAGCTCCATTATTTATAGGGCGAAAACCTTTACCAGAACCTATTTAAAAAACAAATACATTTTACATATTATAGCTTACTAATTAAAATAAGACAAATAATGTATCAACCAATAAATTTTGCATCTGATGGAAGTAACGGATCAAAAGGTGTGTGAGGGTAAAGTTTAAATGGATTTCCCCATGTGTTCCATAATTCATAACCTTGAACGTTCATAATTGAATAATTTCTACTATATACTGGAGAATTATAAGGTGGTTCTAATGGACCTAAACTTTCTTCAGGCTCAGCATCCGGTAAAATTGGATCCATTTTAATTGGCTAAATAAAATATTATTAATAATTAATTATAATTTTAAAATCCTATAAAAAATTCAATACAATTAAAACTAACTCACTTTGAAATTTTCATTAAAAATACTAGGTGATGGTGTATCAATCACTGGTAATGGTGGTATACCAATTCTATTACGTATAACTGCAAGAGTTGTATCTAAAATAGCTTGAACAGTTCCAAAATATTTCTCATATAGCATTCTACCCTGTCGTCTCATCATCAAAATATCATTATCAGGTATAGCCCTTAATAACCAATGAAGTTCTGGAATTCTCTCTCCAGCTACACACACAGCAGCTCTACACCAATCAATTACCTGAAATACAATTTTTTATAATAATTTTACATTAATGTATAGAAGGAAATTAAAATTATTCTACTTCATCAAAGGGTAATCCAATTCTGTCGTATTCTAGAAATACTGGAATTGCACCAAATTTTAAAGATTCATAAATACGAGTTTGTGTCATTGCTGTTGATATCATATATTTATCTATTGGTGCTGGAATCAATGTAAAAGTCGACTGGGTTATAAAAATTTGACGCAAAGTTTCATCAGCACATAAACACCAATCAGATGTATTACTTAAAACTCTGTGGTTCACACAATCAGTTTTTATATAAAACTGATCTGTAGTTGTTTGTGTAATAAATGGTTGTAACATTTCAACTAAAAATAAATTTGATTAAATAGAAATTATTCAAGTGAATAATAATAGAATATTTAGAAATGTTTAATTACCAAAGTATTGTTGTTCTTTTGTCGAATTCACATTCTTATATCCTTCAAAAGACAACAGATATTTTCTTCTTGCTGGTAACATATATGGAGAATCCATCCAAACTTCCCCACCTGGTGGTCCAAAACTAGCAGGTAACAATATATCATGGCCAGGGCGAAAATGATTTACATTCCAAAATGACTGAGCAATTATGGCACGTCCGAAATTAATGTTTTGATCAAAATTTGGTTTATTATACATATTTTTAGTTAGATAAAATAATATATGATTCCTACCATCACCACCCCAAAATGGAAGCCGTTCTAATAGGGTTGCATTAATAAAGTGGTGAGTTTCACCAATTAAAGCTACATATACGCAAGCATTATTTGAACTATTGGTAAAATGTGAATTATAGCGTAAAACTTGAAAAACAATTTTATTTAATGATGGAGAAACTAATTCGGCTAATTCATCGGGGTGATAAAAGTAAAATGGAAATCCTGATGTTAATGAACAGCGAGAATAATCAAAACAATTGTTCATATTACGACATTTATAATGTTGATTTTCAGATAAAGGTATGAATGATGGAGGACTTATTGGCAATATAGCAATTGGCTGAGCAAGACGAGGTGAATTCTGTATAACAGCTTCATTTTCTGCAACTTGAGCCTAAAGTAATATAACAAATTATAATTTATTCTTGAAAATTTAATTGAAAAAAATTACTTGTTTAACAGAAAGTTTAAGCTTTTCCAACTCTGCTTCTTGCCGTAAACGTTCTGCCTTAATATCTTCAATCTTTCGATTGTTAAGCGAAAGTTCCCCGAGAAGTTTCTGTCGTTTTCCTTCAATATTCCTTAACTCATTATTTACAGAATCTAAAAAAATATTAGGTAGGCTCATCAATATAAAATGTAAGTATAAAATGTTTATAATTTATGTCATATTTATACATAAAATAAAATACTTTTTATTCTAACTAATTCAGCTATTCTATGTTTCAAGTCGGTAGCTCTAAGAACACCATAGTCTTCATAGGTTTCCAACTTTGAATGCGTGTTATAAGAATTTTCGAAACCATCTTTTTCCTCCTAATATATTTTCAAATATATTGTTTAATAAATAGCAAAATAAACATTATTTAATATAGTATAAGTATTTTCATTTTGAATTACCTTTGAAAGATAGTAATGGCCAATTAACGGTGCGGCAATTAATACAACTAACACAGTCAATACTATACGCGATTTTAATTTCAAATTGGATAAACAGAGACACATTAAGTAGTTTAAGAAAATAAGAATATATAATTATATATATATATATATATATAAATAAGGTAGTTGAATAATACCAAAGTAAAAATTAATAATTACGATTTACAAAAACTGAAGTGTTTTTTAAGATTCAGAAAGTCAATTATGCATTTTTATGATATAATTGATATTAAACAGATATAATAATTTATTATGTTAATAATCATTAATTATTAAATAACAAATATTTTTGATTCTGTTAACAAATTATATTTTTATGACTATAAAAATGAAGTGATAATGATATCATTCATTATACTGTACCGAAACCACGGTTTATGATAATTGATAGGTATATTGGTTAGGTTAGGTTAGTAATCAGTAATTTTAACTTTAAAAACTTAAAAAAAAAAAATTGTCAGTCATGATTTTCAAATTATTTTGTAAAAAGATTAAATAGTATATGATTAGGCTTCTATAGAATTTTCAAATTGATAAAGCAAAAACTGCAGAAAATATTTTTGGTAAAAATTTCAAAGCTCAATACTTAGTAAATCAACCAATCCTTTCCAAAATTCTACTACGTGTGTAAACTACCTATGTTAATACTCATAAAAAGTTTCAAGTCCCTACGATCAAAATTAATTAACATGAAATAATAAAATTTAAAATAACAAAAACCGATTTTTTTGTAAGTTTTTCTTCTCCCAAAGAAAAACTTTTGAGAAATTCGAAAAATGAGTTAAATAAAATACCAACTATAAAACCAACTATTATAGACGCAATATGATTTAGATATGATCTATGTAAGACAATTCGAATTACTTATAGGTATGTACTATGTCAAACCATTATTATAGTGAACTATTCGCGCGTATAAATAATACATTGAGTAAGTAATATATTATATTTATATAATAATATAATATATTACAATTATTGTAAATGTTTTATTTATATATTAAATAATAATTTAAAATGTAAATGCATTTATTATTATTTATTAGTATTAGTTGTGGATATGTATAATAATTATTAGCTACTTAGGCGGCCGTGGCTAAACTACCGCCGTTTCTGATGAAATCAAAGTTATTTTATGAGTGGCTACATAAGTCGTTCAGACAGTCCAGATACGAGCGGAACGTTCAGATAAATAGACAAAATTCAAACACGTTTGATTTTTCGTCAGACATCGCCAGACATACTTTATTTAATATAAATATTACCTATATAAAAAGTCAGGGGTGATAACAATGGATATCATTGCACATCTTCTAATTGTTCATACCTTCCCGCTTTTTTTATGAGTAATTCGATCAAAAAATATCAAACAAGTAGATTCTGGAACACCGTAAAAGATTAATTATCACAGGAAAATCGATGAAAAAAAAAAAATGATTACAAAAACCATAAATACATTATATGAAAGAAAATATATTAATATAATCGTGCAAATTTCCTCACCACCTTAGTTTGCCGAATAACAAACAGTATTGTTATTGTTGAACATGAGGTACTGCACATGGCGCGTTTTTTTTATCGTGGTATCCCCGTTAAGGCCTAATCCACGTTAAGTAGAATGTCCACTGTTTCGAAAAAGAAACTTAACTTATCAAATTTTTGTAATAATTAAAATAAGATATATATATTATATACAATTTAAACTTATTTAATAAATAATAATTCAATAACTAAAACTAATTTAAGAGTTGAAATCTTAATATTACAAATTCAATTTTTATCAAACGCAATAAAATACTTAGCTACATCATACAAGTTTCAACAAAATGACCAATATTTCATCATTAAGTTTTCTTTATTTTCTTTATCATCATTTTCTTTCTCATCCCAAAGCTTCTTCTTTGCGATAGATTCTAAAATTATATCATTTTCGCATGTGTTATTTTGAACATTATACATTACAACTAAGGTCCACGTAATACAGATTCGTCATGCCCGTTATTCATTTGTCAGTACACTTGTAGATATTTTATTACATATTTAAATTTAAAACGAAGAGAAATAATATTTATATAAGAAATTTAAATTATACACATTACACACTCGTATACTTAGTTTACAGAAATATTGTGGAAGGTAATCCACTATGATCCATGATGTCGGTATCCAACAAAGTTTTTAATAGATTTAAAATATGTCAGCGCATAATTTTAATTAATTGATAAATTTAAACTTATTTACTAATTATAACTAACTTAAGCGAGAAAATATTATATAACAAATTAACTTTATATCAATAATAATCAGATACTTAGCTACATCATACAAGATTTAACCAAATGAGTGAAATTTTCTTCGGGAAGTTCCTATATTCTTCCACGATCTATACGCACAATATTTGCGATTGTTTCGAAAATTATTTCATTCTCTTATAGTCTTATGTAATATATTGACTTAGTTTAACTAAAGCATACGGATTCGTCATGCCCAAACATTTACCGGTAATAATTTACAATGTCGATATGTTGTGGATCGTATATAGGATCCGTATAGATGACCATCGGTAACGATCAAATAATCACAACGCAGCATTTTAAAATTAAAAAATTAATTTAATTTAAATATAAAAATAAACGTATATAAATAAATAAAAATATTTTAATTACCAAGTTTAAGAGCAGTAGCGTACTGGCATGATAAAGAGATATTTTTGAGGCAATTGCCTCAGAGTAATTTTTGGATGGGTGGGTGGATCAATGATCCAATATAATTATATAATTATTTTTAGTAAAATAATTCAATAATATCAAATTAATATATTAAATAATTTACGGAAACAATATATTGTAATGATTCGAGAATCGAACATAATTAGTAAACTCATAATTAATACTATGATTAGGTACTAAATAATAATAATATTAAGATGTATGACTATATGGACAAATTTTAATAATTTTATTAAAAATATAATGTAATATGTAATATTACATCGACTTTCAAATATTGTAAGGGTTAGGTATTATATAATATTTGTATACTTTAATTTTTAAAGTAGGCATTAAACATGTTTGTCATGTCGTTGATACACGTAAATTTAGATCAAACCGGTATTCGCATATCTTTCGAGTGCGGTTATGATAAACAAATTAAAAGTCGTAGGCATGATTTACAAAAATACTGTAGTACCTTGATAATCTACTATATCGATATCTAACAAAGATTAAAATTATTTTGAAGTTTGTCAGCACGTAATTTTAATTTAATGATAAATTTAA